>OX578143.1:81852339-82452339 GCA_951213105.1 Amaurobius ferox
GCACTAAATGTAACGAAAAATGATTATTGATGTTTTTAACTCACGAATTCCTCATCCGATTTTAGAGAGTGATGATTTTTTAGAAACTTTTCTTTTTGTATATATGTATGTTTGAGTGTTAGTGTGTGGATGTCTGCATCTAAGTAGGTGCTGTTGTTTTTGTTGAGACCCAAACCGTCCGACCTGCCAGAAGGTGTAAGGTAACTGATCTAATTAGGTGTGCACGTGTAAGTGTATATGTATCCTTAAGTCTATTAAAGTGATATCAAACGAACGAATGAAGCGTTTCGCACAAAATTTGATATAAATACTACAATCGGTGAATATTTTCAGTCTAATAATTGTAGCAGTTTTAGAATGAAATTTTTAAAAATCATAAAAAATCAAATCCTTAATATTGTAAAGAAAATGATTATTTCTTATGTTCTTTTACATTAGAAAAGGGTTGACGCACACTTTAAAACATGAACTGTCCTCAAAATACTGCACGTTGTTTTATTAAATTTAGCAAAAATATTACATAAAATAAAAAAGTATAAATTATTGTAAAATATGTACACTTTCCATGCAATATTATGATACGCATATACTAACATCTTTCTCGTGGTCCCAGTTAGTTCCAATCACGAGAGAAGTAAGTTGTGTAATAGTCTGTATCTTTACGACCAGTAATTCACCAACAGTCATTTATAAAAAAAAAAAAACTTTTCCCATCGTCTGTGTGCAACGCTTGGCGATAAATTTCGCAACTTGGTTCTCATTTTGCGAAATTTGGCCAACTTGGGTATATGTCACCTCAGATTCACGAAAATATATTCAAAATAACAACAAGAAAGATCAATCATGCTTAAAGCATTGATTATGAGACACTTTCCAACTTCAATGCAATTTTATTTAAAAAAGTCGAAAATGCATTACATTCCTCGGTAATATTTTAAAACTTATCACAATACTACATTGATTTATTATATTTGAAAACTTAAACCTTCATCGAAAAAAATGAACTTCATTCATATGACGGCATTGAAATATAAATTGAGTGGTTTAAATATCTCTAAAATGCAATACATTCCACGGTAATATTTTTAAATCTGTCATAATACTACGATAATTTATTATATTTGAAAATTTCATCGAAAACAACTGAAATTAATTCAAATGACGTCATATAAAAAATAACACGCCTGGATCTCTCAATAAAAGCAGGAATTCATTCATAACTTTCTCCATTTCATTCATCACAATACTATAATAATTTATTTTATTTAAAAATTAAGACCATGGAGCTACAATTCATAAACTTTACGCTTAAAACTTCATCGAAAAAAATCGTCCTTCTGTTTATAAAATCAATTAATATTTCATTCATATCAGCCATGCAGACTCCATTGACTGAATTATTTTGTGTTAAAAAATACAGTAATTCTAATACAACTAATTCTACATATTTTGCTGTTTACATTTTACATAGGTGAAAAATAGGCTTAGTTGTAGAAATAATCAAATTTGAATGAGAATTTAAACTCAAATATATTGTCATTGTGTTGTTTTAGTATGTAGATGCACAGAATTTAAGCAGAAATAAAGTAGTTTTAGGACGGATACAACACTCAATATGAATTAAAAAGAACTTTAAAAAATCACGAATTTGAAACAAGATGGATGCCATATATCATTTTGAAGTGGGTCATGTGATCGTTTCATATCATGGTCAGCTGATCGTTTCATATAAGATGTGTAATTATTATTTTAATTTTTATTTAAAAAACTACTGAATATATTTAGCTGAATTTTTTTTTATATATTTTAAGGAAAAATTTGACTATTACCTAAAATTTTCGAAGCAATTTGTGAATTTTAAATCCGCTTAAAAAATGTTAGAAAAATTAGGTTCCATAGAGCTCAATGTATTTCATTTCTTCAACCCGGGTTCAATCCAAAACTAATTGTGTGATATTATTCATTTATATTCTCATAGGTCCTACAGACCGTCTGAACAACATACTAAAATTTCATTTTGATTAAGTCATTTTTACGGCAGTTATCGTGCTAACGGACAGACAGACAGAATGAACAAAGTCATAAACACTTTTCAACTTTGTTGAAAAGTGTTAAAAATGATGCTAAATAAACGGATATGGCTCCAAATTGATGAATTAATTATTACATTATTTTCATATATGGACTATATTACTTACTGCGGATGCTAGCAATATTGATTATTGCCAATTTAGAATTCTTCAAAATATAAGTTAATTGGGTACATCGATAAAGTTTTACATGTTGCCATTCTGAAAAACGCCTAATGTACAACTTAACGTTAAATAACAGCGTGCCTTTCATATTACTTATTATATTTTCACTGTGACAGAAGTAAATACATCGCATTATAGTCATATGCTGACAAAGTTAGATTTCTGTAATTCTTCTCCTTCTTCGACCAGGTAGCCCGGCCTACCTGAATGCGCAAGGTGTCTGATTGAACGGCCAGGGAATGCCTCCCAATTTAGACCGACACCTTATGGAGACATCATCCACAAGGACCTACTATCCGTCCACTATCATCAACCTCTCGGTTGGACTTACGGATGCACATATTTAATATGCCCATACTCTGCGTGAATGCGGGAATTGTTTGTTAAGAGTGGTGAATCCAGCTCGATTGATTCGTTCAATCCGCATGAGCTAACCATTGTCCAATCCCAACCTTAAAGATTTTTGAATCTACGAAAAATCTACTACTAACTGTTCAAAACATAAACGTCGTTCCAGGACATTCTGCATGTTAATTAACAGCGGGCGGCTCGATCATATTTACAAAAGAGAAATTAGCGATATAAATATCTATCTCGTTAAGAATACAGACCATCCAAAGTTCCACTGAACATATATCTTTGTTCGAGTTAATGCAAGACAGAAAATTTAATTGTCAGCGCTCGAGGAAACAAATGAAGGATAAGGTTTCTCGCGCAAAATTTCCCAATATTAACAGATAAATTATTAGGATGTATAAAAAAACGACGAACAGCTTAATGAATATTCGTTAAAAGAGAAATGAATATATCCCGAAAGACGGAATTAACTCTCATTCATTTAAAGGTAACAACTGTTGTATTTTGTATATTAGTTAGATTGAAATGTTTTATAAATGTATACGAGTATATATATATATATAAAATATACAATATAAAGAAAGTGGATTATCAGAAATATATGTGCTATAGTAATTATGCGCAAAGCAGCAAGAGGTACTATACACCATATAATGCATTAAAAATGGAATGGATAAAAAGTGAAAAAAGGAAGGAAGGCTTTGCAAAAAGCTTACTTGATGGCGGTGAGGGGTTGTGACCTCACTCCCCAGTTTTCAACGAGCTCGTCATAAATGCCGCGGCATTGGACTCCTGGTCGCCAGCTTTTGCTCAAACCCACCTCCGGAGTGACAATAATAACTGTCACAAGACCTTCAAAAAGGAATGAATCGAGGACGAGAGTAAATTCACTACCGTACAAGCGATCTGTATTGCTGACCTCGCTGAAATGTATACAGCATCTGATGATCGTGCTGCGGTCCTGTCATATGCATGATGCGATCCTTCAGTCTCTAATTGAATATAAAAAAGAATTGAGCTTTACACCATACGCTAAATTGTTTCGGTATAAATTATCTATATTTTTAAGCATAAAAGGAACTGGATATTTTTGAATATATGCTTGCTTTAAAAATACTTGATCAAAATCAATACGTAAATTTTCTTCTTTAATAGTTCTTTTAATTCTGACCAATCCTCCCAAGAATACATTGCGAAATATATTCATGTGTAGGTTGGAGTGCCAATGTATTATTCCATTTATAGGTATTTTAAAATGGTTTCTTTTGTCATAGATGGTAAATATGATTAGGATCTGTCCAAAGTTGATACTCAAATCCAAAAACTCAACCACGTTGTTATTTTTAACTGGATTTTCTTTCAATATGAGGTTGAGTGGGTAGAAATCAAAGTTCATACAATAGTTTTCATTTTCATATCCAACAATCACGTCATCTACGTAACGCAGGTAAACGATTTCGTTGTTAATATGAGACTGGTTTTCATAAAAACTAAGGTAGAGGTCGGCTAGTATGGAAGAACATTAAAGGCATCCGCATGGGGGGGGGGGGGGATGTTCAATGTAATATTGTGATAAGTTTTAAAATATTACCGAGAAATGTATTGCATTTTCGACTTTTTTAAATAAAATTGCATTGAAGTTGGAAAGTGTTTCATAATCAATGCTTTAAGCATGATTGATCTTTCTTGTTATCCTAAAAGGCAGTAAATTTTTAAAATTTCAAAATTTTGTGAAGTGTTTTCAGCATTCAAAAAACTTGTTTTTCCTTGCTTACACAACATGAAATTAATAATAGTTTTTAAATTGATCTAATATTTTACTAGAACTCAATTTCATAAGTAGTAAAATTACATTAATTTACACAGCATAACCCAAATAGAAAAATCGGTTCAGTTTTAAACATTGTCATCAGACAAATTACCAGTAGTATAACTAAAAACATTGGGCTCCAATGCAAAATAGAAAAAGGTCTGTATATATATTGCATAAATGATATGAGAATATTATGTGTCATGTGGTTTTATCCATTAAATAGTAAGAATAAAATGGTTTCTTGTCTTCTGCTATAAAGCTCATATTTCCATGAAAAAGTTACCATGAAAAAATAGAAAGTAGGTGCTTAAAAATAGTTAATTAAATATTAATGTTTTTAAAAAAGTTGACAAACGTTTCTATTAACTATCGACAAATTCCTAACTAGAATGGTTTTCGTCTAGATTTAGTCTTTGTAGCCATCGATTAGTTTTAAGACTTCCATATTTTCAGCAACTTCCAGCTATACCAAGTAATGCTGATGCATATGGATATTGCTCCATGATATTCCTCAGTAAATTCATTATTAATTATAATTTCAAAACCAAATGTTTTGGTGTTGACACCGTGGCAGTGGTAGTTAGAAAATATATTAATGAAGTATGCACTTCAGAAAAACTAGCATATTAATCAAAATAATGGACAACGAATGTTTTATATATATATATATATATATATATATATATATATATATATATATATATATATATATATATATATATATATATATATATATATATATATTAGAAAAATGTAATAATAAAAATAACCAATTCAAGTTATCGTGAAATATTAACATCACTTTAGAAGCAAAACCACGACCATAATGCTGATAATAGGAAAAAACAGCACCGGCCCAAATTCGAAGATTAACCAGAATTAAATTCGTCTTCAGGTCTGAGTATTAAATTATATATATATATATATATATTGAAAGGAAAGAAGGGAATCTAAACAATGTACGTAAATAATACAAGTTTGACTTAGCATCGTCGGTTTTCAATGATTTGATGCAAGATTTTAATGGAACATCGTCTATATACTGTCTTTTAACTCTACAATATCTGATTTCTTCACATCTCCGTTAAAATCTCCAACTAAGAGGATAGGTATATTTGGGTCATTGAAATTTTTCTCTATTATAACCAATACATTTCAAAAGCAAAGAATTTGATCTAAAATCCCATTACTATATAACTTTGCAGTTACTTCATAGAGATACAAGTTACTTCCTTACTCCTTACTATTTCTATCTGGCTTATTTAATTTTCTAGATACAAGCATTATGAACTTCTGAAAACGAAAAATTTTCAATTTTCTTCAACTTTGAAAAATAGTTGTTCAGAAAATGCAAGATCCATGCAAAAACAAATTGTTGATTTTAAAAAAAACTGCATTTTTATTGAACATTTTTGTCGCTTATTATTTATGTCTTTATTTTATATAATTTTGAAGGGATTTCAAGTAAAAGTAAGCAGAGCAAAGCAAAAACATACTCGAATAAAAATATTATCGAAAAAATAGTTCAAAATATTAAAGAAGTCGAAAATATTTTTATATATTCATAAATTTTACAACATTTCCATGAAAATATGTATAACTTGTTTATATTTTTATCTATTAGGTCTGGAGATGTGCACAGAACCTTTGTTACCCCAGCCGGGAATCGAACCCTGGATATCGAATCCTGGCCAGCCGACGCTCTACCATTGAGATACAGAGACAAATTTGCAAGCTCTTATCGTCGAAATGAACTCTGCAGACATCGAAATAATTCAATCGGATAACCCCGTCAAAACATCAAAGTCAAATAGTCCAAATCAAAAAATCTGTTAATTACACTCTATAAAAAAAATCGACTCACCAAGAAGGATTTGTCCGATTGTGATAAAAATTGGTGGATGTGAAGAACATACATGGAAAAAGAAACTGTTAAAATTTCAGAACAATTTAATGATTTAGAGTTTGACCGTATACAAAGGGTGGAAGTCAATAAGGCGTTAGTCCACCGCTGGACTGGATGCAAGATGTCACCCGCCGTGGCATAGACTGATAAAGTTCACGGATGGTGTCCTGCGGAATGTCTTGCCAAATTGTCTCCATCTGTTCAGCTAAATCGTCAACATTCCGGGATCGCTGAAATCGCCTCTCTCATAACGTCCCAAATGTGCTCTATGGGAAGGAGATCAGGAGCCCTGGCTGGACAAGGAAGTGTTGGGCAGGCTTGAAATTAATTCATAGCAACACGTGCAGAGTGCGGCTGGGCAATATCTTGTTGAAAAGTAAGCCCGGGGTGTCGCAAAAGGAACGGTAACAGAACCGGTCGTAGAATGTTGTCTACGTACCTCTGTGCTGTCAGTGTGCCAGAAATAACTACCAAAGGAGTACGGTTATCAAAAGAGATGGCACCCCAGACCATAACGCCCTGCTGTGGGCATGTGTGGAGTGCGATAGTAAAAGCGGGATCCCAACGCTACTCTGAATGTATCAGTTGTCGTCAGGACACAGTTGGAAACGGGACTCATCAGTAAAGACTAAATGTCTTTGCATACGAAATTTCATTACAATCGGACAACTACTTCTTGGTACGTTGATTTTTTTGTTATAAAGTATATATGGAAATTGATTTTTTTTCTAATCGGTATCTGTAAGTACTGCCATAATCAATATTAACTTTCTAACTTATCAGAGAGCCAAAAATATAATAAATATATTTTATCCCGATTCTATTATACTCATCACTATTAGGTTTCAAAATTTAATCATCAAAACACGTTTAAAAAATATTAATATGAAACACCCTCTAAAACTCATTATAGAAAATAGTAATTACTGATAAATATTATCAAATCAGCTTATATTTCTCCTCTTCAACTCTAAAATATTCATTTTCATAGATATAATATTTTTTAAATTGTTATTTGGACGCCTATCACTGTCGCAATTAATCATATTCAACTCTTATTTTTGCGGCTCGTCTGTGGACGGTTTTCTGATGTTTATTCAGATTTTTACGCCACATGATATCCCTAATTGAATAATTTAACGGGAAATCAATCAATGTCAGCATAACATGAGAATATTGGGTTGCTTTTTAGTATTTAAATAAAACTTATGAAACTCACGGGCATTCTATCCAGTATTCCTTTAAAAAATGATAGGTAAAATAAATAAAATAAACGTTGAACTCTGTGATAACGTCTTCTAATACTAATCAGTTAAATATAATATTACATTTTAACTCGTGCTATAAATATGTTACATAAGATATCAATCAATTTTAAATCGCTATTTAATTGATGGGCTCACCATTACCCTACACTACTCGCTCATTAATTTCACGTGCGAACGAGCGCCATCTGGCGGAGGACGTTTTAAAAAAGTATTCTTAATTATTAATTCGTAAAATCGAAATTTACCTGCATTTACATATGTTTTTAGGAAGACGAGTTCAAAATTTATAAAACTCTTCCACAAAATCTTCAACAATCAAAGCTCTTCAAAAAACTCTTCAACAATCAAAGTTGCTTTTTTACACGAGTTATACTGCGCAGAAAAAAATCTATTAGAGTCGACCAGACAAAAAATTTTAAAATGACCTCAAAACAGCCTTGATTGATTTTTTTGCACTCAGGTATTTTTCGCGCAAATAGTTTTTTTCCTTTTAAGGGAAAGTGCTCAAATTTCATCTGCGGTTTGCAGTTTGGAAGAGTTTAGTGTGGATACTCCTGTCATTAATGTACTAAAAAAATTGCATGACTAAATATATTTTGAATGATTAGTCGTAGATTTATAATTCCAATTTAATTTTTTTAATCAAAAAAAAATCATGCAGATTTTGATCATGTGACACAGTGCCTTAACGATTCTATTTGGTGCCTGGTGCGAAGTAATTTTTACTGTGCCTCCTATATCCTGTATCCATGACAGTGCCACTGCACCTCCATAACGACATTGTGCCTGGTGTACACCCTTAATGCGAAGCTGGTAAGACACATTTTAGTAAAAAGTTTAAAATGTTACTTTTTATGTTGGTTCTCTAGAAAAAAATTTCAATTTAAAAGCATTTTCCTTAACCCAATTAGTCAAACAAAAAATGTCCCGTTGTCATACGATTAAATTTACATGAAATATCATTAATTAAGATGTTTGATACATTACTTATTATACAGGCCCCCTAGAATATACTTTTCCAATTATAAAAATATTTTACATATTCCATAGCCCATTTAGTTAAACAAATATATTCCATTTGTATAATATCAAAATTACCCGATATTATTCATTAAAATTTTTAATGAAAAAAAGTCGTCACTGTTTAAAACTTTTGCTAATGATTGTTTTCATATGATCGTTGCTAATTTAAGTTTTCGTATGGAAATTTCAAATAAACAATTTTGACAACAACAATAAAAAAACCTGAAACCTATGTATCGTCGTTTCTTTTGATCAATATAAAGTGGTTTAAATCCTATAACTTTGAAAATTTTTCACGGCCAATTTTGCATGTTAGAGAACCTGTTTTCTTTTAAAAGATAATAAGTGAAATTATTAATTCATTCATAACTATTTACTCTCTTGGAACTTGGTTAAAGACAATTCTCCTAATAACAATTCTCTTAATGAAAATTTGATCTCTTAATGGCAATTTGATAATTTAAACTTCTTTTGTAGATAATAAAAAGTTAAATTTTGTAATTTTTTTTTACAAAAACGTATCACCCACACTGCCTGAGTGTATAAGTCTATCTTATGTGAAACGTTTTTTAAAATGGATCCATGATTTGCGACCAATCGTTCAATAGATAATTAATCTTTCAAACATTTTGAAACAGCCTGTATACAAATAAGTGCATATCATTTCACTCTTTCTGACAATGTTTGTAGCACAATGTGGTGTCATGAATTCTCTAAAAAGAACATTTCCTCATTATTGGATTTAATTTGTTAACACAAACGCAAGACTTGGTATAGAAAACGGAAAATTATCTTATATGGGAAGTACGAATCTTGGGATAATTAGGATATTTTTTAATCATAGTAACAAGAAATGTAGTATGTCATTGTATTTTGTTGTACATTTTAACTCTTTTGATTTTCAATCTTATCGGGCCTGTCAATCTTTAGTCCGCCATAGAATGTATTTCATTATCCAATCTTTAAGGGCTTGACGAATCAAGTTCTATTAATTTTAGTAACATGAAATTGGTATGTCTTTGTCTTTTGTGGTACATTTTAATTTGTGTTATTTCCAATCTTAAAGTTGGTCCGCCACAGAGTTCACTAGTTTTACAAATATTTAAGACCCTATCAAATAAAATTGAATTATCATAAGAAGCAGAAATTTAGTATCTCATTATCTTTTATTAATAAGTATCTCATTATATTTTATTTAATTTAGTATCTCATTATCATGTGTCAACTGTCGACTTAAACTTATTTTTTAATCTTAAAGTTTATTAGACTCAATTTAATCTCAAGACGTCGCTAACAGGGAATAGGAAATCAAACCCTGTCGTTATTTATTACACCCATTTAGTTTGTAGTTATGCTGTCCGGTTATACCACTTCCATCATTAACAAGTTTATAATCAGGTATTATAAATATGTCCTAGAAAATTTTCCTTTCGAATAATTATATCTATATGTATTTCAATTTATTCTTTCCTACTACTTTTTTAAGCCTTTTATTCTGATGCTTGCTCATTTGTTTGTCTGTACATTTTATGATATTTTTTTAATCATAGTAACATGAAATTTAGTTTGTCATTGTATTTTGTTGAACATTTTAACTCTTTGATTTCAATCTTATCGGGTCTACCAATTCTTTGTCCGCCGTAGAACGTATTTCATTATCCAATCTTTAAGGCACTATCGAATCAAAATCCATTAATTACAGTAACGTGATATTGGTATGTCTTTGTCGTTTGTGGTACATTTTAATTTGTTTGATTTTCAATCATAAAGTAGGTCTCCACAGAGTTCACTGGTTTTAAAAATATTTGAGACGCAAACAAATAAAATTGAATTATCATAAAAAGCAAGAAATTTGATATCTCAATATCTTCTGTGGAGCATTTTAATTCATTTAATTGGCAGCATTATCGGCCTAGCCCGTCCTAAGCCCAACATAGGAATGTAGCCGTGTTTGGGGAATAAATCAAGAGCAGGAACTGCTAGATCATTCCACATTTTATAAAGTCCAAATTTTATATAACGTCTTCAGTTATGGTATATGAAGATTCTTTTGGTTTTGATCCTTATCAGGCTAGCCCGTACTGTTCCCGCCATATGAATTTACTGACTCCTTTATGGGGTATAACTAGACAATCTAAGGAGGGAAAAAAATAATGTTGTTGTTGTGTTTGTGGTATATTTTAATTTTGGATATTTTGAATTTTATCTGACTGGCTCGTCCTAGGTACGCCATAAGAATATCGACGTTTTTAGGAAATAATAACTCAAGTATCGTCGTAGCTAGAAAGATAATATATGGCATTTATTTATGTCATTTATGGTACATTTAAAATTTTTGCAATTTTTTTTAGAAGCCTTTATCATCCCAGCCCGTCTTGGACCTATCACAGAAATGTTCTAGATTTTTGAATAATTTGATAATCGGGGCAGCTAGAAAGTGCAAATTTGGTATGTCGTAGTCTTTCATATATTTGGTTTACACACATTTAAATGAATACATTTTTCGTATATTTAAGTTACAAATGATAAAAGTTTTAACTTAAAATTACGTCTTTTATTTTTACTCATTCTAAATTACATTAAAATATTTTATTAATAATCAGTTTCGCAGGATATACATTATATTAGCGCTTCTATTTCTACGAATTTTCAACCAAACATAAAAAATAAATCCAAATCACGCTTCTCCGAATTCATAAAAGTTTTCCGAATTTATTACGCTTATGGATAATGTTTTTATTCCAAAACGAAATCTTGGCAAAACGAGTGAATACATTTCAAACAAAAAACATCGAACGTTCTTTATCGTACATATGATCCTAAAATGTTAGAATTTCATTTTTTTCATAACACATTTTGATTAAACTTGCCGAAAAAGGAAGTTCCTATTTTTGATTACATTTCCCTACGGCGTATTATTCAATGGAAACAGATGATTGAAATCGGGGTTGAAACTCCATTTACTGCCATAATATATTTATTCGACTCAACCTAATTCCATTCTAAGGCACTCAGAGGGATTTTCATTTAACTTGGTTCTCCTTTTGTGTATTTCGTACGAGTCTCGAATGAACTGGGAACTCTTATTCTGTGCGATGAGAAATATATCAGAAAAGAGAATACGCATTAGTATATGGAATATATTTTATCAGTGGTACTCTATATAAACATCTAGCAATATTACTCCCTACAGACTTTCATTTGCACCACATTTGTTTAAGAAAATTTTAAAGCATTGTTCTCACTTTTATTCCGAAAATTTAATCTAACAGAACTAAATTTCCTGTATTGCTTACAGGTGAAACCGTATTGATACACACATATAAATTCCTGCCATGCCATTACGGAAGTACTATTTCTCCATTATGTAAAGTCACTGTGGCATGCAAAGCAGAACCGTTATTGGACAGATTCTTGCTAGAACATATAAGTGGTTTTGAAAACCTGTTTAATATATAATAAGTGAGAGCAGGGGGTATTATCCCATTCGCCAAAAAATTATATCAATTCTAATTGGAACCCATATTGGAAAGCCAAACCTATCAATCCATTTACCATAGTTCCTGCCACTCCTGAGATCCTTGGGATCCTTACGCCTATGACCTGTAGTACTCGTAAGCCAACATCGCAAAACACTAGAAAATTTATATATAGTTCCACTATTGAGTCTAACTTCATATTTTGGGAGTATTGAAACGTTATTTTTAAAGCTCAGGTGCATCTCAAGATGTCTACGGTTGCCCAGCTCAAATAAAGCGAATACAAATTCTACTACTGATCTAAAGACAATAGTATTTAATAACCAGTCCTGCTTTTCCAGAATTGGACTATCCGCTAGACCAATCGATTAGACCAATCCGATATGGTCTTTTCCCTTGCTAATACAAACAAATTGTGCCTAATACCCGTCTAAATTACTGACTCAGGACCTCATGGAAGTTAAGGACTGGGTTCAATCAGCAGTAAATTTTTTGGTCACTTTGAACGGGACAGACCTATGTAGTAGATTATGACACATATCATGATATTCCATAGCAGCGCTTTAATAGTGTAACAATGCAAATCACGTCCAAGATATAACAGATCTATACAAGGAAATGGTCTAATAAATAAAAATCAATCTGCTATCAGGACTTGAACTCGGGTTTTCTGTGTTTTGCCTGGACGTGTAATCATTATACTATTCCGGTGTGCGGGGATATAACTTACAGAGGTCAATCTGTGTACTATTAAACATCTCAGACATTCCATTTAAATAATGCACATATAATAAATATATCTGATTCTAAACTTACTAGTTGTACCTTCCACTTCAAATATAAAGAAAAACAATCATCTCAGTACCTCAATAGGTGAAGCTGGACAAATATAGATCTGGTTAACGGTGTTTCAAATTCTGTATCATTCCCGATGAAGACAAGATTTCTTTATGATTTCTTTATGATTCCAAGCAGCCTAACCTTGTTGGTAAAAAATATCGTATAAATCAGAAACTATGCTTCGATTTGAATTCTAGAAAAGGAAAATGTATTGCCCACTTTAAATTTAGAAAGAAAATCAATCATCCAAGTAATTGGATGAAAATTTTAAGCTAATTTCGATACCATTTTATCTGAAAAATATTTTAAAGATATATATATCATGAAAATAATCAAAATTTATTCAAAAAGAAATAGAATTATAAATATATGAAAACAATTAAAGCATTTTAATACATATTAAACTCTATTTGTCATGAAATTCTAAAAACTCGAGTCCGCTGGCAGATGCATTGAAGATTTTGAAAAGCATTAGCAAATTAATTGAAGAAGAATAGAAGAAAATTGCTTTTAGTAAATATTTGATTGTATTTACAATTTTATCTTTTTAAATATAGTATTTTGAATCATTTTCTTTTTTTGAATCCCGAACGTTTGGTAAATGATTTTGAAGTTATGTGCAATTAGGAAGAATAAGAATCATTTTTCACTATTGGATCCTTTATAAAAGACCAATATTTATTTTTAAATATGATAATATGGCACAGATCCTACCACGAAATATTATCTCCAATTGTTCCTTACTCATGTGATAAACATATTTTCACAAAACACAATTTGTACTTAATATATAGTGCTTATCTATGTTTATATATTGTATTAATTAGAATAATGTTATCATTATGACTCTTTTTTCATATTCCTATATATAGTTTTCTATGGTATTTAAAAACTGCCAATACAATTGGGGTCTTCGAACAGTATTTTGAGTCCCTCAAGAAGCATCCTGGCGACATAGAAGGCACACTTATAGTGCACTTATAGTATTTGTCTTTGACTACTATACAGTACTTTGACTAATATACAAATCTTACTATACAGATACTTTAACCACCATACATAAATCATTATACAGATAATATATTATACTTATCGTATACGTACAGTAGTCTTTGCACACTTATACTACCGACAATCGGACTGAATATAATGCAGGCATATTCAACTTATTACTCTAGGACGGAGAAAAGAAAATTGGTTCTTTTAAATTCTTTCTGGACTTTCCAGAGAGCCCACTGGTGGTCTATAAGGCTGAATCTCTGCACGCTTATAATATCGATCACTGGACCGCACCTATCGAAGCCGGATTTTTAACACTTTACAACAAAGTTGAAAAGTGTTTATGACTTTGTTCATTCTGTCTGCCTGTCTGTCTGTCTGTCCGTTAGCACGATAACTGCCGTAAAAATGACTTAATCAAAATGAAATTTTAGTATGTTGTTTAGACGGTCTGTAGAACCTATGGGAATATAAATGAATAATATTACCCAATTAGTTTTGGATTGAACCCGGGTCGAAAAAATGAAATACATTGAGCCCTATGGGACCTAATTTTTCAAACATTTTTTAAGTGGATTTAATATTCACAAATTGCTTCGAAAATTTTAAGTAATATTCAGATTGTTCCATAAAATATATAAAAAAAATTCAGCGCAATATATTCAGTAGTTTTTTAAATAAAAATTAAAATAATAATCACACTTCTTATATGAAACGATCACGTGACCGTGATATGAAACGATCACATGACCCACTTCAAAATGATATATGGCATCCATCTTGTTTCAAGATCGTGATTTTTTTAAGTTCTTTTTAATTCATATTGAGTGTTGTATCCGTCCTAAAACTACTTTATTTTTGCTTAAATTCTGTGCATCTACATACTGAAACAACGCAATGACAATATATTTGAGTTTAAATGCTCATCTAAATTTGATTATTTCCACAACTAAGCCTATTTTTCACCTATGTAAAATGTAAACAGCAAAATATATAGAATGAGTTGTATTAGAATTCCTGTATTTTTTTAACACAAAATAATTTAGTCCATGGAGTCTGCATGGCTGATATGAATGAAATATTAATTGATTTCATAAAGAGAAGGACGATTTTTTTCGATGAAGTTTCAAGCATAGAGTTTAATTTTTTGTAGCTCCATGGTCTTAAACAAAATGTTTAAATAAAATAAATTATTATAGTACTGTGATGAATGAAATGAATGGGAGGAAGTTATGAATGAAATCCTGTTTTTAGAGAGATCCATGCGTGTTATTTTTTCTACGTCATTTGAATTAATTTCAGTTGTTTTCGATGAAGTTTTCAAATATAATAAATTATCGTAGAATTATGATAATTCTAAAACTATTACCGATGAATGTATAACATTTTAGAGATGTTTAAACCAGGCAATTTATATTTCAATGCCGTCATTTGAATGAAGTTCATTTTTTTCGATGAAGGTTTAAGTTTTCAAATATAATAAATTAATGCAGTATTGTGATAAGTTTCAAAATATTACCGAGGAATGTATTGCATTTTAGACTTGTTTAAATAAAATTGCATTGAAGTTTGAAAGTGTTTCATAATCAATGCTTTAAGCATGATTGATCTTTCTTGTTCATTTTTCTTCCGGTGTACACGAAATAAAAGGAAGAGGATAAAGTCTATCAACCCACCCCCAAAGCTTCCCCCAGGAACAATAAAAGGCTCAAACTCAACTACGAAACAGAGCCTAACTGGGCCAATTTTCAATTAAAATACCTAATTCTGACACTAAGCACCATTACATTTTAAACGAAACAGAATTTATTTAAAAACAATGTTGCCGCTTCATTTTTTTAGAACGTTAGCTTCACAGTCTGTGACAGACTTCAGTAATATAACAAAATTATCCATTTGATATGTGCGCTCAAATTTAGTGTATAAACAGTTTTTTTTTACATATGTAAATATTTTTCACAAATGTCAAGACATGTATATCATAATTAAGAGCAGGAGATTTAAATCTATTCATAAAATAAAGTTAGTGAAATAAATACACATCATATTAGGAATACAAACTTTCATGGAAAATATCTTTGTTCAAATTAATGTCAAAAGCGGTAATGTGATTGCCAGTGCTCGAAAAAATAAAAGAAGTATAAGATCTCTTGTGTTAATTTGCTTCAAGTTCATCATTATTTTAGTAAATGATGATAAGCATTTTATCCATATATATGTATATATATTGTTAAATACATGCAAAACATTAGAATCGATAAGTTTTTCTAAGAATACTTTTGCGATCCTTGAATATATATATATATATATATAGCTAATCAAAAGCTACGAGGCAATTATAAGAAAGGTGAGGAAAAAGGACCAACTGGGAATACATACAAGGCCTAGGGCGATGGTGACCCCTAGTTCCCGGTTAATAGTCGACATTTACACCAATGGTAACACTCCCGGAGCCATATATTACCTGAGGTCCTATTTCAGAACAACGTCAAAAGAGAAGACGAACTCACAACAAGAACATTTAACCGATAGAGATATAATATAAAAAATATAAAATATTCGAATTCGAAAAGATGACCTTTTTGAAAAAACTCACCAATTCCTTTTTCGTCACACCTCTTTCAACACTGCTCAATAAATGATTCGTATGAATTCAAAATTCAGTTATCTGTAACGTTGTCAATTATAACTTGAATCGAAGATGTTGCCAAAATCCCTTTTTAAAGCATTGTCAAATTTATTGTACCGAGTATTGTAACAATGACGTAGGAATTCAAGAGGATAGAGCTGTACTATAGCCTCCTTGATAAAAACAGTATCAATTTTGATACGATCCGCAGTATAGGTATGCATACGTACATTTCGTATGAAATGATTCAGTACAATATTACGAAAAACTGTGACTCAAATTAGAATTCCAATTTATTATATAATGTATATTGATCTTGAATTGGCGTATTTTATAGTATATCTTCGTATACGTAGCACTTCCATTTGAAAAATGAATACTTATATCCAGATAATTTATTTCTTTTGTCGTATTATTAGGAGTTTCCAACAAAGTTAAATTCGTAGGATAGAAAGTGAAATCAAAGTTGATATTGGTTTGTTGCTGTGCAATAAGGATGCCATCGACAAATATAAACTATGGTAATTCATTTAATATGTGAGTACCTTTTTCGTAATGATGGAGGTAAAGATTTGCTAATAATGATGAGCATCCACCTCCCATCGGCACACCTTTAATTTGTCTGAAGAAATGTATACCATTAAATAAGATATTTTCATACAATACTATATCTAATACATTTTTAAACTTTTGTAATGGCACAATTTTTTGCATTTGATATAGATTATGCAAGCCGGTAATAATATCGTAAAGATCCGCCAAATTGATAGTATTAAAAAGATCGTAACTTTTATATCGTAACTTTTGTATATCGTAACTTTTGTTCCATAACTTATCGTAACGGAAATCGTAACTTTTATATAGCAAGTTTGGCGGTTGTTTGTATAAGTTCCTTATCACATCTCCACTATTTTTTATCATGACTGAACCATTTTTCATTATATGAGTCATAATAGGTTGTAGATAAGAAATAAGCTGCTTATTTGCTGTAGTTGTATAAGCCTTAAATGCAACTGTGACTGGACGAAACTTCACAGGATTTTTGTGGAGTTTGGGAGTCATGACTAAATAAGGGTAACGTATATGATGTAGATTGATTCCTATACGTTTATGTAGAGCCCTTATATGATTTTCCATTTCTTGTTGTGGTACATTCAGATTTTGATATATCTCTTCGTCTTTATAACTTTTATGAAGGAGTTCTATATAGTATGAGAGGCATGTAAATGTAAAATTTGAAGCTACTTTGTCAGTGTATGTTATAGCATATTTATTCCATAACTCCTCCAGAGTGTGTCTGTTTATCGTGCCTTTTTCTTGATGATCATATGATGGATTATAAAAACGTTGAAAGTTTGGCATGATGTGATCACGCCATTCGTCAAAAGAAATTAATGGCATACTGTATCTGACCGCCATTCTATAGATAAAATCCTTCAACTCTTTACCACATCTAATTTCAATCTTGCTAAATTCCTGTATACGGTATTTTGTTCCTAATTTAATATATATATATATATATATATATATATATATTAATATATATAATATTTAATATATATATATATACTGCTCCGCCTAATTAATATATATATTCAAGGATCGCAACTTAGCAAAACTAATCGATTCTAATGTTTTGCATGCATTTAACCATTTAACAATGCTATTGTTGAATAATAACATTTTCTTGCGGCCCCAAGAAACTTTCTACAGGAGCAAAAGAAGCAGACAGAGACAACAATTGAACACGTGAATAGTCGAATAGTAATCACGGGATTACAAATACGTTTGCATAATTAAACATTTTTACTGATTGTGATTATGATTGGATATGAACTTAATTTTATTACGATTATGAATAGTATTAAACATGTTTTTTTTAAATTGTAACTATGATTGCAACTTTCATTAACAATTCAATTTTCAAACCATTTCCTTTACAAAAGGTTGCAAATAATATAACGTAATTGTAATCAACTTCATTCGACTACAGTTACGAGATTACTTTTAATCATAATCAGATCAACACAATGAACCGCTTTCCGAAGTCGTTCTTCTGATCACTTAAAGCGGCCGATGCCATTTAACTTCGTGAAGATATAGATTATGCAAGCCGGTAATAATATCGTGAGGATCCGCCAAATTGACAGTATTAAATAGATCTTGGAAATCGTAACTTTTATATAAAGTTCGTCGGTTGTTTGTTTAAGTTCCTTATCACATCTCCACTATTTTTTATCATGATTGAACCATTTTTCATTATATGAGTCATAATAGGTTGTAGATAAGAAATAAGCTGCGTATTTGCTGTAGTTGTATAAGCCTTAAATGCAACTGTGACTGGACGAAACTTCACAGGATTTTTGTGAAGTTTGGGAATTATGACTAAATAAGGGTAACGTATATGATGTAGATTGATTCCTATACGTTTATGTAGAGCCCTTATATGATTTTCCATTTCTTGTTGTGGTACATTCAGCTTTTGATATATCTCTTCGTCTTTACAACTTTTATGAAGGAGTTCTATATAGTATGAGAGACATGTAAATGTAAAATGTTAAGCTACTTTGTCAGTGTATGTAATAGCATATTCATTCGATAACTCCTCCAGAGTGTGTCTGTTTATCGTGCCTTTTTTTAACACTTTACAACAAAGTTGAAAATTGTTTATGACTTTGTTCATTCTGTCTGTCTGTCTGTCTGTCTGTCCGTTAGCACGATAACTGCCGTAAAAATGAGTTAATCAAAATGAAATTTTAGTATGTTGTTCAGACGGTCTGTAGGACCTATGGGAATATAAATGAATAATATCACCCAATTAGTTTTGGATTGAACCCTGGTTGAAAAAATGAAATACATTGAGCCCTATGGGACCTAAATCTTCAAACATTTTTTAAGCGGATTTAAAATTCACAAATTGCTTCGAAATGTTTAGGTAATATTCAAATTGTTCCATAAAATATATAAAAAAAATTCAGTGAAATATATTCAGTAGTTTTTTAAATAAAAATTAAAATAATAATAACACCTCTTACATGAAACGGTCACATGACCATGATATGAAAGTATCGCGTGATCCACTTCAAAATGATATATGGTAGCCATCTTGTCTCAAAATCGTGATTTTTAAAGTTCTTTTTATTTCATATTGAGTGTTGTATCCGTCCTAAAAAATCCTTATTTTGGTTTAAATTCTGTGCATCTACATACTAAATAAACGCAATTACAATATATATGAGTTAAAATGCTCATCCAAATTTGATTATTTCTACTACGAAGCCTATTTTTCACTTATGTAAAATGTAAACAGCAAAATATGTAGGATGAGTTGTATAGAAATTGCTGTATTTTTTTAACGCAAAAGAATTTAGCTCATGGAGTCTGCATAGCTGATATGAAAGAAATATTCATTGACTTTACCGAGAGAAGGACGATTTTTTGCGATGAAGTTTTAAGCATAGAGTTAAATTACTTGTAGCTCCGTGGTCTTAATTTTTAAATAAAATAAATTATAGTATTGTGATAAATGACATGAATGGGAAATTATTTATGAATGAATTGCTGCTTTTTTAGAGAGAGCCAGGCGTGTTATTTTTTCTATGTCGTCATTTGAATGAATTTCAGTTGTTTTCGATGAAGTTTTAATATAATAAATTATCGTGGTATTATGATAATTCTGAAATTATTATCAAGTAATATATCACATTTTAGAGATGTTTAAACCAGGCAATTTATATTTCAATGCCGTCATTTGAATGAAGTTCATTTTTTTCGATGAAGGTTTAAGTTTTCAAATATAATAAATCAATGTAGTATTGTGAGAAGTTTTAAAATAATACCGAGGAATGTATAGCATTTGAGACATGTTTAAATAAAATTGCATTGCTGTTGGAAAGTGTTTCATAATCAATGCTTTAAGCATGATTGATCTTTCTTGTCTTGATGATCATATGATGGATTATAAAAACGTTGAAATTTTGACATGATGTGATCACGCCATTCGTCAAAAGAAATTAATGGCATACTGTATCTGACCGCCATTCTATAGATAAAATTCTTCAACTCTTTATCAAATCTAATTTCAATCTTGCTAAATTCCTGTATACGGTATTTTGTTCCTAATTTAATATATATATATATATATTAATATATATAATATTTAATATATATATATATATATTAATATATATAATATTTAATATATATATATATATATATATTAATATATATAATATTTAATATATATATATATATATATATATATATATTTATATAAATTTTCTTGCGGCCCCAAAAACCTTTCTACAGGAGCAAAAGAAGCACACAGAGACAACACTTGAACACTTGAATAGTCGAATAGTAATCACGGGATTACAAATACGATTGCATTAAGCATTATACTGATTAAGCATTTATACTGATTGTGATTATGATTGGATATGAACTTAATTTTATTACGATTATGAATAGTAATAAGCAGTTTTTTTTTAAATAGTAACTATGATTGCAACTTTCATTAACAATTTTCAAACCATTTCCTTTACAAAAGGTTGCAAAAAATATAACGTAATTGTAATCAACTTCATTCGACTACAATTACGAGATTACTCTTAATCATAATCTGATCAACACAATGAACCGCTTTCCGAAGTCGTCCTTTTGATCACTTAAAGCGGCCGATGCCATTTAACTTCGTTAATTTTACAAAATTCAATTATTTCGGTACGTCGCGTTCTCGATATACTTCTTCAAAAGCATTTAATTTTCTTTACTATGCAAAATAGTTACGTTGTTTTTGGACCTGTACATCCAATATTCTAATAATATAAAGGATAGATATACTGTTTTATATAAACATATATTCATTTAAACTCAAATATATTGTAATTGTGTTATTTCAATTTGTAGATGCACAGTATTTAAGCAAAAATAAAGCGGGTTTAGAACGGATACAACACTAAATATGAATTAAAAAGATCTTTAAAAATCACGATTATGACATAAGATGGATGCCATATTTTATTTTGAAGTGGGTCACGTGATCTCGTCATGTAAAGAGTGTAATTATTATTTTAATGTTTATTCAAAAAACTACTGAATATATTTTGCTGAAAAATTTTTCTTATATTTTATGGGATAATTTGAATATTTCCTAAAATTTTCGAAGCAATTTGTAAATTTTAAATTCCCTTAAAAATGTTTGAAAAATTAGGTGCCATTGGGTTCAATGTATTTTATTTTTTCAACCCGGGTTCAATCCAAAAGTAATTGGGTGATTTTATTCATTTGTATTCCCATAGGTCCCACTGACAGTCTGAACAACATACTAAAATTTCATTTTGATAAAGTCATTTTTACGACAGTTATTGTGCTAACGGACAGACAAACAGACAGACAGACAGAATGAACAAAGTCATAAATACTTCTCAACTATGTTGTAAAGTGTTAAAAATATGAACTATTGTGAAATCTGTTCACTTTTCATATGTGATATTATGTGATACATTTATTATCCTCATTCTCGTAGATCTAGCTCGTTCTATTCATGAGAGAAGACAATTTGGGTAATACCCTTGTAATTTGACGCCATTAGTCTTTTATCTACTATAATACTAACCTATTTCTGCATAAATAACGTTAATAGAAATATCGCCAACTCGGCGAGTTTCTTATATATTACCAAATTGACGATAATATCGCCAAATTGATAAAAATGACGATAAATCAATGAAAATGTAGACTATTGAAAATCCAATATCTCGAAAAGGATAAGAATCTACTATAAAATAAGATATTTTGGGAAATAGTTTTGTATTTGGACACCATTAGTCGGTTATTTACTATAAGAATAACCTATTTCTCCGACCTTAATGTTTGGTGAAATTTTAGCAGCGAATTAAGCGTAATATCGCCAACTTTGCGAGTTTTTGAAATGTCGTTAAATTGATAAAGATATCACCAAATTGATAAGAATGAACCTAAATCAATGAAATGACAATTAATTGATTAAAATTCAATAGTTTGGAAAGAATATAAGACTCTACCATAAGACTCCGTCTGAAACGTTTGGCAAAATTTTGGTGACGAATTTTGGCGGCATATCACCAGCTTGGCGACTTTTGTAAATGTTGCCAAATTGACGAACCTGTTGCCAATTTGATAAAACTGACGCCAAATATGATGCAATATTTTGTAAACTTTTAATTCCACTCATATGATTGGCATTACTTTTATTATATAAGAAATGATCTTCTAAATATCGCAAACTTGGCAATATTTGGCCACACATTGACGAAAATATTCTTCGAAATTGCAAAAATGACACCAAGTTAATGAAATGACTGATAAAAATATAGTAGCTCGGTTGTGCAGAGGTAATGGCGCTCTGACTCACCATTAGAAACATATGTTATTATCATTTTTCCTTTTAAACAGCATAATTATAAATAGGTAAAAATGCTTACCTTTCTCAGCGATAGGCGTAGGGCAAATTGTCGTCTTTTCCCCTAAAGTCTTAAACGAAATATAATTTTATTGTGTTTCGTTACCATCTTGATGTCGGGAATAATTACTCTTAATGGAAAGAAAAAAACACATTTAATTAGATACTGCATTTAAAAATTACATAGGAAAACAGATAAACAAGCATTTTGCTCGGACATTAAACGAAGCGTTCACGACACAGAACAGAACTTCAGTTCGTAAGTGTACCGGTATAGTCTCTTTGATGCGCGCGCAGATTTCTCGAAGTAAACACATTCCTCTTCTGCGGAAAGGCGAGAGTCAGTGTTTATGGGTTTGTCTGTCTTTCGCAGCGAGGAGATCATTTATTTCTAACAGTCCCCCTTGATCTCTGGAGCTGCATATCACGGCTGTAGCAGTTTGGATCTGTGCTTCAGAAATTCAGGCTTTGGCAGTGGTTTAGTCATCATGTCCGCTGTCATTAGCTTAGTTGGAAGATAACTCAACTGGATTACACCCGATTCCTGAAAATCTCTTATGGCGTGGAATCTGATGTCAATATGCTTGGTTCTTGACATGTACTTCGGTGATTCAATCATTTTTATACATGACTGGTTATCTTCGAAAATAGTAATCGGGAGCTGTTGAAACATATCGAGATCTTTGAGTAGGTTGATTAACCACATTACTTCTTGAACTGCGTTAGCAGCGGATATATATTCCGCCTCTGCTGAGGAAAGTGCAACACATGATTGTTTTTTGCTTAACCAGTGTATAGGAGAATCATCAATTAAGAAAAGATTACCACTCGTGGATTTCCGATCCGTTTTATCGCTTGCCCAGTCGGCATCAGCGTATGTTGTGAGAATTGGTTTTGTCGTTGATTTTATTACCAAATTTAGATCCTTTGTATGATTTAGATAACTTATTAGACGCTTTACTGCGTTCCAATCCATTTGACGTGGTTTCTCATTTCTCCGACTTAAAATGTTTATTGCGGCTGTGATGTCTGGTCTTGTGACCGTGGCAATATATAGAAGAGCTCCAATAGCTTGGCGATATTTAGTGTTATTAGGAAGCAGGTTTTCTTCTGTTTCATTTCTCAAATATCCAGTTTCCATTGGTGTACTATAGGGTTTTGAATCTTGCAAATTAAATGTATTTACAATTTCTTCAATCTTATTTTTTTGATTTAATAGATAATCTCCATCATGGTTTTTCCTTATGCTAATTCCAAGGTAATAATTAACTTCACCCAAATTTTTTAATTAATATTGTCTGCCCAATTCTTTCGTTGTTTTGTAGATTTGTTCTTCTGATCCTGATATTAGAATATCATCCACATATACGATTATATAGATAGTTTCTCTTCCTTTTCCCTTTTTGAATAGACATGGATCAGTAGTACTCTGCACGAATTTTAATTGTTTTAGAGAGTCACCTATTTTTAGATGCCAGGCTCTTGCGGCCTGTTTCAACCCATATATTGCTTTATTTAATTTCCATACTTTGTTTGCGTTACCAGGGGAGATGTAGCCATCTGGCTGTTGTATGTAAACTGTTTCGTCTAAATCCCCGTGTAAGAAAGCGGTTTTAATATCAATGTGTTGTACGTTATATTTTCTATATGCTGCTCCTGCCAGGAATGCTCTAATTGTGCTGTGTGAGACCACTGGTGCGAAGGTTTCGTAATAATCTTCACCGTATTTTTGTGAAAATCCTTTTGCTACCAGTCTAGCTTTGTATTTAGCTAATTTTCCCTGAGAGTCGTGTTTAATTTTATATGTCCATTTTGAACCTACTATTTTTCTTCCATGCGGGGGGTCCATTAATGTGAATGTGTTATTTTCTTGCAAAGATTGCATTTCTTCTTCCATAGCGTCTAGCCAATTTTGTTTCTCTCGTGGGCTCTTAATTTTTAGTACCTCATTATAGTCTCTGGGTTCGACGGTGTTAGCTTGTTGCGCTAAGTAGATGAGTCGATCGGGAGGTACTCCCTTGTTCGATCTCTCGGATCTGCGAGGTTGATTAGCGGTTATGTTATCAAAGTTTATTTGTTCATCATCTGACGGTGCCTCAAACTCAATCTCGCTCTCTTCGGGTTTTTCATCTGTTTGAGCATTAGTTTTTTCGACTTCACTATCTGTTCCTTCGAATAATTCCTTTGAGCTTAATTCTGAAATTTGCATTGATTTTTCGAGGAATTTAACCGTTCTAGCAAGTGTAATGTTTCTTCCTTCTGTATATATTCTGTAAGCTTTTGATCTGTCGTCGTATCCGACAAAAATCCCTTCTTGGGCTTTTTCATCTAATTTTCCTCGTTTGCTTTTATGGATGTAGGAATATGCTTTACAGCCAAAGACTCTTAAATGACGAAGATTTGGTTTCATACCAGTCCACATTTCGTACGGTGTTTTTGTATTGGCCTTTGTGGGAAGTCTATTTTGTAAGTAATTGGCAGTGTTTATAGCCTCTCCCCAGAATTTTTTGCCTAAATTTGCTTCTGACAACATAGCTCGTGTCATCTCGATTAGTGACCTGTTTTTTCTTTCCGCTACGCCATTTTGGGATGGACAGTGTGGCACGGTCAACTGGTGATGTATGCCGTTGTCACTTAGATATTCCTCGTATTCTTTACTGACGTATTCGCCGCCATTATCGCTTCTCAGTATTTCTGGTTTTTTTCCGAATTTGTTTGTCGTAAAAGCGATGTATTCCTTCAGTTTACACAAAACTTCACTCTTTTTTGATAAGAGATAGGTCATTGTGTACCTGGAGAAATCATCAATAAACGTTAGCACGTATGATTTTCCTCCTATTGTGGGAGTTTGCATTGGTCCGCATACGTCGCTGTGCACAAGTTGTAGAATATGAGTCCCCCTGTTTTGAGTAGATTTGGGGTATGGCATGTCGGTGAGTTTTGATTTTATGCAAGTTTCGCAATTTAGTTCATGTTTACATTCGTTGATGTTTATGCCTTCGGCTAACAGTTTCGATTTAATTTCCTTTATAGAGCCGAAGTTTTTGTGACCCATTCTTCTGTGCCATAATGTAACACAATTGGGGTTGTTACAGTTATTTACCATATATGTAACATTTTTGTTTTGTGGTGTGAGCAGGTCTAGCTCATATAGGTTATTTTTTATTTTTCCTTCTAAGAATATTTCATCATTGTAAGATAACTGACAGTTGTCTTTGGTAAAAGTTACTTTGCATCCACGCTGTGTTGCTTTTCGTACGGAAAATAAATTAGCTTTCAGTTCTGGCACAAATAGTACTTCCTGTAGCGTTACTTGTCTTATCTCTCCATCCGAGGCTCGACTTTTTATTTTTACTTCGCCTGACCCATAGGCGGTTAAGGCTTTACCGTTAGCAACGATAACTTCCGATTTGTTTTCATTATTTATTTTAGTGAATAAATTCTCATTATTTGTTATGTGGGATGAGGAACCACTATCAACGATCCAGCTGTCTTCTTCAGGTTGATTAGTGATGAGCGCTAAGTTTCTAAATTTCGATCCTACTTTATCTACAGTGTCTGAATATCTTTCTTGTGTTCGTGATTTCGCGGCCGGTCTGTCGTTTCCCTCATACACTAACTGTGATGAGTTGTGTCTGAATTTATTTTTATAATCTTTATATCTGCCGGGCTCATTGGTCTTATTCTTTAGACGCCAACATTCAGATTTGTTGTGGTTCTTCATTTTGCAATGTGAGCAGTATTTGTTATCCATTTTGTAGCTGTAGGTGTTAGAGAATTTTTTATTCGCGTGAAAAGCCTTTGCCATATTTTGCGGCATTTCTTGGTGATCCCTACGTCTATTATATTCATCAATCAGTTTGCTGCTAATGAATTCCGGTGTCAGTTCATCCTCTGGTCGCGCTTCCAACGCCGTTATCAGCGTTTCGTAACTGGGGGGTAGCGAACACAGAAATAGTGCTGATATATGCGAATTATTTATTTCCTCCCCGATTGCTTTAAGTTTATCCACTGTTTCCAGAATTTTGGTTATATGTTGTTGCATGTTTCCCCTTTCATCTAACTTTATACTGTACAACTTTCGTAAAAGGTATAGTTTGCTGGATAAATTAGCTCTTTCATGTATCGCGCGAAGCGCATTCCATGTATCGCGCGCCGAGGTGAGATGCTTGACGTGAACGATTTGGGAGTCCTCAATACATAAGTTTATGAGCGCTCTGGCTTTTCTATCTTTTTTTCTGCCATTCGTCGGTAATTGGGTCCGGAGCCGCTTCTGTTATCGTTTCTGATAATTCTTTATTCAATAGTGTCATTTCCATTTTAAACTTCCAATTGGAATAGTTACCTTGGTTTAATTTTTCGATCAAGTGACTTTCCTTGATAGATGCCATTATATTTTATTTTTAGTTTCCTTGAGAAATATTTTCCTTTTTTTTTTTGTTTATTTGCAGTGCGATATTTCCTTTTAATCTTATTCCGTAAAAAAAATCACTTTCGGTTTTGAAGTTTTAACAAAGTCAATGGGGAATGAAAAAATAACAGTGATATATTTGTATATCAATTTTCTTTTCGGTTACTTATTTTTATGCCCTTTTTCCAATAATTTTATTGTTCATGAAAATGCTGCTATTTTATTTTGTTAATACCAATTTCTCCAGCGAGACAGGCAACAACTTCAGTCTCATAATCTGATAAAAATATAGTAGCTCGGTTGTGCAGAGGTAATGGCGCTCTGACTCACCACTGAGAAACATATGTTATTATCATTTTTCCTTTTAAACAGCATAATTATAAATAGGTAAAAATGCTTACCTTTCTCAGCGATAGGCGTAGGGCAAATTGTCGTCTTTTCCCCTAAAGTCTTAAACGAAATATAATTTTATTGTGTTTCGTTACCATCTTGATGTCGGGAATAATTACTCTTAATGGAAAGAAAAAAACACATTTAATTAGATACTGCATTTAAAAATTACATAGGAAAACAGATAAACAAGCATTTTGCTCGGACATTAAACGAAGCGTTCACGACACAGAACAGAACTTCAGTTCGTAAGTGTACCGGTATAGTCTCTTTGATGCGCGCGCAGATTTCTCGAAGTAAACACATTCCTCTTCTGCGGAAAGGCGAGAGTCAGTGTTTATGGGTTTGTCTGTCTTTCGCAGCGAGGAGATCATTTATTTCTAACAATGACGCCTAATTGATGAATTTATTACTCAAATATTTAAGAGAATTTCTTAATTTCTTATTTGAAGAAATATTTAAAAAGAAATAATTAAATTTCTTTCTTAAATATTTCTTCAAATATTTAAGAAAATTTCAGATATTCAGAATTTCAGATATTTTAAATGGAACACGATAAATTTATAAAGAAAACAAAAAAATTACTAGTTTTGTCAGATTCACATTTTCTATATCATATTATATTATAATATATTATATTATATTATATTATATTATATTATATATTGCATTATAGTGTTATTTATTTACCTTTTAAAGAGACAATTTCCTCTTAAGAGAATTTCAAATATTTTTTAAATAGAACACGATAAATTTAGAAAGAAAACAAAATAATTACTATATTTGTCAGTTTCACATTTCTATATCATATTATATTATAATATATTATACTATATTATATTATATTATATTATATTATATTATATTATATTATATTATATGTTGCATTATAGTGTTATTTTTTTACTTATTAAAGATACAGTTTCCTCTTAAGAGAATTTCAAATACTTTAATAAGAACACGATAAATTTAAAAAGAAAACAAACAAATAATGTTTTTATCAGATTCACATTTACTATATTATATTATATTATATTATCTTACACGATAGTTGTTATTTAATAAAAATAAATTAGTTTAATAAACACTATTAATCTTAGTTTCAGAAAAAACTGCATGGTAGAGGTAAATTGAAAATAAAAAGGAAATTCAACCCCAAGGGAGATTAATAGATTGCAGGGATGAATACTTTTCTTCATAAAATAGAACAAAAAATTTCTATTCTGGAAAAAATATCTCAAAAGTGCATCTTTTATTCACCAACATTTTGTGATTAACAGCTGTTGACGACCCACTTGCCAAATAATCGTGGTCAGTCGTAATCAACAGTTATGATCAACTATGATATGCAGAGTGCTTCAAAAATATTTTTACTGGATTTATTTCTTTAACAATTAAAAGTAGATAAATAAAGTGAAACAGAAAAATATTCACTATAAGGTAATTTCCATAACTGTACAGTTCGATCTACATGGAAGTATTTTCAGAAAAATTCAAAATCAGTAAAATATATTCCACAAATTTATCATCAGACCTCATGGAAATATTGGAGAGTTAAAAATCTTGATATTTATTATAAGTCTGTATAAGAATAATAATACGTAAATTTCTATTAACCGATTTGTGACATTCTTTCTGCAATTTTTTTTTGGAATATTAAATTTATATTAAGGTCTCAAGGTCTCAAGGACGGGGTTTTACGGAGTGCCCAGGAGGGGAAAGAATTCCCCCCTTTAAACTCCAAGCGAAAAGGAAAAAATAAGTACTAAGAGAGAAAAGCTTGAGTGAAGGTTTAAAAAACTAAAGTTCGCTTGGGGGGGGGGGGAAACCGAGGTCGTCCCTTCCCCAAGTCTTACAGAAAGAGGAGAGTGCTAGGGCCCAAGCAGGCACCCAGCTAGAGAAAGGTGGGAAGAGGGGAGATAGAAGTGCGCCAGTGGCGCAGGGCCTTGAGCTTGAGAACAGGTGGGGGGGTTGGAGGTAACAAACACCTAACCACAGAGTTAAAAAAGGTTCGTCGATAACACGCGAGTTCCCAAATGCCAGGGAGGGGCACGGAGTTAACTACAGTTCAAGGAAAAACGAGAGGGGGTTTGCAAGTTAGCTCACGGATTAAGGCCTTCACTAGTGCACGATGGAACACTTACGTAGAGTCCCTAACGACTCAGGACAACACCATTTGGAGGGCAACCTCACGTATTCGTAGACACAAAACATGCATTCCAGCCCTTAACGGTCCAAATTGCAGGGCTATCTTGAACACACAAAAGGCTGAACTGCTCGCAGACAGTCTTAGAAGACAGTTTGAACCTCACCACGATGTAATCGATCCTCGGACGGTTGCATTGGTGGATCCCATGGTTGAACAATTCATCTCCACTTCATCCGCAAACACGCTCAGAAAGGTAGAACTTTCTGACATCACCCCCTATATTCAAAAGCTGAAGAGAAACAAAGCTCCTAGGATTGACCAAATTTCTACTAACTTGATTAAAAACCTATCCAAATTCTATCTTTCCTATCTGTATATTTATTTTTAATAAACTCCTTATGTTAAATTATTTTCCACGGGCTTGAAAGGTGGCCATTGTGTCCCCCCTCCCTAAGCCCGGCCTTAATCATTCTGAACCTTCAAACTATCGTCCTATCTCTTTTCTCTCCTGTATCTCTAAACTCTTCGAGCATGTCTTGGTCCAGCATCTGGATAAGTTCTGCAGCCTTAACGATATTGTCATACCGGAACAGTATGGTTTCAGGAGTAAACACTCCACGCAACATCAGTTGCTTAGGGTTGCGGAGCTCATCCACGAGGCTCCTTCCAAGCATCTCAACACCACTGTTGTCTACCTGGATATCCAGAAAGTCTTTAATAAGGTATGGATATCTGGGCTTTTATTTGAACTAATTGCTCTGCACTTTCCTGCTCACCTTATTAAAATCCTTCACTCTTACCTAACGGGGCGTAGCTTCATGGTAAGAGTTTCTACTTCTCTCTCCTCTCCCAGGAATATTCTCAGGGGGGTCCCACAGGGTTCCCTTGCGGGCCCCAAATTGTTCAACCTAAACATTAATGATCTCCCAAGTCTCCCCTGTGTCACCTTAGGCTTATACGCCGATGACACAGCCCTGCTTGTCCAACATAAACAAACAGAAGTCGTGCACGACACCCTGCAAACGTATCTGGATTCCATGACGCAATGGCTAACTAACTGGCGCATCAAGGTCAACGTCAGCAAATGTGCCGCTGTCAGCTTCCCCTCCCCCCGCCGGACCCCCGCCACTAACTTAACTTTGAACAACGAGCCGATTCCCTGGCAAACTAGTTACAAGTACCTTAGAGTGTACATAGATTCAAATCTTACGTGGAAACTTCATATCTCTGAAATCAGTCAGAAGGTGAAGTCTGCACTCGCCCATATGCGCCCCCTCTTGGCTGGAAACAGCCCCCTGTCTACAAAAAATAAGTTATTGCTGTACAAGTCCTGCATACCTCTAATTATGACGTACGGATCTCCAATCTGGGGAACCGCAGCTGAGACTCACCTTAAGAAGCTTCAAGTTGTGCAAAATATTGCACTTCGTACGTTTATTAGGTTTCCGAGTTACGTCCGGCTAGAAGTTCTTCACAGAGATCTAAACATTAGACCATTTTTAGAACAAGTTCAAAATCTTGCTCAAAATTTCTTCAAAGATCTCAGCAAATTTATATTAATTAATTTCCGATTGCTTTTATACGGGTTCAACAATCTTAGCACGCTCTTTAAACCATGTGTAATATTTCTATTTGTTATTTAGTGATAATTTATAATATTATTCGACATAAATATTAAATTGATACATTTGGAAACAATCCCATATCTTACTGAGATTTTAATTTCCATTTTCTGGTATATAATGTGGATAACACATGACTTTTCCTGCATAATGCACTAACTGTACTTCTTTTACAACGAAGTTACACCATACAATATTCACGGTAAAATGTTTTTAGAATTACTATAACATCACATAAATTGAAATTTAACAATTTTTAGCAAATTATTAGTCAAAATAAAATTATTTATTCATACTTACGTGCAAATTCGCAATCAATATTCAATTGGTATTTGATTATAATTGCATTAAATAAACAAGATTGACAAATTGATGGGCGTCAAAATTTCAAACTATTAAGAAAAGTATATTTTCTCGAGATTGAAACAAACTCATTTCATTAAAATGATATTAACAGATTTGTTATAAATATTACATATTGAGAATCTATTGGGTTATACACACTGTTTTTTTTTAATTTTACGCCCTTTTGCAGATAAATGTATGCGAAACACTTTCAATACTTGAAAACAGCTCGTATTTACATTATAAAGTTTGACATACGTTTTCTAATGGAAAAAACTGCCGATAAAGTGATCAGTTATTTAACTGTCATGATTTTTTAATAATGTTTTCAAAAATTCATACGTATGCTACCGTCCTAAGGCATGTGTCATTTGTCCTCTCGTGATAAAATGCGTAAGAAAGAATTGTATGTTTATTAAAATTGAAAATCCTGATTTTTATATTGATTTTTTCTACTATTCATTCAAATTTGGGTGTATTCCGAACATTAGATCGGGCAAAAAATCAATAAAGTTATAGTATCCACCGAGCATTATTCGCACCAAATAGATTTTGAAAGACCATATTCGTTCGTGAAATATCGCGGCCACAGGCTCATGACCTCACACTAACATATACACACACAAATACAAACATAAACACTAGCATACATACCCACACATATATATACAGGGTGTATATAAACTGTTTTGAAAAAATAAGAGGGGTGATAATACCCATCATGACGAACACCATTTATAGTATGGAACCTAAGGTCGCAATCCACTCTAAGTGCCAGAAAAGAGCAACTGCGAAACACGTCCAACAAGCACAAGCCGCCACTTCGAGCGACATAGCTGTCGTTCCGGAGAAGTATCACATTTCCAGAACATCAGCGTCACATCTAGTCATCCGACACTTCTTGAATGCCACAGGTCCCGGACGATGGATTGGATGTAGTGTACCTGTGGCTTGGCCTCCGCGCTCACCGGATCTCAACCCACTAGACTTCATCTTCTGGGGGCACATAAAATCATTGGTGTACGAGACGCCAGTGGACTCCGTAGAAAATCTCGTCGCGAGAATCGTTGTTGCAGCGGACAGGATAAACAGAATTGTACAACGGCACCCTTGGCCGCCACTTTGAGCATCTACTTTGAGTTTTTTTCTAGTGTAAATAAATGGGATTGTACAACTCATATTTGCGTTAATTCTCCTTATTTTCATTGTTGAAAGTTCAACTTTAACTTTGTAAGTATTTCCATTGTAAATATTGTTCATCTTGATGGGTACTATCACCCCTCTTATTTTGTCAAAACAATCTATATATATATATATATATATGTGAGACCAGAAATTGGTCTCACATGAGACATTTTTATTTGATTATTTATGGTGTCCTTTAAGGAAAAGAAAACTTGAGTCTGGCTGGCGCCGAACTTTACGACAACTTGAACTTTTAGGTCAAATGCTATAAATTTAGGTGTGCCAGGATACAGGGGCTGAGAGGGGCTGTGAAGTGATGCCATTGGGTTCAGAAGAACCAATGAGCGCCAAGGGGAAGAAGGGCGGAGCTACCCCCCCCCCCCCGCCGAGGGAACCACAGCTTGGATGAGAGGAAAGAAATCAGAGTTCGGAGCCACACACCCCAGAGTTGTGGACGAAATACACGAGTTTCAGTTATAGACAAAATGAGAGTGCAGTAGCATACGAAAGACAACGAGGAGCAGAAATGGAGATCAAACATGAAAAGAAAATAATCACGAATTTTGACTTAAAGTACGAGTAGATCTTGAGTGTCCCGTAAAGGACTCTATGTACGAGTGCATTAGTAGTACGAGGAGGAGCCACACACCACAGAGTTATGGCAGTATAAGACTGATGCAAGCCTCAGAACGATGATAAGCCCAAGAGTAAACTGGAAGGTATGTGCTCTGATTGTTACCGGTCCTAGACACCATCGTAAAACTAATAATTCTAGTCGCATATCTCCCCTTGCTAAAATAATTAAATGAAATTTGATAATAATCGAAAATAGATATTGATGAAATTTAGTGTTATTGATAAATTGATGTTGTTAATAAATTATATTGTTTAAGTTTAAATAGTCTAATCTTTTTATATTAATTAATAATGCTTTTCAGGACTTACACACAAGGTAAAAATAATTGGAGGGTTATTGCTTAAACACAACGCACCTATAATCATTAAAATTAAAGATAAACAATTAATGTTAATTGTAAGTTAAACTGTAAGTTTCCCTTTGTTAATCTTACCGCCACAATATATATATATATATATATATATATATGTGTGTGTGTGTGTGTGTGTATATATATATATATATATATATAACATATTGACACATCAAACTCTAACAATTCTAAATAATTCTTCATCTCCATATGTTTTCTTCTAACAGTTAAAATATTCGTATAATTAACTATAACCTGCTTTGAGATAAACTGCTTAGTCAGTGACAAAATTCACTGTAACCTGTTCTGAAATGTTTGGTCAGTTTCATGCTATTTCAGAAGTTCAGCAGAACAAAGGGTAGATATATAGTCATTATATTATCTCGATTTTACTTTAAATTACATTATATTCTCATTTAAATAATTTGCCACAAGCTGGTGTAATAGTATATATTATATTCATAATTGTTTTCTTTGTGTATTTGATCCACTTTGTATTTTCGTCTACGTCGGGCCATGTACATTATTTCTGTACTACATTTTACAGTTGTGTACACATAAACGTAGAATCAGCATTAATGAAACATGTATGGCCCTTGATAACGTACATGGTTTCAGAAATGCTTTTCATATTCATTTTATTCCATTAATATTCATTTTATTCCAGTTATTCCATATCCATACTTTTTGGGAGCTGGAAAAGGCTTAGCTCATCGAGCTACACTTTGTTTCTGATTTGCAATTTTTCCTCTTAAACATTAAGTAATTATACATTAGTATTTACACATTGTATGCTTATGTAGGGAACCAGGGGATTAGTACCTTAGGTAACTGAATTAGATATGAGTTAAATTACTTTCTTATATGCTCTCATATACAAGTTTTAATTCACCCTTCTTTACAGTCTATCTCCTTACAGTCACGATACTTATGGCACAAAATAACAGGAATATTTTTAAATATTATAATATATGATATTATTATAATTACAGACATAATTATTATTTTTCAGACATTCTTAAAACGTGCTATTCCTTCGAAAACTCGAAAGCGAATTTTCAATTTTGTCACAATGATTTACCAGCACATAAAACTATATATGTTAAGATAATAATAGTAATAAAACAATTTTCAAATTGGGCGTCTTTCGACAGAGGGACTGTATAAAAATTTAGATTTTGAGTTTTTCTTAAAACACACTTAAAGAGGTCGAACCACACTGTTATGATTCATTACCTTATTATGAACATATTTCCAATTAATTAACATTATATATCTATCTCATTATCATTATATATCTATCTAACATATAAAAAAATTTTCTCAGTAACTGTCATTTTGAAGCACTTTGAATAGCATATGCATTTAAGTTTAATATATAAATATTTTTTGTCATACATGAATATTTCTCATTTGCTGTAAGACTTTTATCTCTTAATTAACAACAAGCATCTTAATCATAAGAGATAAATTAGTGAAATGAATGCTCATCCCTCATTAAAATTACAGAATATCCAAAGTTGCACGGAGCATATCTTTGTTCGAATTAACGCCAAAATAGAAAATTTGATTAGCAACACTCAAGGAAACGAATGAAAGATAAGGATGCTCGTGTTAAATTCCTCTAAGGCAACAAATAATTAATGAGGAGCTATGAGAAATACAACAGGTTAATGAGTATTATTTCTTAGAGAATGGAATAATTCTAAGAACTGTGTAATGTTCCATCGAGTTAAAATGTAACAAATGCTGTGTGTTACATATAAGTAAGCATTAAATTTTTACTTTCTCATACTATAAAAAATTTGATGTGGACAGCACACGACTTTCCTTATATAATGCAATGAATTTACTACTTTTCCAGTAAAAAAAAAGTAGGTTATTCTTATTGGTAGGTATTTATATTCTTTCGAAAGTGTTTAATTTTTCTCAATTAATCGTCATTTTCATTGATTTAGCGACATTTTTATCCATTTGGTGAGATTTTCACCAATTTGGCGACATTTAAAGGCGTTGCCAAGTTGGCGACATTCCGCAAAATTCATCGCCAAAATATCGCCAAGCGTTATGGAAGGAGACATAAGTTATTCTTATAGCAGATAAATGACTATTGGCGTTCAAATACAAAAGCATTAATAATTATATTTTCTCTTGAATGGAACGAGCTAGATCCACGAGAATGATGTCACCCAATTTATCGCATGACATTACATATGAAAAGTAAACATGTTTCTCAACAGTTAATATTTTTATGTCTATTTGCGTAACATTAATAAAGGTTTTGATTTTTTGATGATTTTTTCAAAATTTCACTCAAAAATTTAGGAGGGTTCTAAATATTCGATTGCTTTTAAAAACAATAGGATTTCAGTATTTACGGATTGTAATTTTTGTACCAAATTCCTTTCGAATGGCTCTATTTGTTCCTGAGATATCGTCTCCACACACACACACTTTCACACACACACACACACACAGACATCACTTCCAAAATGTTCGATTCGTGATCAGGGGTGCTTGAAACGTGTTCTCCCGTCGAAAACTAGAATTCGAATTTTCAACCCCGTCACAATACTTTCCTTATACATTATGTGTATGCAAGGTAAGTAATAAAGTGTGTCATAAGGTAAAATTGTCCTTATCAAAATTTACCAGTATAGGACTTACCTATGATGCCGCCACTCAGGGTGGAGCATGTAAGCTCCCGGTTCTCAAGCTCGGACTACGAACACACAAAACATAAAGAAACACTCATGCTTAATTGCTCAATTTATTTTAATATTTTACTTAATAGATATCTATTATATCTGGAGTAACTATGCTATAATTAAATCAATCACTAAAAGACACATAATACTGACAATATTACATTAATAGCTATATATATATTTACACACATAATATCTTTGATTTAAATTTCTAAAAAAACAGTTTCCTTTAAACAATCGATAAAGAATAGTTCTTATAGTTCAATATTACGAACTCGTTCATATGGTCTACTCATATGAACTGGTAGTCAATTATTTTAATAATCGTTAAAGGTGTGCCTTCCGTGCTAATAGTGACAATTGAAAGTTGGTTACCTTTACTCTTTGTTACGTGCATATTCGTGCCATCTCAATGATGTGGGAAAATCGTTGCACTTCGCGTACTTGCGCAGGCTACCATTCTATTGCTCACAATCTACAGACACTTTTTCACAAAAACCAAAAACATGATGCTGCCTCGTTCGAAAGTTTTAAGACGACTACCAAAAACTTCAGGTGCGTCTAGGACGCTGTCGAAATTGCATCATCTGGAAAGTTCTAGAACATTCTCTCAAACCTTTTTCTTTTCACATTGTAGTGTCGTTGTTGATTCGTTGAAGTGAAGAAGGGGATGCGCTGCTTATTTATGTTTGTATTGCCATTGGCTCCCTCCGCAGCATTTAAATAGCTCATTAGCTAGGTTGGCATCCGCAATTGGAATTTCGAAATGGCTATGTTGGCATCCGTAATTGGAATGTAACATGTAATACAAATATTGTGTTACATGATATCCCCCCTTGCAGAGAGAAAATTTCAGCACACGGTAAACATTGCACTGAATACATATGTGTACACATTGCGGCCACTGTGGAAATGTTGCTTTGATCCACTGCACATATATCTGTCACAGAAATGCAGATCACCGCATGTAAGACACACTATATTGTAACATTGACATACATATATCGGTGCATTACAACCGACATGTCACTAAAATGAAGGAACTCACTGTTCGGAAGATACACCATCTCGTACTTGGTGACACATATATTGCTGTACCTGAAGAAATTATCACTGTTCGGAAGGCACACTATATTGTTACATGGAATTATCACGAGCACGGAAGACACCTTATTGTCACATGGAATTATCATGAGCACGGAAGACACCTTATTGTCACATTGAATTATCATGAGCACGGAAGACACCTTATTGTCACATGGAATTATCATGAGCACGGAAGACACCTTATTGTCACATGGAATTATCATGAGCACGGAAGACACCTTATTGTCACATTGAATTATCATGAGCATGGAAGAATGAGTCACCATCCTGTGACTTAACTTTCAAAGTTCCGGTACTTCAATATTTATATTTTCATTATGTTGCTTCGTACAGTCTATTGTACACTTCAAATGAAGACTATATCATAATTGTTATTTGCATTTCTATTTATATACAATTTCACAACATTACATTAAACTATACACAATTCATTACCTTGATTTCTCATTTTCACAGACGTAAATAATTTTTCGACAATTTTTTAGCTGTATATATTTCTTATTTGTTACAATGAATAACATATTATATATTTTTGTGTGTATAAATCATGACTCTTTTGAACACCATATTTATATCATATTACATCTCGGCCTTTAAAATATCAAATATATCATCAATATATATCAATGTACTCATTTTGCTCTTCAAAATATTGTGCATCTCACAATACGCACGAGCATTTCCTCTTCGACTGCCCTTTCGTGTGACACAACTGCGCGTAAGGGAGGGAGAAAAGAAAAAAGAAAATTTTTTTGCTTGACCCGTAGCTTTCCTCTGTTCCTCTCAACGTGTTTCTATGGCAACTGCGAATCTGTTGACCCCCACGGCGAGCCATGAATGAGTGTCTTCAATGTTTGCAGAGCGCAAACTTACGTAAAAGGGATTTTAACTGCCTTTTGCATGTATCGCTAAAGATTTAATCGTTATCGTGCAGCTTGGCGGTATTTTCTTGTCAAGCGCGGGCTCTTGACTTTCCGGTGATGAATGTGCGATCTAACATTGACGTGGGAGGTTTTACGTGTATCCTTTTAAGGAATTTACTTACAGTTATATTTTATGTGTATCATATTATATATTTATTTTACATATGTTGTTATTAATTCTATTTAATTTGATATATATATATTTTTTTTATTATTATTATCTTATGACCTTAACACATATCTGACTGTTGAATTATTATTTTGATTTCATGTACCTCTAATTTATTGGATTTATTTATCCCTTGTTGCAACAACGCGTGATATATTATTTTATGTGTAGTATTATGAATATACCATGCTTTTGTTATGTTATTGATATAACTGACTTTATGTTCCCTTTTCAGCATAACTTTACATATTTATTTATTTAAATATAATTCTTTCATATTTGATTTTATCTGTTATTTCTTTTTTTTTTTTTATTTACTGTGATGTCTAATTAATGCAATAATTTATTAACATACTCAATCATTTATCATTTACATACAAATCAATGTGTTTTCCTAATGTATTTTATTTTTTATATACCGGCCGGTATTTTTAAATAACTATAATTGCCTGCAATTATAATTTTAAATTTTGATACATTTATTGTATGCTTACAATAGAACTTTTTTTTTTGTATTATTCTCGTACTATGCATGGGAGATTTTCTCCGATGTTTATTTTTTTTTTTTTGCCTGTCTATTTATTTTGAAGGTGAATAGCTTTCGCCGTACAATGGCCATATATGGAGCTGTTACGCTGACTGTGAAGGATGGGACATTAATCCTATTTTATTGAAGTTTATTAATCCATTTATGTAATTAACTTTTATTTTGTTTTTTTAGATTGCTTGTTTTCGTAAAAGGTCTGTATACACTATTTATGCAATATATATCTATTAATTTACTAATTATTATTTACATCAGCTGTGAGTGTTATTTTTGACTTCACACTTTTATTTATTTATTTATTTATGATTTTGCTTTTATTCTGTCAGCTTTTTATGAGGTATTTAATTAATAATTTTATGATTTTGAATATCCTGTACTTGCTTTTACCATGTTCCATGACTTTATTTTGCATTTTATTAATTATGTTATACAATTTTTTCAAGACCCGTACAAGAAAAATGAAACAGTGCATATACTTCATCAGCATGTTACCATTGGAAACAAAATTTGCCACTTCCTCGTTGACCTCTACAGCCATTCATCATCTGTTATCAATAAAGACACATGACCATCAAGATTCTTGAATTGCCAACTCCCTATTACGACACTCCTACCCTTAATTCATCAGTCACCGTACAAGTAATACAAATTGAAAGTACGTAAAATTTATTTATTTCTCTCTCTCTCTTTCTTACAACACATGTTAGTTTATTTATTTTTAGAACATTGAGGGGTATTGTATGTATTATTTATCACTTCTACATATTTTTTCTGATGTTTATTGCTCTATATATAAGTTATGTATCTATACATAAATGTTTATTTATTACCTATATTTTTGTTTTATCCTCATATTTACAAAATCCTCATATTTGCAAAAATTTTATCCTCATATTAATTTTACAAATATGTTATCCTCATATTTATTTTACAAAATGAATCTCCCTGCTCTTATACCCACTTACATAGTATTTGACAATGTCCATTTTTATAACGTAGACTAATTTTTATTTTGTTTGGAAGGGAAAAAACATTTATTTACTATTTTCTTTCACTTCAAAATTTTCCGAGTCTCCGTTTTTATTTTGTTCTCAAACATTTTAATTTCCTGAAATCATTATTGTATTACATATTATTTATACTTCAGATATCTTTTATTTTTATTTTTTTTTTTATTTTTTTTTTTTTTTACGTCCACTGAATTATTTACTTTACTTATATTTTCTAAGATTAAATTTATTTATTTTACTTATATTTTCATATAAATTATTTATCTTTTATCATTGTCCGTTCATTTATTTAATATCTACTTGCATAAAAGGGACGGGAATCTAGAACTTTTTAATTTTGCTGTACTGCTACTTGATGAAACGCTGATAATTTTAATAAAATGGGCTAGCGCTAATACTTTTACGTTGTACACGTTGATACTTATTGACAACATTACTGCTAACCAGTCAACCCGCTGATAAACTTTCCTACTGTTCTTTTTTTTGTTGCTGTTGTTGCAGAAAAATCCATGATTTAAAAATTCCTATCCGCTGGACTTGCCTTCCCCCAGACAATTTTTTTTGAAGTTTTATTTAATTTTGCGATTTTGTTGACTACCGTGCATTTTGGATAACTATCATGCCTATCCTCACACTAAGTCTTCACTACTACACACTTTTCCTCAACACTACAGTTTTCACAATATACCATACATAATATACAATACACAATACATACTAAAATAACCATATACTTTTGCTGCCCTATGTTTTGCACATATTGTGGCACTATGCTATTTGTAACACACTTGTTGTCTATTTACTTATTTATCACTTAATTTTGAAAGTTGCTCTATCTACATAAATTTTCTATTATTATAATTATATTCATTTTCTTTACATTAATCAAAAATATCTATTTGTAGACTACCTTCCAACTTAATTTTTACATTTACTGTAGACTACCAAAATTATTTCAAAATGCTTTCCAATTTAATTTCAAAATATTGTAGGAAACTAATATATTTTATAATACCATCTAATTTAATTTAAAATTCATTATAGACTGCTACACATCTTGTAGAATGCTTTCCAATACTATTTTTTGCGTGTCCTCAGATTATAACGTCTCGGACTCTGATAATTATGATTATTGGCGTTATATTCTTTGTTTACATGCGATTGACTTCTGTCAACAGTTCGCCGTGTTTGTTTATTTTGTAAATAGTTTTTACGCGGTTCTGCTTTATATAATTTATTCGCGTGAACAACTATCCATTTTTTATTTGGATCGTACATAGGTGTGATAGCGTAATTATTGTTACGGATCACCTTTACGATGCGAAATGGTCCTTGAAATTTTTTTTGTAATGCTGTGGTGGGTCTCAGGTTTTTTTAAGTACACAATTTGTCCTTTTAATAATTTCTGCTGTCTAAGTCTTTTAAAAATTCTTTCTTGGCGACTTTGGGCTTGAATTTGTTTTCGTTTTGTATATCTATTAATTTTTTCCGCTAAAGTAAGTGCTTCACTGACGTCATTATCATATTCAGTTTTAGTTAATATCGGACTGTCATCAGGGTCCGCTATTTCCAGATTATTTTCTCCGGGTAATTTCAAATCTCTGGTGAGAAACAAAATAGCGGGACTGTGGTCTATATTTGCGCTGGGTGTCGCATTATGAAATAATTTTACATATGGCAAGACTTTGTGCCAATTAAATGTTTGGTCAGCCATTGCTGCCAAAGAATTTTTTATTCCTAAGTGGCTTCTTTCTAAAATTGCATTTGAGCTGGGTTTGTAAATTGAAGTATATTTCAATTTTATACCATGTTGCTCTGCGAATTTTTTAAATTCCTCGCTTTTCAGTTGCCGAGCATTATCGGTCAGCAGCCACATAGGAACGCCATTTTGTGAAATCCAATTCGTTAGGACCTGTAATACACTCGCAGTTGTAATATTTCTCACGGGTACTGCCTCCAGGAATCTCGAGTAATGGTCTATCATCGTTATGATGTACTCGTGCTGTCCGTTACTTCTCGGTAGCTTCCCTACAATGTCTAATGCCACCGTGTGATTTTGTTGACATGGACGTGGCACATGTTGTAATGGCATAGGTCTTATAGCCTTATTTTTGTAACATAAACATGCATCACATGATGCGCAAAAATTCTTTACATCACTGTATGCTCCTTTCCAGTAATACTTTCTATTCAGAATTTGATATGTTTTTTCTACTCCAAAATGTGGTGTATGAGCTAACTCAATAACTGCGAATTTTAGACTGTGAGGTATTAGAATTCTGTCGTTTTGCATAGGATTTCTGATATATCTAGCAGTCTTTATCATAATTAAACCCGTATTTACATCTTTATAGTATTTATTTACATATTTTGGCTGTTTACATTTTGCATTTAGTCCGTTAATAATTTTCTTTATCTCTCTATCTTTTGCTTGCTCTTCTAAAATTTTGGCTATTGTTATAGCGCTGTCATTAGCAATAATGTTATTTATTAATTTAGTCTTAGTTTGTTCAGAAAAAATTTGGCGTGACATAAAATCACTGGGATTATCTTGTCCTTTAATGTATTTGATGTCAAATGAATATTGTTGTAAATTTAATAACCATCTTGCGATTAAATCAGAATTTTGATTTTCCAAATGTATAAAATGAGTTAAAGCTTTAGAGTCGGTCAACATTGTGAAATGCGTACCATATAAAAAATCTTTGAAATGTATTATAGCGTCGTGAATTGCTAGCAATTCTAGTTTCATGCTCGGATATTTCTTTTCACTGTCTGAAAGTTTCCTGCTATAATACTCGATAGGATGAAAATTTCCATTCACTGATTGAAGTAAAATTCCTGACGCGGCTACTTTTGAACAATCAGTCGACAAAAAGAACGGCTTTGACATATCAGCTGCCTTGACTACCGGTTTCGATAAAATCGCGTTTTGCAATGTTACAAACGCTTCTTCGCATTTCTCCGTCCATATAAATTTTTTATCTTTCTTTGTTAATTCAATTAATGGATTGCATAGTTCAGAAAAATTTGGTATGATCTGCCTAAAATAATTACATAAACCTAAAAATGATTTTACTTTTTTTACTGTCGTTGGCACAGGGAAATTCGTTATTTTCTGTACATTATCATCTGAAGGTGTTATGCCTTCCTTACTTATTTTAAATCCTAGAAATTTAATGTTCTCTTTACACATTTGTAATTTTGAAGGGTCAATGGTTAAACCAAATTTAGCTAATCTCGAAAATACCGTTTTTAATTTCTCCAACATTTTCTCGAATGAATTTGCGGCAATTACTATATCATCTAAATAAAATTCAATTTTCTGATCTTTTAAATCTCCTAAGCATTTCATCATTAGTAATGAGAAATAGGCTGATGAGTTTTTTGCGCCAAAAGGCATTCTATTAGGGCTATAGGCGGCTTCCTTCGTTACGAATGTGAGTATCGACCCATATTCAGGTTTGATTTTTATCTGAAAAAACGCGGCTTTTAAATCAATTACAGTATATAATTTGTGGCCTGCGATGTTGTGCAGAATGTCGCTAATTTTACCAATATTTACGGGCAGTAATTCAGTAATTTGATTAAGTAGCCTGTAATCTACGGCTAAACGATATTTTTGTTCTTTATTGGCATTATTACTATTAATACTGGCTTTCTTCTTTATCAATAAGCATGGGGACGCATAATTACTTGTAGATTTTTCTATAATTCCAGCTTCACACAATTGTTTTATCTCACTTTCGAGTACAGGTTTTAACATTTTTGGCAAGGGATAAGGTTTACATTGAATTGGGTATTGGTGTAGTAAATTAAATTCCGGTACTATTTCTTCCGTCATTCCCAGCGTTTTGTATGATTTCGAAAATACATCATAATTTTGTAACAGTAATTTTAGCAATATATGTTTTTCATTTTCTTGTAAGTGATCTAGTTTAAAATCTTGCGGTGTTAATTCCGCTTTTCGTAACGCTGAAATGTAAATTTTTTGTGGATCATTTAAGCTTTCGATATTGTTAATCTGTAAAATTTTATCAGTATCATATTTCTCTTCATAAATTTCAAACTGCGGTGTTACAGTACCAAATATCATATTTTTATTTAGATGAATCTCTTCTTCTGTTTTGTTTGTTAAAAGAGTAGAAATAAATTTTCTATTATTTACATAATGTAAAGAATGCTCAGCGTGTAAATCTTTTAATGAATTTGTAATATTTAACAATACCTCCTTATCCTCAAAATAGTTTTCATTTAATTTTAATTTTATTGATTTTGTTTCTTGAGGGAGTAATTTAATTTTATGCGCTAAGCTTGCATTTAAGCATTGAATATGTTCAACTCTTGTATTATTATTTTCTGGTTGCTGTGCTTTTTTTTTATTTTTGTCTTGAAATGGTATAGATATGGATTCTTTGACAAACTTTAATATTAATTTATTTGTGTCAATTATGGCATGATGATTTTTGAGAAAATCAAATCCTAAGATTATTTCATAGGGTGTGTTGTTTAATTGTTTAGTTATGAAAAAAGAATTTTTGCATCTTTTGTTTTCAATTTTAAAGCTAAAGCTGATGCATTTTGAAAATTGAATGTTTTCTTTGGTCATAGTCTGTATTTTTACTTGTCTAGATAAATAGTTAATTTTAATTTTATTTTTGATTTTTTGAAAAATGTTATCTGATAATAAAGTGACACTTGCGCCACTATCTATGAGAGCCACTGTTTTTATATTTTCTAAATTAATGTTAATCATTGGCAATGCGTCACTCTGTCCATATGTTGAATTCAGTAGATGTTCATTTAAATTTTGTGCATCCTTATTAATTTTGCTTGCAATTTTATGGGATCTCGAATCCTTATTTGATGCCTTATAACTTTCTATATGTCTTTTATTTCGAGGTCCCTTTCTTAGTTTAAATATTCATTATTCTGATATTGCCTATGATTGCTTTCATAATGTGGTCCATTATTCTGATATGATCTTCTGTTATTACTTTGAAATTGTCTGTTATTTCCTGCACGCCGCCGTATTCCCCGGTTATTTATGAAATTACCTCTTCTGAAATTCGCCCTACTATAGTGTGCATAATTATTTTGAATCGTGGGTCTTTGTTGAAAATTGGTAGTTTCTTGACTGCTGTTTTCATTTGTGAATGCCCTTTTTAAATTATTTTGTACTTTTTGCAGCGTAAAACATTCTGACATCCAGTGATTGTTGCGACCGCACGCTATACAGAATTTCTGTGGCGGCTTTTCTGCATTATTTTCAGTTTTTACATGATTTATTTCTACATTCTCAATTATTTTATTTTCTATTTCAATACTATTTATACAATCACTATCTTCCTCCAATGCGGATTCTATCACCTCAGCTATTTTCACTGCTTCGTCAAAGGTTTTCGGGTCATTTTTTTTTATTTCTGTTCTTAAATCTTCTCTGACTATCTGTAAAAATTTGGTGAGTTTAATTTTCTCTGTAATTTTTTTTACATTTGCGTCCATTGTTTCATCTACTTCTAGAAAAATTATCGCCTGGTTTTCGATTTCTTGTGCAAGTTCCTTAATTGTCATATTTGGTAAATGTTTCAGATTGTTAAAATTGTTGTGTTTTTGCACTAATGTTTGTTTCCTTTCAAATTTGTTTTTTAATAACTCCATGAATTTTTCATATGATTTTTCCTTTTGCAGAGCAATATTTTCTGCTAGAAATTGTTGAGCCTTTCCCTTTAATCTTGATTTGACAATTATAATTTTCTCTTGTTCGGACCATGATGTTAACTCCGCTATTTCCTTAAATTGTATGATAAAGAAATTGACATTATTTTCTTTTTGTCCATCAAATGATGGCAACATCTGCATAATTGGCAACGATGTATTTTGCTGCGCTTGATTTGCGGGCATCTGTATCTGGATCGCGTTATTTGCCGAACTATCTGTTATACTGCTATTTACATTACTCGGCGGATCTTGCCTCGCTCTTTTATTTGTTTGCCTAGTTTTATTCGGCGCCATGATTTAATACACTGTTATACAATTCTGACTCTATATTAAATATTTATGCTAATACATACATATATATACAATCATATAATACATATTTAAATTATCATTTTCATGCATTTTCTTATCATTCTACTGAGTTATATCTCATTATTAAATTCATTGTTAAATTCAATATTACATTCCACTTATTATTAAATTCACTTTTATATTCAAACTCATTATTAAATTTACTATTATATTCAAACTCATTATTAAATTTAATATTATATTCAAACTTATTATTAAATTTAATTTTGCCTTTTACTTATATATTTTTTTTTACTTTCTCTTTTGAAAATTAATTCTCTCCGAGCTTGACCACATACGGCACCAATTCGCGCGGCGACATCATGTCATAAGGTAAAATTGTCCTTATCAAAATTTACCAGTATAGGACTTACCTATGATGCCGCCACTCAGGGTGGAGCATGTAAGCTCCCGGTTCTCAAGCTCGGACTACGAACACACAAAACATAAAGAAACACTCATGCTTAATTGCTCAATTTATTTTAATATTTTACTTAATAGATATCTATTATATCTGGAGTAACTATGCTATAATTAAATCAATCACTAAAAGACACATAATACTGACAATATTACATTAATAGCTATATATATATTTACACACATAATATCTTTGATTTAAATTTCTAAAAAAACAGTTTCCTTTAAACAATTGATAAAGAATAGTTCTTATAGTTCAATATTACGAACTCGTTCATATGGTCTACTCATATGAACTGGTAGTCAATTATTTTAATAATCGTTAAAGGTGTGCCTTCCGTGCTAATAGTGACAATTGAAAGTTGGTTACCTTTACTCTTTGTTACGTGCATATTCGTGCCATCTCAATGATGTGGGAAAATCGTTGCACTTCGCGTACTTGCGCAGGCTACCATTCTATTGCTCACAATCTACAGACACTTTTTCACAAAAACCAAAAACATGATGCTGCCTCGTTCGAAAGTTTTAAGACGACTACCAAAAACTTCAGGTGCGTCTAGGACGCTGTCGAAATTGCATCATCTGGAAAGTTCTAGAACATTCTCTCAAACCTTTTTCTTTTCACATTGTAGTGTCGTTGTTGATTCGTTGAAGTGAAGAAGGGGATGCGCTGCTTATTTATGTTTGTATTGCCATTGGCTCCCTCCGCAGCATTTAAATAGCTCATTAGCTAGGTTGGCATCCGCAATTGGAATTTCGAAATGGCTATGTTGGCATCCGTAATTGGAATGTAACATGTAATACAAATATTGTGTTACAAAGTGTAAAATGTTATTTTTATGAAAACTTTTGATTTTGAGATTTCGAGGACAATATATGTTTTAGGACTTCCTGAACACGTTTTGTCTGTTTTTAGAGTGATATTCGTTTGTCTGTCTTCGGTTTATGTCTTGTGCATACGAAACCTGCCACAAATATCAATGGATTTTTACGAAATTTGCTAAATTATGTAATTAGATTGCTAAATTAAATATTTAAAAACTTCCCTAGCGTAGCATCACAGAGAGATGTCGCTCCTTTTATTTTATATGTACGTCCCTGATGTGCACTAAATGTAAAGAAAAATTATTATTAAGGTATTTAACTCACGAATTCCTCATTCGATTTTAAAGAGTAATGCCTTTTTAGAAACTTTGCTTTCTGTGTATGTGTATGTGTGAGTGTTAGTGTGTAGATGTCTGTATCTAAGTAGGTGTCACGTGTTAGTGTATATGTATCAGTGAGTGTAGAGAAGTGATATCGCACGAACGAATGAAACATTTCGCACGAAATTTGATATTAATATTACAATCAATGAATACTTGCAAGTTTATTAATTGCAGCAGTTTCAGAATGAAATTTTATTTAAAAAAAAAAAAATCACGAAAAAAATTAAAACCTTAATATTGTTAAAAAAAATATTATTTCTTATGTTATTTTACATTAGAAAAGGAATGACGCACACTTCAAAACATGAACTGTCCTCAAAATATTGCTCGTTGTTTAATAAATTTAGCAAAAATTTTACATATAATAAAAAATATAAATTATTGTAAAATATGTACACTTTTCATCCAATACTATGATACGCATTTATTAACATCTTTCTCGTGGTCCTAGTTAGTTCCAATCACGAGAGAAGATGCTTGTGTAATAGTTTGTATCTTTACAACCAGTAATTCACCAATCGTCATCTTTATATAAGAAAAGTTTTTCTCTTCGTCTGTGTGCAACGCTTGGCGATAAATTTGCCAATTTGATTCTCAATTTGGCGAAATATGGCCAACTTGGGTGTATGTCAACTCAGATTCACGAAAATATAGTCAAAATTGCAAAAATGACTCTAAATTAACGGATATGGCTCCAAATTGCTGAATTTATTATTAAATTATCTTAATAAATGGACTATATTACTGACTGCGGATGCTATCAATATTGATGATTGCCAATTTAGAATTCTTCGAAATATAAGTTAATAGGGTACTTCGATGATATTTTACATGTTGCCATTCTAAAAAACGCCAAATGTACAACAAAACAGCGTGCCTTGCATATTACACTTTATTTTTTCACTGTGAAAGAAGTAAATAAATCGCATTATAGCCATATGTTGACAAACTTAGATTTCTGTAATCCTTCACCTTCTTCAAACCAGACGGTCCATCCTACCAGAATATGTAAGGTATCTGTTTGAACGGCCTGGGAGAACCTCCCAATTTAGACCGAAACCTAATGGAGACAACATCCACAATGACCTACTATCCTTTCCCTACCACCAACCTCTCGGTTTGACTTACAGATAGATGCCCATACTCTGCGTGAATGCGGGATCAATTTGGGAAGAGTCGGGAATCGAGCTCGATTCATTCGAGTTCAATCCGCATGAGCTAACCATTGTGGAATCCCAACGCTAAAAATTTTTGAATCTACGAATAAATCTACTACTAACTATTCAGAAAATAAACGTCGTTCCAGGACGTCCTGCATGTTAATTAACAGCAGGCGGCTGGATCATATTTACAAAAGAGAAATTAGCGATATAAATATCCATCTCGTTAAGAATACAAACCTTCCAAAGTTCCACCAAACATATCTTTGTTCGAGTTAATGCAAGACAGAAAATTTGATTGTCAGCGCTCGAGGAAACAAATGAAGAATAAGGTTTCTCGCGCTAAATTCCCCAATATTAACAGATAAATTATAAGGATGTATAAAAAACTTCGAACAAGTTAATGAATATTCGTTAAAAGAGAAGTGAATATATCACGAAAGGCGGAATTAACTCTCGTTCATGTAAAGGTAACAATTGTTGTATTTTGTATATTAGTTAGCTTGAAATGTTTTATAAATATATATATATATATATACAAATAAATTTATAGATACTATAGCTTACTAAAATATGAAGGATACTATGCAAATATTATTAAATAAAGAATTTAGAGTTATTAAGTAAATGGATTGAAAATACAAAATACATTTAATTTATTGCGCAAATGCAGCTCATAAATAAAATGATTTCAATAATAATAGAAGTTTGAAAATCCAATGAACGAAAAGTAAGAAGATGTAACACGATAAACCTAACTTTTTAAAACACCTACAGAATAAAATATAATACAGCAAATCATCAATCAAATGGATAAAAAATACAAAACACAAGCTATCAAGATACAGAAAATCAACCAAATTAAAAGGTATGGAAACAAAAAAAGAAAATCTTAAACTAAATTCAACTATCTAACTGGCTTACAAAACAAAAGTAAAAATCAACTAATCCTCAAGCAAATGGAAAAAAATAAATAAAATAAATATCGAATCAACAAGTCAATGAAAAATATATAATACAAAGGTATGGAATCGAAATAAGTATAACAAACGAAATCAAGCACAAACGCCATACACGTGGACGAGGCTCTAAGCCTAAATCATGAATTGTTAACCTCTACAAAAATCTAATCATGTCCAAGTTTTTTGTAGAAGCAAACACAAAAATGTATGTCTGCTTATATTACACCTCTTTCAAATCAAATTAAATTTATAAATTTTCCTAAACTTCTTCAATTTGTTATTTTCAATAATTATATTTTTCAAGGAAATAAATTATACTTACAAGTCTCGGGAGTTCCACAGGGTGGCTGCAGTAGCAGTATGCTAGCTAATTTATACCTTTATCATTATGAAAAGTCATTTACTTCAATAGATTATACTTTTTACAGATATGTTGATGATCTGATTTGCTTAGTACATACAGAAAATTATCTCATAGATATAGATTACTATCCAGACAATTTGGAATTAATTCCTAATGAAGCTACTATTAGTAAAAATGTTAATTTTTTGGATTTAAATCTTTTTATTGATCCTTCTAATAGAATTGTTACAAATTTATATGATAAAGACTTTTATAATTTTAATATTAATAAAATCTTACCATTTAATTCCTGTAACTCGATTCAATTGTTTAGAAATATTATACTCAATCAGTTTTTTAGAATTTATAGATTATCTGATAAAAAATTTCATGCTATGCATATCAATAATCTCAAAATTTCTAGTAATTTATATAAATATCCCTCTTATTTAGTATTGTTAAATAGTATTGTTAAAAAATTTAAAATAGCTGGATTTTTATAATTATTTTCATAGTATCATATAATTCTATTCATAGTATCTTATATTAGCCAGACATCTCCATTCTCTTGTAATTTTTTTTTTTCATTCACTTCCCACTTCAGCATTACTATTATTTGCCCCTCTTTTTAGTAGCTCATTTTGTATATTAATACTTTTTCTTAACATTTCGCTTCACAGTTTTTCAATTCTTATGAATGGCAACAGTAAATGTTTTTTTTATTTTTTCTTTACGAATGGCAACACTGGTCTCTTCTATCAGTGTTCCCTGTATTGAATCGATTGTACATACGCTGTGCTTTTTCCAGGTATTCATTTTTTCTTTCTTATTCCTTCTTTATGTATGTCGTCCAAGTAGAAATAGTTTATAGATTTAATCTATCTATTTCTTCAGAAACATACATTTTTGTGTTTGCTTCTACAAAAAACTTGGCATGATTAGATTTTTGTAGAGGTTAACAATTCATGATTTAGGCTTAGAGCCTCGTCCACGTGTATGGCGTTTGTGTTTGATTTCGTTTGTTATACTTATTTCGATTCCATACCTTTGTATTATATATTTTTCATTGACTTGTTGATTCCATATTTATTTTATTTATTTTTTTCCATTTGCTTGAGGATTAGTTGATTTTTACTTTTGTTTTGTAAGCCAGTTAGATAGTTGAATTTAGTTTAAGATTTTCTTTTTTTTGTTTCCATACCTTTTAATTTGGTTGATTTTCTGTAACTTGATAGCTTGTGTTTTGTATTTTTTATCCATTTGATTGATGATTTGCTATATTATATTTTATTCTGTGGGTGTTTTAAAAAGTTAGGTTTATCGTGTTACATCTTCTTACTTTTCGTTCATTGGATTTTCAAACTTCTATTATTATATATACAAATATATATATTATACAAATTAGCCAGTACCTCTGTGGCGACCTGGCGGTAGGAGAACGAAAAGCGTGTTATTCGCCACCAAGCAAGACGACGAACCGGGGACCGAAATCAGTTGAACCATTCACAGCGCGAGAGTCGGAAGGTGGTCCCTAAACCCCGTATTCACCATTCCTACCGAACCACTTGCGAAATCATTGGTTCATAAACCCTTGATCCGAACCAGTTTCACTTTCACTAGAAACTCGTATTCACCACCCGAATATCAACTCTACCTAGTCGATTTTTGGGTGTTGGATAACAGGAAAAAAGATGGAATTCTCTATAGGCTTAGACACATTATGTGGGTTTGTGTACATTCGGGCTTGCAACTGCAAACAATATTTTCTTTTTCTGTGCTTCCGGATACAATAAATTTCATGAGCTTTTTAAATTTGGATTATTTTTTTTTCTTGATTGTTTTCGATTTGAAAGCACGGTTGCTCGAATGATATTTACGGCATTTGAGAAGGATCTCGTAATTAAGTTTGTAAATTCTAAAATTCAAATAATATACAACATAAAAACCAATGAAGGGAGTGTTGTAGAAAACAATTGCCTGGTATGAGATAGCTGGCGTTTTTAATTCGGCAAATGGAACAACAAAACAACTCTGTCAGTGTTATGGAAATTAAAAAAGAAAACAGGGGAAATAATGGCAAAAATTTAAGACCGGTGGTGGCCAAATTTGTATAAAATATTTCTAACATAGTATCTAGTAGTTTCTAACATAGTAGTTTCAAAATGTGAAAAAAATCCAAATCGAAATGTTAGCTTAAGAGACATAATTGAACTTGAATAACCTATTATATTCTAGCTCTTTTTATTTTGTTCCTTTTTATCCCAACAGGGAATAAATTTTCTAAAATTTCAAAATCTTGTGAAGTGCTTTGCAGCATTCAAAAAACCTGTTTTTGCTTGCTTGGACAGCATGCAATTAATAATAGTTTTTAAATTAATCTAACAATTTACTAGAACTCAATTTCATAAGTAGTAAAATTACACTAATTTACACAACATAACCCAAAGAGAAAAATCTGTTCAGTTTTAAACATTGTCATCAGACAAATTACCAGGCGTATGACTAAAAACATTGGGCTCCAATGCAAAATGGAAAAAGGTATGCATATATATTGTATAAATGACATAAGAATATTATGTACCATATGGTTTTAGCCATTAAATAATAAGAATAAAATGGCTTCTTATCTGCTGATATAAAACTCACATCTTAATGAAAAAGTTACCATGGAAAAATAGAAAGTAGGTGCTTAAAAATAGTTAATTAAATAATAATTATATTTTAAAAAGACAAACGTTTCTATTAAATGTCGATACATTCCATTCTAGAATGGTTTTCCCCCAGATGTGAGCTCTTGCCGCCATCGATTAGTTTTAAGACCTGTTTTTCAGCAAATTCCAGCAAAACCAACTAAAGCTAATGCATATGGATATTGCTCCATGATATTCCTCAGAAAAGTCTTTATTAATTTTAATTTCAAAACCAAACGTTTGGGTATTGATGTTTTGGTATTGATGAAGTATGCACTTCAAAAAAACTATTATTTAAATATATATATATATATATATATATATATATATATATATATATATCACATAAAAATACAAGCATTTTGAACTTTTGCATAAGCACGTTTATGATACAAGAATTATGAACTTTTGAAAACGAAAATTTTTCAATTTTCTTCACTTGTTCAAAGATGCAAGAGCTATGTAGAAACAAATTGTTGAAAAAAAAACTGCATTTATATTGAACATTTTTGTCGCTTATTATTTATGTCCATATTTTATATAATTTTGGAGAGATTTCAAGTAAAATAAGCACATCACAGCAAAAAGTTGCTCGAATAAAAAACGTTTTCGATAAAAATGGTAAAAATATTAACAAGAGAGACCAATCATGCATAAAGCATTGATTATGAAACACTTTCCAACTTCAATGCAATTTCATTTAAAAATCTCTAAAATGCGATACATTCCTCGGTAATATTCTAAAAATTATCACAATACTACATTCATTTATTATATTTGAAAACTTAAACTTATTTGAACTTTTAAATTTCATCGAAAAAAATGAACTTCCTTCAAATGACGTCAATTAAATATAATTCGCCTGGCTCCTCGGTAATGTTTTTGACATTATCATATTACTACAATAATTTATTATATTTGAAAACTTCATCAAAAACAACTGAAATTTATTCAAATGACTCCATCGTAATATAACAAGCCTGGCTCTCTCTATAAAAACATCATTTCATTCATAACATTTCCCCATTCATTTCATTCATCACACTACTATAATAATTTATTTTATTTAAAAAGTTAAGACCATGGAGTTACAAGTAATTAAACTCTATGCTTAAAACTTCATCGAAAAAAATCGTCCTTCTCTCTATAAAATCAATAAATATTTCATTTATATCAGCTATGAAGACTCCATGCACTAAATAAGTTAAAGAAAGTTAAGAGTTATGCAGCAATTCTTAAACAACTCATTCTACATATTTTGCTGTTTACATTTTACATATGTGAAAAATAGGCTTCTTTGTAGAAATAATCAAAATTGGATGATCATTTAAACTCAAATATATTGTAATTGCTTTGTTTCAGTATGTAGATGCACAGAATTTAAGCAAAAATAAAGCAGTTTTAGGACGGATACAACACTCAATATGAATTATAAGGAACTTTAAAAATCACGATTTTGAGACAAGATGGATGCCATATCTCATTTTGAAATGGGTCACCTGATATCTTTATAAAATTGTCACCTGATCGCTTCATATAAGAGGTGTAATTATTATTTTAATTTTTATCTAAAAAACTGCCTAATATATTTTCCTGAAATTTTTTTTATATATTTTATAGCATAATTTGAATATTACCTAAAATTTTCGAAGCAATTTATGAATTTTAAATCCGCTTAAAAAGTGTTTGAAAAATTACGTCCCTGAGGGTTCAATGTATTTCATTTTTTCAACCCGGGTTCAATCCAAAACTAATTGGGTGATATTATTCATTTATATTCGCATAGGTCCCACAGACCGTCTGAACAACATACTGAAATTTAATATTAATTAAGTCATTTCTACGGCAGTTATCGTGCTAACGGACAGGCAGACAGACGGAAAGACAGACAGAATTAACAAATTCATAAACACTTTTCAACTTTGTTATAAAGTGTTAAAAAAGTCGAAATTATTTTTATATATTCATACATTCTACTATATTTCCAAGAAATTATGTTTTAATTGCCTATATTTTTAACACTTTACAACAAAGTTGAAAAGTGTTTATGACTTTGTTCATTCTGTCTGTCTGTCTGTCTGTCCGTTAACACGATAACTGCCGTAAAAATGACTTAATCAAAATGAAATTTTAGTATGTTGTTCAGACGGTCTGTAGAACCCATGGGAATATAAATGAATAATTTCACCCAATTAGTTTTGGATTGAACCCGGGTCGAAAAAATGAAATACATTGAGCCCTATGGGACCTAATTTTTCAAACATTTTTTAAGCGGATTTAAAATTCACAAATTGCTTCGAAAATTTTAGGTAATATTCAAATTGTTCCATAAAATATATAAAAACAAATTCAGCGAAATATATTCAGTAGTTTTTTAAATAAAAATTAAAATAATAATTACACCTCTTACATGAAACGATCACGTGACCATGATATGAAACGATCACGTGACCTTGATATGAAACGATCATGTGACCATGATATGAAACGATCACATGACCCACTTCAAAATGATATATGGCATCCATCTTGTTTCAAAATCGCGATTTTTTAAAGTTCTTTTTAATTCATATTGAGTGTTGTATCCGTCCTAAAACTACTTTATTTTTGCTTAAATTCTGTGCATCTGCATACTGAAACAACGCAATGACTATATATTTGAGTTTAAATGCTCATCTAAATTTGATTATTTCTACAACTAAGCCTGTTTTTCACCTATGTAAAATGTAAACAGCAAAATATATAGAATGAGTTGTATTAGAATTCCTGTATTTTTTTAACACAAAATAATTTAGTCCATGGAGTCTGCATGGCTGATATGAATGAAATATTAATTGATTTCATAAAGAGAAGGACGATTTTTTTCCATGAAGTTTCAAGCATAAAGTTTAATTTTTTGTAGCTCCATGTTCTTAAACAAAATGTTTAAATAAAATAAATTATTATATTATTGTGATGAATGAATGAATGGGAGAGAGTTATGAATGAAATCCAGTTTTTATAGAGAGATCCAGGCGTGTTATTTTTCTATGACGTCATTTGAATTAATTTCAGTTGTTTTCGATGAAGTTTTCAAATATAATAAATTATCGTAGTATTATGGTAATTCTAAAACTATTACCGAGGTATGTATAACATTTTAGAGATGTTTAAACAAGGCAATTTATATTTCAATGCCGTCATTTGAATGAAGTTTATTTTTTTCGATGAAGGTTTAAGTTTTCAAATATAATAAATTAATGCAGTATTGTGATAAGTTTCAAAATATTACCGAGGAATGTATTGCATTTTAGACTTGTTTAAATAAAATTGCATTGAAGTTGGAAAGTGTTTCATAATCAATGCTTCAAGCTTGATTGATCTTTCTTGTTATCTATTAGGTCTGGAGTTGTGCATAGAATCTTGCTGCTTCAACCGGGAATCGAACCCTGGATCCCAAACCCTGGTCAGTCGACGCTCTACCATTGAGATACTGAGACAAAATTGCAAGCTCATATCGTCAAAATGAACTATGCAATTATCGAAATATTTCAATCGGATAATCACGTCAAAAAATCAGATAATCCTGTCAAAAATATTTAAATCGGTTATCCCGTCAAATAGTTAAACAGTCTAAATATAAAAATTCTGTTAATTATATGGAAATGAATATTTTCTAATCGGCATCTTGAAGTACTGCCGTAATCAATATTAACTTTCTGAATTTTCAAAGGGCCAAAAATATAATAAATATATTTTATCCCGATTCTATTATACTTATCAGTATTCGGTATCGAAATTTAATCATCAAACCATGTTTAAAAAATATTAAAATGAAACTCCCTCTAAAACTCATTATCGAAAATTGTGCTTGCTTATAAATATTATCAAATCAGCTTATATTTCTCCTCTTCAACTCTAAAATATTCATTTTCATAGATATAATATTTTTTAAATTGTTATTTGGACGCCTATCACTGTCGCAATTAATCATATTCAACTCTTATTTTTGCTGCCCGTCTGTGGACGGTTTTCTGATGTTTATTCAGATTTTTACGGCACATGATATTACTAAGTGAATAATTTAACGTGAAATCAATCAATGTCACCATAACATGAGAATATTGGGTTGCTTTTCACTATTTAAACAAAACTAGGGAAACTCACGGATATTCTGTCCAATATTTCTTTAAACAATGATAGGTTAAATAAATAAATTAAATGTTGGACTTAGCGATAACGTCTTTTAATACTAATCAGTTAAATATAATATTACATTTTAACTCGTGCCATAAATATGTTACGTAAGAGATCAAGGAATTTTAAATCGCTATTGTGCTAAATTTTTATTAAAAATTAAATAAAAATATGTCCGTGACAATGTTCTTTATAGCGAAATACTGATTGATGGGCTGGCTCACAATTACCCTACGCTACTCTCTCAGTAATTTCACGTGCGAACGAGCGCCATCTGGCGGAGGACGTTTTAAAAAAGTATACTTAATTATTAATTCCCAAAATCGAAATTTACCTGCATGATGAACTATATTTTTAGAAAAACGAGTTCAAAATCTATAAAAGCTCTTCAACAAAATATCAAAGTTGCTTTTTACACGAGTTATAAAGCGCAGGAAAAAATCCGTTAGCGTCGACGGGACGAAAAATTTTAAAATTACCTCCAAACAGCCTTGATTGATTTTTTTGCAATCAGATATTTTTCGCGCAAATAGTTTTTTAAGGGACCTGTTTAAGGGAATATGTGCTCAAATTTCATCTGCGGCTTGCAGTTTGGAAGAGTTTAGTGTGGCTACTTCGGTCTTTAAATTAAGTATTAAAAAATTTGCATGACTAAATATCTTTTCAATGGTTAGTCGTAATTTCAATTTAAATTTTTTAAATCAAAGAAAATCATGCAGATTTTGAGCATGTGCCACAGTGTCTTATCAAATGTATTTGGTAGCTGGTGCGAAGTGATTTTGACTGTATCTCTTTTCATATATCCTGTAAACCTGACAGTGTCGCTGTACCCTCATATCGATATGGTGCCTTGTGTACACCCTTGCTGCGACACTGATATGACACAATTTAGTAAAAAAATATAAAATGTTGCTTTTTATGTTGGTTCCCTAGAAAATTATTTCAATTTAAAAGCATTTTGCATAACCCAATTAGTCAAACAAAAAAATGTCCCTTTGTCATACGATTAAAATTACATGAAATAGCATTAATAAAGATGTTTGATACATTATTTATTATACAGGCCCCCTAGAATTATTATTTTCAATTTAAAAAATATTTTACATATTCCATAGCCCAATTAGTCAAACTAAAATGTTCAATTGTTATAATATCAAACTTACCCGATATTGTTCATTAAAAATTTGAATGAAAAAAAAAAGTGGTCTTTGTTTGAAACTTTTGCTAATAAATAAATTCAATATGAGAGTTGCTAATTTAAGTTTTCGTATGGAAATTTTATCTGACAAATAAAAAATTTTGATAACAACAAAAACGAAACCCTGAAACCTATGTATCATCGTTTTTTTTATCGGTATAAAGTGGTTTAAATCTTATAACTTTGACAATTTTTCACGGCCAATTTTGCATGTTAGAGAACCTGTTTACTTTTAAAATATAATAAGTACAATTATTAATTCCTTACTAACTATTTACACTCTTGGAACTCGTTTAAGGACACTTCTCATAATAATAATTCTCTTAATGAAAATTTGATTCCTTTAATGGCAATTTGATATTTTAAATTTCCTTTGTAGAGAATATAATGCTAAATTTTGCACATTTTTTTCTACAAAAACGTATCACGTGACCCAAGGTGCCTTAATGTTTGGGTCACGTGATACGTAACTCACGTGAGTGTTTGAGTCACGTGTCTATCTTACGTGAAACGTTTCTTAAAATGGATCCATGGTTTGCGACCAATCGTTCAACAGATAATTAGTTTTTCAAACATTTTGAAACAGCCTGCATACAAACAAGTGCTTAATATTTCGTGCTTTTCCTGACAATATTGGAAGCACAATGTAGTGTCATGAATTCACTAACAGGAACATTTTCTCATTATTAGATTTAATTTGTTAACACAAATGCAAGACTTGGTATAGAAGACTGAAAATTATCTTATATGGGAAGTTCGAATCTTGGGATACATATTTTATAAATGAAACAATTTTAGCTGTTTAAAAAATATCCCAAAACATAAAAAAAATATCCCAAAACTTAAACTTAGGATTTCATAACAATAAGCTGGATTTTAAGTACAAAATCTTAGTGTGAAAATAATAAAAATGAAAATTTAAGATATTTCATAAATTTTTAATTATATACAAAAATATATCTATGCGTAAAACACGAGCTACCAAAACATGCGTAAAACACGAGCTCCAGTTATGTCTAGATTTAGTATATGGTGTAATATTACTAATGCTAAATTCTTTTATTACAGATGTACTATTGCTAATTCTGAATTATATTGTAATACTGCTAATGTTAATTCAATTGTAATATTGCTAATGCTAAATTCTTTTATGACAGTTGTAATATTGCTAATGCTGAATCCTATTGTAATATTGCTAATGTCAAATTATTTTATGACAGTTGCTGCCGTGACCCTTCCCTTATGCTATATATAAGAAATAATTGAATACATTCTGCAAAAAATTATCTTGTATTATTGTCGAATTGAGCAAACCTTATTTTCTCTCCTCGTCCTCCAGCGCTTTAATTTAGAAAATTTCCAAACTTTAGTTCTTGTGTCCCATGCCCCATGCCTAAGTTAGACTTATTTTTAACATTGCCTAAACATTGCCTTGTATTATTGTAGAATCGAGCAAACATTATTTTCTCCCCTCGTCCTCCATCGCTTTAATTCAGAAAATTTCCATTTACTGCCATAATTCGTTCGCTTTAATTTGATAACTGCCCTGGATTGCTTCATTCCATAGAAGTGCTCAATATGCATCCCAAACATTATGCATTCCATAGAAATGCATAATTTTACAGTGTATATATTTTAATAGTTTACTCAATTTGGAAGAATAATATTTTTCAAATGTCCATGTTTAGTACTAGTATTTAAGTCTGTCAAAAGCAGAGAAAGTAAAATTGTTAAAAAAATATACTGTAGCATTTTCTAAAAGTTTCATTTCATTTGACAATGTATAGTGCTTTACGTCGAAAATTATTATCTCAATTGAAAATTTGATCCAATTAGGTTCTGCTCCAAAGTCGAATTTCAGTCTTTTATGTCCGCGGTAGAGATTTCCAGAGGATTCTGAGAGATTTTACCACCTTTCGCCCACTCCGAGAAAAAATATAAAATCTAGCACCGTTAGATTCGGCCTAGTAAGTGTGCAAAAGTCTTCTTACATGGCTGCTTGAGGATCTGGAAAAATATCTAGAAAACCAAACGCTCCGGGATAAGGCGCAATCAAAAATCCTATTACGTTAGGTTCTGTCCGATTGTCGATACTATAAATGTGTAATAATTCAACCTTCTATGTTATCAGGGCGGCTTCTGGAGGGTCTGAAAATACTTTTAAACCCCCCTCCCCCACTATTTTCTCTGCTCCTGAGCTTGAATCGAAACTTTGACTCCATTAAGTTCTATATCATAGTTTATACTAAAATATTTTGAGGATTCAAGATTCTAAGTCAACGCTCAGGCTTTTGGAGGGTTCTAAATCCCCAGTTGTTCCAACCTCAGTGGGATAAATTTAAAATCTGGCTCCGGTTCTGTATTGTTGTTGATACTTCAAGTTTCAGGCATCTTCAGGCTTCTTCAAGGCATTTTATATAATTGCTTATAATAATATTCCAATAAAATAAAATATAGACTTAATGCAACATTTAGAAATTCAAACGTGTTCAAACAACTTCAAACATTTTTCTTTTCAACATTCTAAACTCAAATATGTTTGTGATAATATTGTTCGAACAATTTTAATTGTGTAAGAGTAATTTCCAACTATTGTAGCAAAGAGTATATATACATTTACGCCATTTTGAAATACGAAGTTGTGCAAAAGAATAAAACATGAGGAGTTACATTATATGTTCTTAAAATTGAATGTGTTCATTGCAAAATATTAACAACAGTTACTCAAGAGGACAATTATATTTAAACAATTAATGTTTCAATATTTAAATTGAATTTGTTTTTCAAATTACATAATATTTTAAAATGCAAGTATTTTTTCCGCCATTTTGGAGAATAAAATTGTTCAAAAGAATGAGAACGAATAATAATAAGTGTCATATGATATGTTTTTTATTTTACATTATACTTGTTTATTTCAAAATTTCATAAGGAATCCCACAAGCTAATGTATAACTTCAAAAGACATTTCATCAAGTTTAAATTCAAAATTTGTTTTCATGACATTTTGTTACACACAACTCCTGAACTTCACCACTAGAAGGAAAATTTTGTTATATTATCATTATTTTACAGTAAGAGTGCAAAAGTCTTTCAATTATCTGATTTTCAAGCTTCATTTACAAATTACTGTTTCACTTAAATTCGGATGCTTTAATAAGTTCTCCAAAAATAATTTTCCATGCTGATGATCATTTTTTATACTTTTTTCGCTAAGATAGTAAAACTTTCCAAGAAAATATGCTTGAGACATAATTATAAAAAAGTTCATCGTATGTAACAAGGGTCTCTGATATCGACCCGGGAACGTGCAATTTAAGAATTAATTCCTTTTTCATATATTCTTAAAATACATAGTATGCTATGTAACAGTATGGAAGTATACCATTATAGTTCACAAATGCAACTTTTCATTTACACGCTTTGAGCATCTCTGAAACAGTGTCAGGCATTTTTGCTTCCCCTGCAATGCATTGTGTACGTAAACTAAAAGTTTTTAGAAGAGATATGTAATGATGCGAATTGTATTACCTTCCTTATATGCATAATGTATAAGGGAAGTATTGTGACAGGGTCGAAAATTCGAATTCGAGTTTTCGGTGGGAGAGCACGTTTCAAGCATCGCTGATAATTTTTGAACTGATCGAACATTTTGAAGCGATGTCTGTGTGAGTATGTGTGTGTGTGTGTCTGTGTGTGCGTGTATGTGTGCGTGTGTCAGCGAGACTGTGGAGACGATATCTCACGAACGAATGGAGCGATTCGAATGAAATTTGGTAAAAAAATCACAATCCGGGAATACTGGAAGTCTATTTTTTTAATACGTAATCGAATGTTCAGAACCCCCCCCCCTAAATTTTCGAGTGAAATTTTGAAAAAATCATCAAAAAATCAAAACCTTTAATAAAGTTACGCAAATAGGCATTTTTTATGTTATTTTTCCTTATAAAACGATTGACATAAATTTTAGCACGCCAGCATGAACCGTTCTTGAGATATTACATATTTTCAAATAAATTTTAAAAAGTCCCATAAATTAAAAAAACAATATTAACTGTTAAGAAACATGTTCACTTTTCATATGCAATATAATGCGATAAATTTGGTGACATCATTCTCGTGGATCTATCTCGTTCCATTCACGAGAAAAGGTACTCTGAGAAATACTTTTTTTATTTGAACGCCAGTAGTCATTTATCCGCTCAAAGAATAACATATTTCACCATCCATAACGCTTGGCGAGATTTTGGCGACAAATTTAGCGGAATGTCGCCAACTTAGCGGCATTTTTAAATGTTGCCAATGAAAAAAAAGATAGATAAATCAATGAAAATGACGGCTAAATCAAAAAAATTCAATATCTTTGAAAGAATATAAGTATCTACTATAAGAATAACATTTTTTTAAATGTAAAAGTAGTAAATCCATTGCATTATATAAGGAAAGCCAAATGTTGCCCACATCAGATTTTTTTTTAGTTTTTCAAATTATTATTTTAGTAAGTGAAATATAACTGTGAAAATTAGATCCATTCCATGACAATTTGAACTCATTATTTGAGTTCGAAACCACAAAAAACTAATAACTAAAGCAAAAAATCTAGAATTGGAGGATCCACAATAGGCACTAGATTGGATGCAAATTTATAGCAATCACCATAAACGCAATTCTCGACAGTCAGCAAGAAATACCACAAGAAGATGCAACTAAGTTCACATCTCCAAAAGAGTCACATATTAAATAAGTCCAGGGATGGTGCATCTGAAGAATTTCTAGCCAATCAAAACAGTTATTTCGAAGATACCTTGAGCTTAAAAGAGACGGTATCTCATGCTAACTGCCCTTGCTCACAGAAAAGTTAATAGTCAGTTGCCGTAGAATGATACATAATTTCCGAAATCTTGTCAAGGGTGCCAGTTTCTGAAGTAGCTCTATTATAAAAGAATGGTTGAGTCTGCAGATAGACTCAGTGCTAGTCTATTGTCAAAGACCTTGTGAGACCAGAAACATATCTCACATGTGTTTTGGTGAGACAGTTTTATGTCAGTTATTTATTGATCTGAAGTATCGAGCAATATTTGTAGTCTGGATGTCGCCGAGGTTTACAGCAAACCATAAATTTAGGAGCGTCAGGACAGAGGGGTCTGAGCGAACCCTTGCGAGGATGTGAAATAGTTCCATTGGATAAATGATTAACCAATGGAAAATCGGCTTGTTCCGTCACTTTCAATGCCACAAATGAAAGCAAAGTGGGAGGAACATCCCCGAAGAAAAAAATCTACAACCTGTGACTTATGAACAAGACTTGTGTAGACTCGTACAGATAACTTCGAGACGATGACTTAATAATGACTTGTGCAGAGATACAAGAGTGATACGTGTGTGACATTATGAGAAAACGGCAATACTAGAGATGCAGTGTTCCGAAATGATGGCTAGATCTATTGATGTGGGAGTGCAACCAAGTACGAGACGGAGCCAAACACTTCGAATTATGGTCAGTACTAATTACGAATACCAGCATTATAATCCAAGACAGCCTTGAAGGTCTTCCTCAAAAAGATATCTAGGTCTCCACAAATATATTAGGCCAGTTAAGTGGTCTCACATGTCTCCCCTCCGAAACTAATATTTAGTTATGTAATGAATTTAATAAATATTTTATGTTGTTAATAAATGTTTTATTGTTAAAGTTAAAATGGTGTGATCCATTTAGTATTATATTAATGAATAATTCTTTTACAGAACTCGCGCGAAAGTTAAATAATTGGAAGGTTTTATATAGCGGCACAACAAAGCAATGTGCAATAACATTAAGTACCACTATACGAGCAATTTACGACCATGTATATTAAGTTTAATTTAACAAAAGTATTAAATAATAAATAGTAGTTCTTTATATTTCTTTTGGTTGCCACAGACCTAAATAAACATTAAATCATCTTGTGGATATAAACATTATGAGTTAACAGGCAATTATGTTTGTGACTGTGCACTATCAAAATAAATTGATAAAATTCCCTAAATTCTACCTAAATTTTATCAGTCAATGTCAGCACCCATTACAAGGTATGGATATTTTTTATATCTGGGTTATTTTGTTATTTTATGAAAAAAAAGTTCAATATATGAAGAAATCTGAAATAACAAGATCGGAAGGTTTTTTATTTATTTATTTATTTGTTTATTATTTTTTTTTGCATCACCGTATCAGACGTTTCCCTCAAAGTTTAATGTTAATTAGTGTGTGGTCATAATATGAAAAAAAGCTGTATTTATTTTAAAAGCTGCATTTATTTTAATGAGTATAATTTTGAAATTCATTAAAAATATATTCATTTGAATATGATATTCATTTGAAGATAATTTAAAAATAAATTATTTTAAGATGAATCTAGCTTTTTTATAAGCCTAAAAAATAACAATCTATATTTTAGCAATTTTTAGATATGCAGCAACGAAAATAACAGAAATTGAAACTGTGGGTTGTATTAAATACACAACACAATGTCTAGGCTCTAATTTTCACTAAATTAATTTCTAGCATTTTAAATAGCGCTTTTAATTCATTTTAAAATAGAACAATTAATTTTTGCCACCACAAAGTCAAAACTTTGACCCTTGGATTGTGATGTATGTACACGTTTTGAGCAACCCTGGAAAGGATTCAACCATTTCTTTAATTATGCCTTTAAGCCTATTGTTTTTTTTTCCATCTATATATTATATGTGCCTGAGCATATAATATCAAATGAAGATTTTCGAATGCAATTTAGCACTATTATTATTGATAAACATCAAATTAAAATTGATTTTTGAATTGGTGAAATCAAGGGAAACCATACACTTTTTATTCGAAAATATAAAAAAGTTTAAATAAAATAAATACACTACATTAAATGGGTTTCTTATTGATTTTGCATTTGTTGTTCTTTTAGAGCTGGCAAAGCGGATTTTACGTATCCTCGAAATAGCTACGTTCTGCGATGTATCTTAATATGTAATTAAGTTTACTTTATTATATGTATAATGTTTTCTTAATATGTAATAAATTTATCTTTATTCTTTTCACAAAGGGTTTCTACTTATTGAAGCATACATACTCAAACTCCACACTCAAACACTATTCAAAACTTCAAATACATGTGGGATGTGAAAAATCGCCTGTATATACTTCTCATTTTTATGGGGAATGTAATATCATAGATTTGGGTGGGGGGGAGCCAATTTCGTTTTATGTCACTGTACTAGCTGTTTCAACAAAGTTGATTTGCTTAGTCGCTCTTATAGCTTAGTCACTTTTACCAGCGATTTAAAAACATTTCTTCGCTTGGTCGTTTCTATCAACACAGTCGCTTTTATCAACATTGTCGCTTTTATCAACGTAGTCGCTCTTCGAGCCTCAGCAATTAGTTTTAAACACATACTACTAATTTAAGAGCTTTTTAAAATTAAATGTGATTTTTTTTCATAATTTTGTCCCATAATTAGTATTTTCGTGAAAGTAATTAGTAAGTTTCGTGAAGTCCAACTATCTATAGGGTCCCTTGAGCAAAAAAGTTCAGTTACAAAAATTGCGCTGTGTAATAACTAGGCTCTGTAGTAATTATTTACAGTATTTATAAACATATTTATAACAGAAATAACATAAATAAAACTTCTGGAAAAATAGGCTAAAAAATAGGCTAGCAAAATAGGCTAAAAGTTGCTTTTGATATTATAAAATAATTTTATCGTTTAATTTTGCAAGAATTTTTTTAAAAAATCTGTGTTGTTGCTCCAAATGATCACAATTATGGCATGTTACCCTACATTTTCAAGTACTTAAAAATAATCTATCGATTGATACCAAAGTTTATAAATGTATACCCTATGGGGGGGGGGGCGATAAGAGGCTAATAACGTCACGAACATAAGAATTATATCGCGCTTATTTTTAATTGCAATGATTGAAACAGTTACGCTTTGTGATCATTGAGCGATAAATCAACCCTTTCCTGTAAAATGTTAAATGCTGATCAATGCTGCCATGTTAAGAAAATATGAAATTTCGAATAAAGTTCGAAGTTTTTGCTCGAATTTCACAAAATTTTATCTAGTTCTATATTTCAATATTTTTTTTTGTTAATAAAGTTGTATATAAAGTTTCGTAAAAATCCATGAATGTCTGTGGCAGCTAGGCAGCTATTGTGCACATAGGAAATCGGGCCACAAGCAGGTGACACACAAACAGACATCATTATAAAAATAGTCAAAACGTGTTCAGGAGGTCCTACAACATATATTGACATTAAAGTCTGGATATCGAAAATGTTCATAAAACAATAGATTTTCTCTCTATTCTATTGTATGAGAAATTAATAAAATACTATAAAAAAATCTGATAGGGGCAGCATATAACTTTCCTTATAATGCAATATATTTACTATTTTTACAGTAAAAACAAAATAGGTTATTCTTATAGCATATATGTTTTCCAAGATATTGAATTTTCTTCAAATAGTCGTTATTTCCATTGATTTAGCGTCATTTTTATTCATTTGGCGAGATTTGCTTTGATTTGGTAACATTTAAAAAGTCGCCAAGTTGGCGAGATTCCGCCAAATTCGTCGCGAAAATCTCGCCAAGTGTTATGAACGGATAAACAACTTATTCCTATAGCAGATAAATGACTATTGGAGTTCAAATACAAAAGTATTACTCAAAGTATTTTTTTCATGAATGGAACGAGCTAGGTCCACGAGAATGATGTCACTAAATTTATTGCCTGATATTACATATGACAAGTGAAAATGCTTCTCCATAGGAAATATATTTTATTTATTTTACATAATTCTTTGATAATTTTTTTTAAATGTGCAATATCACGAGAACGGTTCATGCTAGCGTTCTAAAATTTATGTTAATCATTTTCTAATGAAAAACTACATAAGAAATGTATATTTGCGTAACTTTTTAGAGGTTTTGATGTTTGGATGATTTTTTCAAAATTTCACTCGAAAATTTAGGGAGGTTCTGAACATTCGATTGCGTAGAAAAGCAATAGACTTTCAGTATTCATGGATTGTAATTTTTGTACCAAATTTCGTTCGAATCGGTCCATTCGTTCGTCAATTATCGTCTCCACAGACTCAGCGACACACGCACACACAAACACACACACAGACATCACCTCAAAAATGTTCGATTCGTGATCAGGGATGCTTGAAACGTGCTCTCCTGTCGAAAATTTGAATTCGAATTTTCGACCCCGTCACAATACTTTCCTTATACATTATTGTATATAAGGAAAGTAAAAATTAAGTTAGACTGTTTTATTAAAATGCAGTAAAATGTAAAAAAATAATTTTTAACTGCTATGTAAAAATAAGTTAATGTAAAAATTAATGTAAATAAATGCAAAAATAAGTTATCGCTAGAATTTAAGAAAAGCATATCTCGTTCTAGATTTTTCATTAACAAAGCCAGATAAAACATTTCTTGAAAATCAATTAATATCAATGGCAGCTATCGTGCACGCAATATATCGACCACAGACTGACGACCGTTACTCTAAAAAAGTCAAAACGTGTTCAGAACGTCCTAAATCATATATTGGTTTTAAAATCTCTAATTTTAATATTTTCGCGAAAACAATACTTTCTACAGAATCTACGTATATTCCATAGAACGAGAAATTAAAAATGTCAAGTATAATTTTCGTCGGATATAAATAGATCTAAAGAAAATTACCCCATAACTTTTCATTAAAAATTGACTTAGATATCAATAATTGAAATTCTAGATTTATTCTATTTCACATATGCAACAAATGTGACTATTTCACTTCCTCTTAAAGTGAAAATGGGAGACATCTAGAAATATATTTAAAACAAGAAAACCGCCAATCGAAATTGATACCATTTAATGTTGAACAATTTGTCTGATGCAATCGAGCGAAAACTGCCTAATAACAATAGGTAGAATATCTCTGCAAATTTTTCATCAATTGGAACAGGATAAATTCCTGTCGCTCAACTAAAACACCGCTCAAACTTTTCTAATTGACATGTTTAAAAAATTAAATTTTGCTCTGATTACCTATGAAAAGTTCCTTTACTTCTACTTCAAACAGTTGATTTCTTTTATTCCATTCGGGCACTTTTCCTGAACCCCCCGGTATAATAGCTACATCAATTGAATGTTTCTTCAACTATTGGACTGTCCGGTAACTAATTTTTATTTTGTCTTTTGATAAATATATCAGCTTTTGGTGTCGTTTGTGCGGTCTCGCCAGACTTGATTTCTTTAACTTCATGTGGGATCCAAACTTATGGCTTCTTTCGTAATCAAGCTTTTTCAAATGGTCATCAATGGTTTCTTTGAATGAATTTAGACTCTCATCACGCTCACGTACATTTATGTGACAATCAGCTTCAATAAGTGCTTTAAATGTTTACATCATCATTCACCGTTTGTCTACCATAATGTGGTATATCTTGAACTGAGAAATCCCCAAAACGAAATTTTTCCAATCGATTCTGGCATGGCCGTTCTGTTAGTGCATCATGGCCATACACAACAAAAATCTTTTTGTGTGCATCTGCATTTCATTAACCTTTGCGGAGAGAAAAAAATAAAATGTGACGAAAATGTTTATTTTTATCTTCCATCCTTCTACATAAAAGACCTACGTAAATATTCCACGATTTTGATACGTTTTATTTAAAACGCACGCTGATATGTTAGTTGCCACAACGCATTCTCAAAAAATTGTTTCAAATGACATTAAAAAAATCTGATGTGGACAGCAAATGACTCTCCTTATCTAATGCAATAAATTTACTACTTTTACAGTAACAAAAACAGATTATTTTTATAGAAGACTAGCAGCATACCCGTTCTTCGTACGGAGTATATAATATAAAGAAATTTATAATTTGCAATCATGTGCAAATTCTGTTAAAATATTGAATTTATTGCTCATAAAGAGAAGTTTAAGAATATCTGTTCTCACTATGCAAAATTATATTCACGGGCAGATCTGAAGAATAAAACATCATGGCCCCTTTTGTAAGTAAATTTACAAAAGAAAAAGGAATTGAATCAATGTATGCAACCCCGTACTACTTATATTGTCGAAGATTAGAAAATATGCCAGTGTGTTAGTAGAAGCTTACCCGTATTGCAATATGAGTCTCAAAAATATTTGCCAAAATAAAAAAGATGGCGTAATAAATTGAAAGTATCAAAAATCCCCGTAATCCTAATACCAGAAGGTCGTAATTGATTCCAATATATGCCAATATATATCAAAATATATGCCAATATACCTGTACTACTTATATTCTCGTAGATTAGAAGATATACCCATGCATTTGTAGAAGATTACTCGTACAACGTACTATATATGAGTTTCAACAATTTTCGTCATAATAAAACAATTCTATAATAATTTGAAAATATCAATAATCCCTGAATCAACAGTCCCCGAAAATACCAATAATAATGATGTTTAAATCTGAAGACCGTAATTGATATTATCCAGTCAAAAATGCAATGTCAATGAAATTTATTTTATATGCATATTTTTTTTATTCAAATCGGAAAAGATTTAATAAAAATCGTATGCCGCATAACATATTGGATCCGTTGCTAAGCGACATAATATCATTTGCTTCAAATAAATTCATAGAAATCATATCCTCTGAATAATGCAATCTCCATGGAAGGTTTGGCGACATTTTCGTCAATTTAGCGATAACTTAAAAAATCGCCAAATTTATCGCCAAGTGGGACTGTAGAACTGATAGTCCCATTTTGCGACAAATTGACGAAACATCATCACAATACTATCCCCTAACAAAACACAATTAATTTAATTTATTAAGCGCGATTTTATCAATTTCATGATATTTTTATGGATTTAAAAATATTTTTACCAATTTGGTGATATTAAAAAAATTCCTTCAATGTGTTACTAAGTAGGATGGATGAACTGACCGACAAATGCTACAGAAACATCATTTCAGTACTCTATTCTAAAAAAACAAATTTAATTTCTTTGATTTGGGCCATTTTTATCAATTTGGAGACATTTCCACTAATTTGATAAAGTTTAAGAAAAGTTACCAAGTTATTTAGAGATATTCCGCTAAATTCGTAGCTCTGAATATGCAGATCTGAAGAATAAAATATCATGATCCCGTTTGTATATACTAAATGAAAACACTAAAATTGTATTAGAAGATACATACACTCGTTCTACTCTTTTTCTGCTTCAACAGTCGGCTAAATGAATTTATTGGGTAAACACAATATACGAGTTTATTAGCTAAACACAATATATGAGCATGAAACCTCTTTGCGTAAATAAATAAAAGTGATGTACGCAGTTCGCAATATATATAATTAAAATAACAATCAAACCGTTCATTTATAAAATATATTTTTACATCCATTTATTTATTATACAAATAGAAAAAATAATAATGAATATTACCAACACATTTAATTTCATTCCATTGCCGAACAACATGATATAAGATAGAATCTTCCTCATAAAATGTGAAATTAAATAGCCATTTTGATTTCTTTATACTTTTCATCGTTGAGTAAAAATTTGTGAAAGATGAACCATGGAGGTAGATTTTTCCATTTAAATTCATGTTTCAATTCATGTTTTAAATTCATGCTTTCCTATAGTGACTAATTAATGCAAAAATCCTGTACCAAACTCGGAAATAAAGTTTTATTTCATTTTGGCGTTTTAAACAAACGATTTTCATCCTTTCCGTTTGGATAAACCACGGAGTTGGAGAGTAGATCTCCTATGAAAAAGTTCCGTTTTTAAATAATATCTCGACAGCCCCTGGTCTTAGAAACTCGAAACTGGGACAAAATTTATGGGGGGCTATTTCAAGGCTATCCACAAAATTTTATTAAATTCGGTTCAGCCGTTTCCCCGTGATGATGAGACAAACGAAAATTTCGTTTTCTACTAATATCTCGAGAACCACTGGTCGCAAAAACTCAAAATACGGACAAAATTTTAAGTGGGACTATTTCTAGGCTACTCACAAAATTTCATCAAATTCGGGTTAGCCGTTCTCCCGTGATGATGGGACAAACAGACAGACAGACAGACAGACAGACAGATTTTCATTTTTATTTATATAGATATTTATATTCTTTCCAAGATATTGAATTTTCGTCAATGAGTCGTCATTTTTATCCGTTTGGCGAGTTTTTCGTTAATTTAACAACATTTAAAAAAAATCGCCAAGTTGGCGATATTCCACCGAATTCGTCGCCAAAATCTCGCCAAGTGTTATGGACGGAGAAATAAGTTATTCTTACAGCAGATAAATTGGCGTTCAAATACAAAAGTATTGCTCAAAATAACTTTTTTCATGAATGGAACTAGCTAGATCCACGACAATGATGCCACTAAATTTATTGCATGATATTACATATGAAAAGCGAACATGTTTCTCAATAGGAATTTTTTTTTGTATATGACATTTTGATAATTTTTTTGAAAAATATGCAATATCTCGAGAACGGTGCATGATTAGCGTTCTAAAATTTATGTCAATTGTTTTCTAATGAAAAATTACACAAGAAATGTCTATTTGCGTAATTTTATTAAAGGTTTTGATTTTTTGACGATTTTTTCAAAATTTCACTCGAAAATTTAGGGGGGGGGGGGGTTCTGAACATTCGATTGCGTATAAAAACAATAGGCTTCCAGTGTTTGTAATTTTTATACCAAATGTCGTTCCAATCGGTCTATTAGTTCGTCAGTTATCGTCTCCACTGGCTCACTGACACACACACACAGACATCACTTCATAAATGTATGATTCCTGATCAGGGATGCTTGAAACGTGCTCTCCCGTCGGAAACTCGAATTCGAATTTTTGATCCCGTCACAATACTTTCCTTATACATTATTGTATATAAGAAAAGTAAAAATTTACGCTCTACTACAGCTGAAAGTAATTTCCGGACAACCCAATATTTTCAAACTATTTAATGTTTACTTAATTGTGATTTTTCTGCACAACCGCTTTCAAATCTCCTTGATTCAACATTTCCTTTGTTTTCCATGTTTGCGATATTTCATTCGACCACCACAGCGTCTGGGAAGAAAAATATATTGTACTCGGGGATTTTAATGAATAAGAACTTTAATTCGGCGGACAATTAAAACTAAAACTAAGCTGTTTAATTTTGTTGCAAATGTATAAAATTCTGAAAAGTAGCATAAATTTTCTTCTGTGGATCTGTTAGGATTAATTAAGCTAGAGTTGAATAAATATTTTCTAAAGTAGGATTTCGCTATTTATGAATTAGAAATGTTGATTTAGTTTCATATATTATAGATTTGAGACAATTATTGTTCTGTAGAAATATATGAGAAATAATGATAGCATTTTAATTCGAAAACAATGAAAAGAGATGTGGACAGACAGCACATGGATGTCACTATAAAATGCAAAGATTTTGCGCTTTCCACAGTGTAAAAATGATCTTTAAGGTATACGGCACAATGTGTTTAATATTAAATTTTTTCGTGCATCTGGCACTTTTCCGAGTGACACATGTAAAACTAGTTTGACGTACCTAGTTAACTTAAATTTCACCCAAATGTGAGTTGACAATTATCAATATTGATAGCATCCACAATAAGCAATAAAGTCCATATATAATTGAATAACTAATTCATCCATGCTGTGTCATTTTCGTAAAGTTAAAGTCATATTTTGCAATTTTAACGATATTTTCGTCAATCTGGGGCGAAAGATCGCTGCTGTGGTGATATTTTATTAAATCAGTCGCTGAGTTCGTCAAATTGAACACCAATCATTACACAGAGATGAAAAGAAGAAGATTTATTTTATATAATAGACTGTTGACGCATTTTTAGGCGTCAAAATACAAAACTATTACACAAAGTATTTTTGCTCGTAAATGAAACAAACTAGATCCAGGAGAATGATGTTAACAAATTTATAGCATAATAAATAATCCATATGAAAAGATAGCATAGTTCACAATGAGTGCACAATTGATTTCAACTTCAGTGCCATTCAACGATATGCGACACAATAGACTCAGAAACATCAGGAAACTCGCCGAAGGGGGAGTGGATCGAACAGGCGCACGACAGAGCGCACAGACCGGCAGGCTCGCAGAACTACTCGTCCAGACCCGTTCCCAACGGCAAGTGACATCCGAAACAACCTGCCACCATCAACAGTTGCTCGTGCGTGAGCCTAAACCATTCGCAATAGGTTGAATGAAGTACAGCTGCACTCAGGATAGCCAACTTCTGGGTGTCATTAAACGCTCGACACAGGGATGCACGTCTGGTTTGGTGTCGTCGTCATCATAACTGGACCAATGAATTGCATCGGGTATTGTTTACGGATGAATCTCGCTTCTGCCTGTGGAGGAATGACAGCCGTGGACGGGTGTGGCGTTTTCCCGGAGAACGCCACCTTCCAGCCCATATCACAGAGCGTCACACCGAGCATCATGGTTTTTGACGGTATCATGTTCGATCAGCGGACAGCTCTGCACATTGCATGTAATCTGACAGCGGACTGGTCATAAAAGTTGTGATGCTAGTGGTTCGACCACTGATGCAGGCCATCTCAGGTACGGTGTTACAGCAAGACAATAGCACACCGCACACCGCACGGCGAACTCTCAATAGCCTGAACGGAACTCACATCCTTTCCTGACCGGCAGCCTCGCCTGATCTCTCTCCCATTGGTCACGTGTGCGCCCTCAACGGACGTCATGTGCACCGGGAACCACCGGTACTTATCGTGGACAAACTGCTTACAATCAACAGTGGACGCCTCTTGGTAAGGATTTACTCAAGCAACCATTAACAGCCTCATTGATAGTATGCCTCGTCGTTTAGCGGCCTGTATAGCTGTCCATGGGGGCCACATTCTTTACTGAATAAATAGGTTTCATTTGTATATCTTTGTTTATTCTTTTAATAATTTGCATATGACTTTCTCTTCTACCGGTAATGTGATTTGCATATGGCTACGTGCATTCCTTCATGGTGTTGCAATTTCACTTTTAATGAGTGTATGTAAGGCAAGTAAAAAGAATAGTCGGTAGTGACTCTGGTATTATGGAACCGACGGGGTTTACCGTAAATAATGTCTTGTAAAATAAAACTCTGATAAAATTCAATAAGTTTGTTGTTGTTGTTGCTTATGACCCCTGTTTCTGCATTAGCACGAATATAGGTCCAGTGACACCAGAAGAAGGACAGAGAGAATGACACACAAGACAAGATCAATAAGTTTAGTCATTGTTATCATAGTCTCTTTGCTTCGTTTACAACATCTGATATGTGTTTAGAGTAGTGCCGCACGAACGCTATTTGACACCTTGTGCAAAGTAATTATAAACTATAAAAATGAAAAAACAATCAAAACTTTGTAAAAAAAATCTGATATCGGCAGCACATGACTTCCCTTATATAATGCAATAAATTTACTCCTTTTACAGTAAAAAAACAATGTATAACATCCATGGTACTGTTGAATTGTTTTAACGTTGAATTGTATATTTGGGGATTTTCATTTGTTTGATTTTCATTTTTGGCGATTTTCATTTGCTTGATTTTCATTTCTGGCGATTTTCATTTGTTTGATTTTCATTTTTGGCGATTTTCATTGTACATTTGGCGATATGTAATACTATTTCAAAAGCACCCAATTAACTTATATTTCACATAACTCTAAATTAACAATTAACAATATTCATAGCATTCTCAATAAGCGATATAGTAAATACATTGAAATATTTTATTAATTAATTCATCAATTAGGCGTCCTTTTTGCAATTTTGACGAAATTTTCGTTAATCTGGGGCGAAATATCTCCAAGTTGGAGATAGTTTGTTAGATTATTCATCAAGTTCACTAAGTACATCACCAAGTGTTACAGATACACGGAGAGAGGATAATTTCTTATATACTAGAATGTATGCCCGTCAAATAACGGAAAAAGAATTTGCGAAGCATTTTTTCTCATTTGGAATCATTTTTATTAATTTAGATAGCATTGAAGATAGCATTGTGATTGGAAGTATTATTTCCGCAAGCAAGCAATATAAACCAGTTAAGAAAATTTTCAAGCGACGTGGATAATGCTAACGTAACATAAAATCATATGCTTAATTGAAAGACTGTTGACATACCAATAAAAATTTTAGTATTTGTTTAAGAAATTCCATTCTTTCACATATCCGCTTTCAAACTTTATTCAACAGATCTTTTGTTTCCAGGTTTAAGATTTTCGCAATGGAATGAAAACGGTATTATGTCCCAGAATATTACTAAAACAGATTTTTGTTTTACTGAAAATTAAATCTTAGGATCAACCATTTAATTTTATCTTACAACTAGTGTTTAAACCTGTCCCAGACAGGGAAAAAACACTCTTGAAAAACTGTGTTTCAACTTTTTGCCCTAACTACAAACATAGTATAATGTATAGAGAAAGTATTGTGACGAGGTCGAAAATTAGAATTTGAGTTTTTGACTGAAGAGAACGTTTCAATCATCCCTGAACTCGAATTGAAAGTTTTTGAGGTGATATCTGTGTGTATATATGTGTGTATGTTAGTATGTGTGTCCGTGGAAACACGGTATCTCTCGAACGAATGCAGAATTTTGAACGTAATTTGATACGATTATTACTATCCGTGAATACTAAAACGTTATTGAATTTAAACGCTATCCATCGTTAGAACCCCCCCACCACCACCAAATTTTCGTATGCATTTTTGAGAAATCATAAAAAAATCAGGACATTTAATATAGTTAAATAAATGATCATTTTATAAGTAATATTTCATTCAAAAACGAATGACACAAATTTCAGAATACTAACCTAAACCGTTCGGGATATATTGTACGTTTTTCAAATACATTTATCCAAAAACTTGATAATATGAGCACCAGTAAGTATTATCGAATGTGTAGCAGACACATGCAATATATTTAGCGATTACGCTCTTATCATCGAAGTTGACTCTGCATTCTCCACCATCTAATGTCTGATTGACGTCCAAATGGTAGCCAGACTGACCACCTGCTGCTCTTTTTACCTCAAGTTATCCTCCTGTTGCTATTTTTATCCTCCGAGTAAGCTTCCTGCGTGGTCATTTACCTCTCGATTTGAAATAGGCGCTCAATATGTACTTAATCAGCGCTCAATATATACTCGGCACTCAATATATATAAGTCCACTGAATCTACGTGAGTAGACGAACTAGTGTGTCACTTTCAGTACCCAATATCATTGCACTAACCTGCTAGGTTGATTTGTTCAGACGCCATTGCAAAGGACCTTGTTGCCCAAACCCGGAATTGAATCATGAATCAACGTACTGGTCAGCTGATTATATCCCATTGAGCAATTAGGACAGAATTGCCCCAATTATCGAAGGGTTAACGTAACCTCCTAAAGTATGGGGATTACGTAGAAGTAACATGCACCCATATAAGTTACTGTTTATCTTTATTTATTTATTTATTTATTCAATTTACATAGCACTACAGATGAAATTCAGTTACAGTAGCTACACAAATATAAAAAGAACAGAACATAAAATACAATAATACTACGTAGTATACATGTCAAGCACATTTAAACAGGCTTTTTTAAAGCAAGCAGGAGTCAAATTAAATATATCAATATCAGTACAATAAGTATTATATAGATCAACAAATTTATAGATAGAATAGCATTTAATGTAATTGTGTTTAACAGTAGTATTGTGAAACAAAGTTTTTTTTCTAGTATTATTGACAGGTATATGAAATTCCAGGGAAGAAAGTAGTGTAGGGCAGTCAATAGTATTATTTAAAACTTCATAATAAAACAAGAGACAGGACCATTTTCTTATTTTCTTCTTTTTTCAAGAGACGTTAAATTATATTTTTGTCTGAGATCACTCATATGGATATCATAAGGATAATAGCCAGTCAATTCGTAATCCATAATGCGTAAAAGTTTATTTTGCACGATTTCTATTCGTCGAGAATGCAAACTGTAAACAGGGTCCAGATTATTGCACAATATTCCAAAATTGGTTTAACTTTTTTTTTCAGATGGCCAGGCACATTGACATTTGTCATTCGCCTTTATTACAGCGGCCAGAGTGGAAACCATTTAGCCGTAATTGGACGTTGCCCCAGGCGCACCAGAGGGGGGCGGATCACATTGCGCCCACAACACAAACATCCATGCCTTATGTGGGGCTCGAACCCACAACGTGGCGGTTGAGCGATTGCTACGGAAACGCTTGCCTTGACCACTCGACAACCACGTCGGCAAAAAAAATGGTTTAACTAGGGTATTATAAATGCAAATAATAGTATCAGACCTGGCAAAAACACGAGATCGTCTTAAGGTGAAACCAAGTCTTTGGTAGGCTCTTTTAATAGTATCATCGATATGTCTCTGAAAGTTAAAAGTATCATCGAAAGTGACACCCAATTCAATAATATGAATACATCGAGATAGAGGTAAATTATTTAAAAAGTAATTGTATTTGTGAATATTACCGATCCTAGCCATGCTCATAACATAGCATTTTGAAGCATTTAAATGAAGTTTATTTAAAACAGACCAGTTATACAGTTTATCTAGATCTCTCTGCATCAGTTCACAATCAATTAATGAGTTGATTTTCAAATAAAATTTCAAGTCGTCCGCAAACATAAGCCATTTTGCAGTTTTAAAAATCCGGGGGTATTTCATTAATAAAAATTAAAAAAAGAAGTGGGCTTAGATTTGATCCCTGGGGAACACCAGAGGAATTACTGTATAGTCTAGAGTTTACACCAAAGCACTTTACAGAATACAGTTGTTGTTGTCGTGTCCCTAACATTTCATTTTAAGGAAGAATGAGTGCACTGCTTCTGTTTAATCTAGTGACCCGGGGCACCCGTAGGTAAAAGTCTGACTTCTACCCCAAATAAGACATTACAACATCCATGCCCGCAGGCGGGACTCGAACCCGTAATCTGGCAGCCGAGTCATCACGAGGAAACGCCTGCCTCTTTGACCGCCACATCGGCTACAGAATACAGTCTATCTGTAATATTAGAGTACAACCAAGTCGACAAATTAACACTAAATCCACTAGTAATCAGTTTCCGGATTAACAACCCCAGATCGATGTGATCAAATGCCTTACTAAAATCAGTATAAATAACATCCAGTTGGTTCTTGGTTTTAATAGCATCAATAATATCACTGGTAAAACAAGTTAAATTAGTTAATGTTGAACGCATTGGCGTAAAGCCATGCTAATACGGAGATATCAATTGCTTAATTTGGGAAAAGATCCTTCCATGCATAACACACTCAAAAACCTTGGGAACAGGGGATAGAATAGTGATAAGCCTGTTGTTGGAAATATCATGCTTATTGTTCTTTTCATGTACAGGAATAACCTGACCATATTTCCAGACATTGGGGAAAGTCATAGTTTTAATCGACAGATTAAACAAGATGGGCGAGGGGTAAGTTAGGGAGTCAGCACAACCCTTGATAATGAAAGAGGGCACATCATCAGAACTTATAGACTGGCTGGATTTTAACTTCTTTAGGGATTTGGCAACTTCATTTTCAGAAATATAGTTAACATTAATTAAGTCAATGTTATTGAGTTCACCATACTTGGTCAGCAGTTCAAAATTAATAGGTTGGCTACTCTGGATATAAAAAGATTTAAAAAAATCAGCGAAGCAGTTAGCAATATCATTATCAGTAGTGTAATCAGCATTATTATAACTCATAGATGAGATTCCGATATTGATATAATAATCTTATCAAGCCTTATTATCTTATTTAATGAAACGCCCTCGTGCACACTGTGAATAAATTCCCTTACATGTCAGTTGTTAACAGACATGATAAGCTTGAATGATAAGTCTTTTAAAGTTTGGATTCTTTAGATTTGAATAAAGATATGTAATTATCAAAAAGCAATTTTTTATAAGAAAGTCTTACATTTTCATAAGATTGGATGAAACCTTTAGCTACTTCGAGCATTTAATCAAAAATGCAAGTTAGTTCAGAGCAGTATCATTTAATTAAAGGTAAAATGTAGAACATTTTATCGAAATAATAAAAAATCATCTAGAACTCAAATTAAGATTTTGGACCTTTTTAGGATATTTTGTTTATACTATATGTGGTATGTAATTTAGAGTTATTAAAATATTTTATACAAAACATTGCATACTAAGTTAAAGTGTCATCTTAAATATCTCTACATTTGAATGTTACTTGAGCCACTGTAATCCATGAGAAAATAAGAGACTTATGACGAAATCTTCATATGGTGACAAGTGGTGTGGATAATGTTGGATATTTGTGATGAATAGCCGTTTGAGCGGTGTAAGACAATTTGTGACAATCATTTTCCGCCAACCGCCTGCAACCCTTCATCTTCATTCCACTCCTCTCAGAGCCTTTGCGGTTAACTATCGAACTCTTGCAAGAACATTTTGTAAATATACTATTCTCTGTATATAATCTAATTGTAAAGTAATTATGTATAATTAAAATATAATTAAATCATTGTAATATTAGTCATCGGTGCTGCAAATCCTGTCGTCTTTATAAATTACTAGCCGCCTTCAGCAACCAGCCTGTTCGCTACCGTTGAAAATTCTGATCGTGGCAAACTCGCTCGCGCGACCTACCAGAAAGGTGTAAGGTAACTATTTGGACGGCCAGGAAGTGTCACCCAATTTAGACCGGAACCCAGTGGAGGAGGCATCCACAGGGACCGTACCCTCCTTCCCTTACCACCAATCTCTCGGACGGACTTACGGACCCACATCTTTAACGTGATCGTACTCCGCGTGAACACGGCGACAGTTTTGGCAGTGACGGGAATCGAACCTGGGCCTAAGGAGTGCAATTCCCGCGTTTAAAGTATAACATAATATCACCGCGACAATCTCCATAACTTTCTTTTTGTTTATTTTTATTTCTTCGGTGTTTAAGTTTCTTCATTGTGGTCCCAACCACCACCCGATGTAAACAATACATCGCCACAATTCAAACCAGCTTAAAGAGCCAAAAACCTTATAAAAAGCAAACAATAATTTGGTTTTTAATTGTCCCTAGGCCAAAAACCGTACAAACCATGATGCAATGATTTGGTTGTAGACAATAAGCTTATTTTAGTTGAAGAGGTTGTACTTTCTACCGAGAAGTGGGATGAGAGCGGTATTAGTTTTGCTGAGAGTTTTTAATTTATCAGTGATGGGCTGTTTAAATGCCATATAGGAGTCAAGGGTGACTCCCAGGTACTTAAAAGAGAAGGGGATAGGCTCATCAAAGATCTTTAAAGTGAAATTATGATTAACTTCTCGGTAGTGGGGTTTAAATATGCACACTGCACTCTTGGTTGCATTAATTTTGATTCTCGAGGTCACGAGCCAATGCTCAAGGCTATGTTTGATGTAACTTTGGAGTGTGTTGATGGCGTTATGTGGTGAGCGATTGCGATCAATCAGTGCTGTGTCGTCTGCAAAGACAGCCAGCTTAACTTGAGATATCTTCGGTAAGTCATTGATGTAGATGTTGAATAACAAGGGGCTGAGATTTCCCGCTTGTGGAACTCCGGCTTTGATCGGTCGAATAGAAGAGAGAATTTGACCAACCAGTACGCGGAAGGAAAGATTAGTGAGATACGAGTTGATGATCGACAAAAGCTGAGCCGAAACGCCAACTTGGAAATGAGTCCAGGAATATACGTTTTATCTAAGCCTTTGCTAATGTCGAAAAATACTATGCTGGTGTACTGTCTGTTGGAAGAGTTTTCGTCGATAGTTTCGACTACAGGCAAAAGTTGGGAGTGGGTGGAATAAGCAGACCGAAATCCATGCTATTCAGGAATTAAAACATTATTCAGTCTGCAGAAACTATACAAACGTCTTAACAACACTAATTTGTAAATTTTACAACACTAATTTGTAAGCATTCTATTAATAAGCACGGTCAACCAGCGTAGATAAATAATAGGATGGTTTCTGATGATGCGATTGCTGATACCATCAAGGCCGGGAGACTTTCTGACCCTGATACCCCTGACTATGTCAATGACTTTAGCTAGTGTGGTGTTGCCCAGGTCATTTGTTGCACCTGTGTATAGTGCTTCGTGATTGGTCTGCTGTAGTTCGTCTTATGTATTTTAGGGGATCTAGCTGAAGTTCTGGTCTGTGTGTGGTGTGAATTGGAGTTCCAAGCTGTCTGCAATTGCATTGGCTTTTTCCTCCTCAGTCTGGGCGAGTCCGTTGGGGCCGTTTATGGGCGGAATTGTTGTCTTCTTGTATCTGAGGTTCTTATCTGTTCGCCAGAGACTGTGAGCCGTGGATGTAAGACTTTCTAAGTGTGCGCGCCAGCGTTGATGGGTGTGTGTTTTAATCATAGCCTTGATCTCGTTATGCAGCTTACGGAATTGTGCGTCGAAAATTGGGTACCTGGTGCGCTACCAATCCTTACGTAACCAGTTACGCTGCTTAATTTTGTCCCTAATATCACCTGGAAAAGTGTGATGACTAGGTCTGGAGTGATTTGGTTTCGAGGCTGCAGCTACTGCCTCGAGCAGAACATGATTCATATCCAGGACGCATTTCTCAATGTCGTTCGTGGTTGTAATTTCGAGAGTGTGGGCGATAGAAGTTTCAAGGGTATAACGAAAGTTATCACAATTTTTATGTAGTTCCGAAGGATGGTCTAAAGAGATTTTATCAAAGTTAAGGGCAAGATTACGAGAAGGTGATATGACGTCAAATTGCAGTCGACGCTGATCACATAGTCGTAAGGAATCTTCCGAAAAGTGCCAAGTCGATAGTAGAGGGGTTCCTTTCCGTAAAGTAGTGAGTGGGGGTGGGCGGAGCTACAATCCTGAAGTTGTCGCACTGAGCCAATCGTTTTAGAGCTACGCCATGAGAGTTCGAAACTGTATCCCAGTTCGTATGGCTTGATTTTAGGTCACCAGCTATGATCATGTTACTGCAAAGCCCTAAAAGTGCTCCTAGGTAGTTACTTGGGAATCTTACAGTATTTAATGAAGGGATATACACAGAAGCAAGTGCAATCGGGACCAAATTTGGAATAGTGACTTTAATTACAGTGGCCTCCAGCTTCGTAATGACCGGGACGCTTAAACAATGATCAGGAATATTATGCTTAATATAAAGTGCAGAAATCAGTATCAGAAATCATAAAAACAACAAAAGTATTGTCTACAACACAATCACGCACCTCGATGAACTTGGAACGCACTCCATTGGCGTTCCAGAAACCGACTTTGAGAGACTGCAAGCAATGGGAAGTCGAAAGAGAGAACATGACAAAAACCAAAGGAAGGTCAAAAAGTGGGCGGCCTTATCCAGCCAGCTCATCATAGCTCTGGTAGATAAGGAAAATCATGTACACTTCCGTCGACACAGAACGAAGATCAGGGAGTGCAAACTGAAAGGCACACAGGACCAAGTCCTTGTTGTGCGTGTGCTTCTCATATGAATCAAAGTTGAAAGAAGGACGGTATACTCAACACTAGTGTTGACCATGGTTTTAGAATTTGGGGTTGGGCATCTAGGGACGGTCGTCTCAATAATGTGTTCACTATTTTTTGGGGGAAGCAGTCTCCTCGATTTGCCCACTGACAGCGGCAGCTAAATTAATGTTCGATTTGACTCCAGCTTCGGCGAAAGGACGGTTCAGATTTCCAGGCCTGTATGCTGGAGCGGAGTTAGAGGAATTATTAGAATTCCTTACATTAAATCTATTACCGGGGGTAGCCCTATTCTTGCTAGTCACGGACGAATTGCCCAGATTTCTCGGGCAACCTCGCCAGTTGGCTGTATGTGGGCCGTTGCAATTACAACATAGCAAGTAATGGGCCTTACAGTCTTAGGCGGAATGGGGCCCGGCACATTTGACACATCTCAGTGGCAGTGTGCATACTTGTGACGAATGAAAATATCCGCCACAACCATGACACTGGGAGGCAACGCCTTTCCTACCTGTGTAGGAAGAGCCGGAGCAACAAATATTATGTTCCAAGTCCAAAAATTGCTTTTTGAGTCCCAAAACATCCTCTCGGGTTATAGAAGCTGGAGGGCCCTCTTTCTCTTGCACAATTACCATATCGTTAGCACCACTCTCACAATCAATAACATTACCAACACACTCTCTACCCAACACGTGCTCAGGCGTTACCTGAGCTTCACTAACCATACTCGCCATACTCGGAGCGCTCATCAACACGTCCGCACTGCTCGGAGTCTAGGCTCCGAATCTCAACGAAATAAGAAAAGAATGAAATCTCAACGAAATAAGAAGAGAATGAAATCTCAACGAAATAAGAAGGGAATGGAATTTCAACGAAATAAGAAGGGAATTAATAAGTACCGCTCTGTTCTTTTTCGGGTTTTTTCGGAAACAAACTATGAAGCTCAAGGCATGATTACAGTTGCGAATGGTAATAAATTACAAGCTCAGAGATCTGGTAAATGTGTAATCTTTACCAAGAAATCTGATAACTCGATGAATAAAAAAAGACTGCAAAATATTTTATATGCACCTGAATTAGAAAGTAATTTAATGTCAGTTAAAATAGCAATTCAAAATTGTTGTACAGTTATATTTGAAGAAAACAAATGCGAGATTTCACACAATCTCTGAAGAGCAAAATCGAAAATATTGCAGAACATTTTTCTCTACAAGACTCAAAACCAATTTATACACCAATGGCCACAGACTACTGCAAAATGGATGATGATGATGTCTTAAAAAATAATACCAGATATAGAAAGGCAGTAGGGGCATTACTGTACATAGCCACAATTACAAGACCAGGTATTACAAATTCAGTCAACTTACTAAACTGGAGAAATGAAAAACATAGACAAAAATATTAGATAGAAGTAATAAGATATCTAATACCTACAAAAGATGAAAAACTCCTAATCTCCAAAACAAAGAACCAGTCTTTAATGGATACACCGACGCCGACTGGGGATATGATAAGATATCAAGAAAATCAACAAGTGGCTACATATTCCAAATTTTAAATAATACAACATCGTGGAATTTAAAAAGGCAAAACCCCATTGCTTTATCATCCACAGAAGCAGAATACGTTGCAGCTAGAAACAGAACATAAGAAGTACAATGGTTGATTGGACTAACGGAAAATCTCGGACTAAAGCAAATTCTACTTATAACACTCTATGAAGACAATAAATCCCGCATCATAGTATCACAAAACAATAAAAACTGTTCAAGAACAAATCACATAGGCGTAAAACATCCCTACCTAAGGGATGTCCGAGAAAGGGAACAAATCGATCTAGAGTACTGCAGAAGCAATGAAATGGTGGCACATATACTAACAAAACCACTAGGAAGACCACAATTTTAGACACTTAGAAACCAAATTGGTCTCAATACGGCACACTTAAAGTAGGGGTGTTGGATTTTAAGATGAATGGCCTTTTGAGTGATATAAGACAATTTGTGACTTGCATTTTCCGCCAACCTCCTGCAACCCTTCATCTTCACTCCACGCCTCTCATAGCCTTTGCGGTTAACTCTTGCAAGAACATTTTATAAATATACTATCCTCTGTATATAAACTAATTGTATAATTAAAACATTATGAAATCATTATAGTTTTAGTCATCCGTGCTGCAAATCCTGTAGTCTTTATTAATTAAATCAAATGCTCAAGAAAACGGTGACGCTACCCAGACAGAGATGAAATAAAGGTGTGACTTTTATATCACTACTTTATATTAAACAAACTATATATATATATGTATACTTACTTATTAAAACCTAAGATATACATCATTATTGACATAACTATTAAGAATTTTTATATTTTGTACATTTATTTCGTACATTATACGAATGTTCAAGACATCTCCTGACCGGACGTGAAAATCCTTAGTGAACCCCATTCCCCTTCAGTCAGCAATTAATCTCTATCTATCGTCAATTCTGAGAAATAGATGTTTCAAAGGAAATGCAAAATTTTTAATCAGAAATGACTTATATAGAACCGAAAGTGGCAATCGTTAGAGAGATCTCACCCACCCCCGGTAGAATTTGATGCTGGATTCTTATCATTTAAGCTCTATTTATAGCTTAATACTTAAGAAATAGATTTCTTAAGGAATATTTTTAAACCAAAAATATAAAAGAATAGGATATTGAAATCTTTAGCAAATTCCCATCCCATCTAGGAACTTCATATTGAATCCATATCAGTATCAGTCATCATTTAAGTTCTATCTATAGCCGATTCGGAGAAATAGATGTTTCCAGAAAAATGTAAAGGCTTTAATCGCAAATGGAAAACGCACCGGAAGTGGAAATCCTTAGTGAACTTAGTAAAACCTCCTCGAGAGTTTAATGATAAATAAAGACCAGTCTTATCTGAACCAGTGGTCCTTTACCTCTTTTTAACCATGGGCCACATGTGAGTCAGTTACAGGCTCGCGGGCCACATATGAAAAAGCGTGTATCCTCGTAGACAAAAAACGAGTATACTCGTTAAAAAAAACTTGCGTTGCAATGTATCCTCAACCAGCTTATATATTTATACATGTTAAATTACGTTGCTTACGATTATATTCATTAAGTGCGAGTGTGATTTATCTGCTTATTTGTTAACTTCGCCGTTTATTTGTTGCATCGTTCTGGATTGTATGCGGTGGTTATGTAGCACAGAGTAAAAGAAAATATTTTTTATATATAATTCACGAATAAAATATTATCGGTACATATTAACAATTTTCACATTTTGACAGTCACAGTATGTACCTAATGCATTGTATTAATGAAATATTTATGCATTAATATTTCATTATAAAAATGAAATATTAATGCATAAATATTTAATTTCATATTTTCAAAAATCTCATGCTCTGTGAGGCAATAACTGCTTCCTATTTAGGGCTTAGCAAATGACTTTTCCAAATGATAAGAGTTTAAATAAATTGACCAATGATACTTCGACCATAAATAAATTAAAATGCGAATTCAGACTTGATATGGCAGAATTAGTACCGATATCAAATTGAAGAAACAGGAGCATTTATATACCCAATACCTGGATTAAGAGTCCACCTAAGAGAGCCAGCCAATCAGAAAGCATAACGAGAAAAGTCAACCTCTCGCGGCAACCATAAAGTTTATGTCGACTAGGAGGGGAGGAACCACGGGCTACCTCATCTCCATTCCAACGGAGCCGCAGCCAGGTCGCTGACTCGACTTAAACATTCATCGGGTAGGGCCGACCAACATCCGTCAAGCTCGACACCAGCCCGTGTCTCAGGCCATTAATAGGCCCAGTCCATGGGCGCAGCCACCTGGAAGAGTCGGGGCCTGATCGACTCACTGGTTCGACGGACAGTTCATCGTCGACCAGGTAGCCCAATTATCCCCCCCCCCCTCCCCAGAGACGGAGGACCAGAGCTACAGAACTAAGATCCGTACACCGCAATCTTAGACGGCACCCCTCCGAGGGGGTAAGAAAGCATAATGAAGAATAGTCCAGCCATGGTCAGAACAGGCCGGTGTTTAAGACACGGTGGTTGCACTCGGAGGAACAGAGTTCAATTCCAGACTCTGCCGAAAATACCTCCGTGTTCACGCAAAATACGAACACGTGAAGTTTTTCTATGTGTCTTTGTCATTCTGAGAGACTTAAAATATTATTCCATTATTTTTAATAAAGTGAGACCAAAGTGTTATCATTTCTAGACCAATGCCCTACTGTGGATCCCTATTGTCGTTTTAATGTTCATATTTATGACGTAATCTCTGGTCTCACAATATGATCAGCATTTCAAAAATTCAACTTTTTTCCCTTGAGGGCGGGCCTATATACCTTTTTTTGCAAAAATATTGCACATTATTTAAATTGCTATTCATAATTTCCTATCTTATTTATAGCATTTTTGCAATTAGATCTATGAATCGAAAACCAGCTGTTCAAAATAATTCACCTTTTCTTTAAACATCCTATTTACTGCATTATAATTTGAGAATGTAACTAATTATTCCACATTACCACTTTTACACTAGGTTAATACTGGGTGAAATGAATTTCAAATAGATAATATGATATTAGAAAAGGTAATACAGTATTTGTATGAAAATAAACAAAACTTATTTATTTCTCCATATATTCTATCGTGATATTTTTCATGCGTCAGATGTATTCTATTTGTGCGAGTACATTTTACGAAATACAGTCTGCCAGGTTTATTGTGTACATCCTCCACGCTTCATTTTTTTTCATCATCATGAAGCATTTTGATTAAACTTTTGAAAATGTGTACTTCGCACTTTTTATAGCTCTTCTTTTCGAAGTTTTCGCATTCGAAGTGATTGAAATTTCGATTGAATTTCCATTTAGAAGTACTACATATTTATCAAACTCAAAATGATTCAGCTCAAAGGCTTGACAGCGAGATTTAATATTTTCTACTTTTCGAAAAAAAAAATATTCGAAATGTAAAACGCCACTCGGCTGTCTCGTACATTTATATTTCCCCGTATAATAGGTAAAAAGTAAATTATATATATATATATTATCTCTCCCAGAATATTTTGAAAAAATTGCCGTACTTAGGAAAAAAATTAAAACATCAGTTCTGTGTTAAAAAATAAATAAATACAATAAAGTACATAACTGCCTTCTACGTACCTCATGTTGCAATAAAATCCACCTTCTCAGAAGATTTTTTCTCATAAGCATGTGTTAAAGTTGGCTTTGGCCATCTCGCGTCATGCCAAAGGAACTATAGACATTTGTCGTATAGAACAAAATGTTTCCCTGTACTCAGTTTTTCATTAGTATCTTGACTAATTTTCACATCTATGAAAATATACTACTCAAACAATCAAAGTTATGTAACATCCTATTTCTTTGACAAATTTGGGTATCGTTTACGTAAGTAGTTAACTATTACAAAATAATGCAAAATTATTTTGCTCGTTCTGCCCATAAGAATGCGCGATAGAAGTAAATTTAATAAAAAAATGCGGCATTTTATTTCATGACAAATTTGTAACTTACTTCTGTGCAAATTTTAGTTTCTGCCAATTTAGTAGTTATTTAGAAACCGGATTACGTGTGATCAGTTACTTTTGAGAAATGGCGTCTACATATATCGCACAAGAAACACGCAGAATTAAAAACTAACATTGTTCAGAGTATTTTCTCTTTCGTGTAGCAGCCAAACATATATAAATTTTTGCTTCATTTGATTGAGTAATTTCTGAGAAAGTAAGGTTACGTCAACTAGCAACTTACGTTGCGTTGTTCGAGCAACCGACAGACAAAACAAAATGGGAAAGATAAAAAGAGTATTGTTAGGAACATGTAAAACGCTTTCATTAGAGACCCTTTTAAGAACTAAAACGTAAAAACACTTTTTCAGGTAGCCATTCCTATTACGTCAATGTAGGGTTGTCGTATTTGAAAAAGTAGTACGGGGTTGCCAGATTTGGTGATTTATTGTCAATTTGGCGACATTTAAATACTTCTAGAATGCTCTCGAAACTTCTCGAAATAACGAATATTCTTCGAGATACGAGCTCATTATTTCAGCTTCTACAGAGAGTATTTGAAGGACGACATCGCTCAATTACAGTTGTCAATTACAGTTGACATCGCACAATTACAGTTGCCAATTATAGTTGACATCGCACGAATACAGTTGCCAATTGCAGTTGTCAATTACAGTTATCAATTACAGTTGACATCGAGCAATTATAGTTGTCAATTATAGTTGACATCTCTCAATTACAGTTGTCAATTACAGTTGACATCGCTCAATTACAGTTAACGTCATACGAGCTATATTGAAGATGTGCATTGAAGAAAACATTTTGAAATTCGTCAATGTTTTGAGAATATTATCGACTATTTTGCAAGCATTTAATTAGTGCAGAATTTTTATTGCTGTCTTACTGTACCTGACAATTGTTTAGTGACCTTGTAAGACAATTATAGGACAATTTGCTGTATATGTTCCCTTTTACACTTAATAGCGCTTTTAAATAAAGGTGTTAGTTATCCAGAAATGTGAACCCATTCTGGTATCTCGAGAGTACATTCACGAATACACAGGATGCGTCGCAACAGTATTTTTGTAATCAAACCTTCAAACAAACGCAGGCCGCCCAGGTCTTTGAAGTGGATAGCGTCTTCGGCTGCTGTCTGGTGGGCTCGGGTTTGAATCCCGAGTAAGGCATGGATGTTTATCGAGGATAAAGTCAGTCTTCCGTCTTCTGGGTCCTCGGCTGAATGTGAAGCTGCATCCCCTCCGATCTTCGTCAGTGATGCTCGGTTGTAATAAACTTTGTTCCCTTTTCTTGTATCTTTCTCCGTTCTGTCCTGCTTCCTTCGTCACTAGTCCTGTGTTACTCCGTCGAAAACATGAGGTCATAAGCAACAACAACAACAACACAAACGCAGAGAATTTCAATCAGCACTAAATAAAACTGTTTCCCATTAGCGAGGTATCTGAAACGATTTTCGAATTAAAATATAATACAGTATACTGAAAAAAACCAAAAATATAATATTCAAATCATATAAAGTGCAATATTGCAATATCTGAATTAGATAAAAATTCATTTCCTGAAAAGGATATAATAATATAATATTCTAATGAAACTTCCATGATACTCTAATGAAATAGCCATGCGATATTCAGATACATTATTTAAAGAAAACTCCTATATTCATATACAATATTTCTTAAAGGAGTACAGATGAAATATTTGCATGTAATACAGTCATATTAAATAAAAAAATACAATATTTGCAACAAATTTTCGTATTAAGTAAAAATGCAATATTCATATTCCTTAATTGGATGAAACAAAAATTCAATATTTATTTGATTTAAAAAAAATTAAGCAGACATTTATATTATGTTCTAGTTACCGAAACATATATGATCAATAATATCATTTTATATTAAAGAAAAATGCTATATTCATATACAATATTTCTTAAGGGAGTACAGATGAAATATTTGCATCTAATACAGTCATATTAAATAAAGAAAATACAATATTTGCATCAAATTTTCGTATTAAGTAAAAATGCAATATTTATGTTCAATAATTGGATGAAACGAAAATTCAATATTTATTTGACATAAAAAAAATTAAACAGACATTTATATTATTTATAAGTTATCGAAACATATATGATCCATGGAAGGAATTTATTCACTCTTTTATGAAGTATTTCATTAAACTTGTAAAAATATGCTTCCACCTTTAATAGTTCTCTAATAACCTAGAAGGCCTTTATTTGACACAATAGGATAGTTCTGAATAGCATAGCAATTGGCGAATTGCTATGCCATTCAGAAATGCTAAAATGAACAACACCTATGCCCAGGAATCTAAAGTACAGATTGTTCAAAACACTTCAGTCAAGTAATAATGAACATCTGAATTCGAGAGAGAATGTTACACATACTTCGACAAGCATTGCAAGTGTCACCATGTTACAGTCGCAGATGATATGACTTTTTGACAGGTATTTATTGCCTTCCATATATATGTTTCAAGCTTTACTCATGTTGATTCCTACCAATTAGATAATCCTCTACAACCTCGATATCAACAATTTCCTTCTAGATTGCTTTGTTCATCATTTTAATATTTAAAGTTATTACCCTCATTATTCTAATATTTGAAAGTTTCCACTAGGTGCGCATCAATCGCCTTTATTTGATAAATCTTGGTCACTTTCGTCCGTTCCTAAAGTTGATTCCTACTAATTAGATAATCCTATACAACCTTATTTTTCACAATTTTCATCTAGATTACTTTGTTGCCTAGCTCATTTTTCTAAGTTTTGAAGGTCTCCACTAGGGGGCGCATCATTTGCCTTTGTTTAATAGAGCTTGACCATTTTCGTGCGTTCCTGATGCTGATTCCTACAAATTAGACAATCCTCTACAACCTAGTTATTGACAATTTTCTTCTAGATTGCTTTGTTCACAATTCTGATATTTGAAAGTTTCCACTAGGGGCGCATCAATCGCCTTTACTTGATCAATCTTGATCACTTTTGTCCGTTTCTAATGTTGATTCCTACTGATTAGATAATCCTATACAATCTCGTTTTTCACAATTTTCTTCTCGATTGCTTTGTTGTCTAGTTCATTTTTCTATCTTATGAAGGTCTCCACTAGAGGGCGCATCAATTGCCTTTATTTAATAGAGCTTAATAATTTTCGTGCGTTCCTGATGCCGATTCCTACAAATTAGATAATCCTCTACAACCTAGTTATTGACAATTTTCTTCTAGATTGCTTTGTTCACAATTCTGATATTTGAAAGTTTCCACTAGGGCACTAGGGGCGCATCAATCGCCTTTACTTGATCAATCTTGATCACTTTTGTCCGTTCCTAATGTTGATTCCTACTGATTAGATAATCCTATACAATCTCGTTTTTCACAATTTTCTTCTCGATTGCTTTGTTGTCTAGCTCATTTTTCTAACGTCTGAAGGTCTCCACTAGGGGGCGCATCAACTACCTTTGTTTAATAGAGCTTAATCACTTTCGTACGTTCCTGATGCCGATTCCTACAAATTAGATAATCATTTACAACCTAGTTATTAACAATTTTCTTCTAGATTGCTTTATTACCAAGCTCATTATTATAACATTTGAAATTCTCTACTTGAGGCGCAGCAATCGCGTTCATCTCATCAAGATTGGTCACTTCCGTGCGTTCCTGACATCAATTTCTACTAATGAGATAATCCTCTATAACCTTGCTAATGACAATTTTTTTCTAGATTGCTTTATTGCCAAGTTCATTATTCTAAATTTGGAAAATATCTCCTAGGGGGCGCAGCAATCGCTTTTATTTGATCGACCATGGTCAATTTCGTGAGTTCCTGATTTCGATTCCTACTAATTAGATAATCCTCTACAGCCTTGTTATTGACAATTTTCTTCTAGATTGCTTTATTGCCGAGCTCATTATTCTAAATGTGGAATGTTTCTACTAGAGGACGCATTAATCGACTTATTTGATCGAGCTTGGTCACTTTCGTGAGTTCCTGATGTCGATTCCTACTAATTATATAATCCTCTACGACCTTGCTATTAACATTTTTTTCTAGATTGCTTTGTAGCCCAGCTCATTATTCTAACTTTTAGTCTCCACACTAGGGGGTGCATCAATCGCCTTCATTTGATCGAGTTTGGTCACTTTTCTGTGTTCCTGATGTCGATTCCTACTAATTATATAATCCTCTACAACCTTGTTATTAACATTTTTTCTAGATTGCTTTGTTTCCCAGCTCACTATTCTAACTTTCAGTCTCCACACTAGGGGGTGCAACAATCGTCTTCATTTGATCGAGCTTGATCACTTTTGTGCATTCCTAATGTCGGTTCCTTCTGATTATATAATCCTCTACAACCTTGTTATTAACATTTTTTTCTAGATTACTTTGTTGCCCAGATCACTATTCTAATTTTAAGTCTAGGGGGTGCATCAATCGTCTTCATTTGATCGAGTTTGATCACTTTTGTGCATTCTTAATGTCGGTTTCTACTGATTATATAATCCTCTACAACCTTGTTATTAACATTTTTTTCTAGATTGCTTTGTTGCCCAGCTCACTATTCTAACTTTTAGTCTCCACACTAGGGGGTGCATCAATCGCCTTCATTTGATCGAGCTTGGTCACTTTTGTGTGTTCCTGATGTCGATTCCTACTAATTATATAATCCTCTACAACCTTGTTATTAACATTTTCTCCTAGATTGCTTTGTGGACCAGCTCACTATTCTAACTTTAAGTCTTCACACTAAAAGCTGCATCAATCGTCTTCATTTGATCGAGATTGATCACTTTTGTGCATTCCTAGTGTCCGTTCCTACTGATTATATAATCCTCTACAACCTCGTTATTAACATTTTTTTCTAGATTGCTTTGTTACCCAGCTCACTAATCTAACTTTAAGTCTACACACTAGGGGGTGCATCAATCGCCTTCAATTGATCGAGCTTGGTCACTTTTGTGTGTTCCTGATGTCGATTCCTACTAATTATATAATCCTCTACAACCTTGTTATTAACATTTTCTCCTAGATTGCTTTGTGGACCAGCTCACTATTCTAACTTTAAGTCTTCACACTAAAAGCTGCATCAATCGTCTTCATTTGATCGAGATTGATCACTTTTGTGCATTCCTAGTGTCCGTTCCTACTGATTATATAATCCTCTACAACCTCGTTATTAACATTTTTTTCTAGATTGCTTTGTTACCCAGCTCACTAATCTAACTTTAAGTCTACACACTAGGGGGTGCATCAATCGCCTTCATTTGATCGAGCTTGGTCACTTTTGTGCGTTCCTGATGCCGATTCCTACTGATTAGATAATCCACTACAATCCTGTTATTAATAATTTTCAGTTAGATTGCTTTGAAAATTCGATAATCTAACTTTCGAAATTCTCCACTAGAGGTCGCAGCAATTGCTTTCACTCGATCTAGGATGATCATTTCACTACATATAGACCGTGTTACTACATATAGACCGTTTACTACATATCGTGTACACTCATGGGTCTCTCATTTCAAAGATATTGGGGTGATAAAGGAACACTGGTACTACAGGTATTCCTAAGAAACCAGTACAGTATATGAGTTGAATTAATAATTGAACTACACTATGCATGTTAATTGTATCAAAAGAATTTATATTACCACACATAAGCGAAATGCATCTGTTTTATCGGAGTCTAATAGCTGTTGTTAGCTAGAAAAATTATCATTTGAAAAATATTACGAAATTAACGAAAAATTAACTGTGTTGGTAGCTCATCTCGACTTTCTCATACCAGAGTCCAATTCTTAATAGCTTTTATTTTTTCAAAATGTTACAAGAAATTTTTAAAAAAATCGGTATGATGGGTCCGTTTAAAGCATGTTACCCTTCATTTTAAAGAGCTTGAAAAAACATTTCGATTGATACTATACTTGACAATGTACCCCGGGGGGCGAGTAACTTGCCCTTCGAGGAGGGCTATTGACGTCAAGAATCAACAAGAAAGATCAATCATGCTTAAAGCATTGATTATGAAACACTTTCCAACTGCATTGCAATTTTATTTAAACATGTCTAAAATGCAATACATTCCTTGGTAATATTGTAAAACTTATCACAATACTACATTAATTTATTATATTTGAAAATTAAACATTCATCGAAAAAAATGAACTTCATTCAAATGACGGGATTGAAATATAAATTGCCTGGTTTAAACATCTCTAAAATGTGATACATTCCTCAGTATTAATTTTAGAATTATCATAATGCTACGATAATTTATTATATTTGAAAACATGATGGAACCCAACTGAAATTCATTCAAATGACGTCATAGAAATAATAACACGCCTGGCTCTCTCTATAAAAGCAGCATTTCATTCATAATTAATTTCCCATTCATGTCATTCATCACAATACTATAATAATTTATTTTACTTTAAAATTAAGACCATGGAGCTACAAGTAATTAAACTCTATGCGTAAAAATTCATCGAAAAAAATCGTCCTTCTCTTTGTAGAATCAATGAATATTTCATTCATATCAGCTATGCAGACTCCATGAACTAAATGATTTTGTGTTAAAGAAATACAGCAATTCTAATGCAACTCATTCTATATATTTTGCTGTTTACATTTTACATAGGTGAAAAATAGACTTCGTTGTAGAAATAATCAAATTTGGATGAGCATTTAAACTAAAATATATTGTAATTGTGTTGTTTCAGTATGTAGATGCACAGAATTTAAGCAAAAAATAAAGTGCTTTTAGGACGGATACAACACTCAATATGAATTAAAAAGAACTTTAAAAATCACGATTTTGAGACAAGATGGATGCCATATATCATTTTGAAGTGGGTCATATGATCTTTTCATATCATGGTCACGTGATCGCTTCATATAAGAGGTGTTATTATTATTTTGATTTTTATTTAAAAAAACTACTGAATATATTTCGCTGAGTTTTTTTTATATATTTTATGGAACAATTTGAATATTACCTAAAATTTTCGAAGCAATTTGTGAATTTTAAATCCGTTAAAAAAATGTTTGAAGAATTAGGTACCGTAGGGCTCAATGTATTTCATTTTTTCAACCCGGGTTCAATCCAAAACAAATTTTGTGATATTATTCATTTATATTCCCATAGGTCCTACAGACCGTCTGAACAACATACTAAAATTTCATTTTGATTAAGTCATTTTTACGGTAGTTATCGTGCTAACGGGCAGACATACAGACAGACAGAATGAACAAAGTTATAAACACTTTTTAACTTTGTTGTAAAGTGTTAAAAAATTGTATAGCGGCTATTTTTCATAACTGTGATTGAAACTATAAGGTCTCGTGATCATCGACACATAAATAAACCATTTTATGCATGATTATGTCAAATTTTGTCCTATGCAGCCATGTAAAGAAATTTTAAAATTGCAAATACATTTCGAAGTTTTCGTTCGAATTTGAAAAATTATACCTAGCTCTAGTTTTTTTTATAGCAAAGTCGGATATAAAATTTTGTAAAAATCAATTAATATTTGTGGCTGGTATCGTGTACGCATACATCGACCACAGACATAGAGAGATAACTTACTCCAAAAATAGTCAATATATGTTCAGGAGATCTTAAAGCATTTATTGACATCAAAATATCGAAATTGAAGATATCCATGAAAACAATATTTTCTCAATACTGCATAGGAGAAAGTAAAAATCTTGGATATAAAATTTGAAAAGACAACCGTAAAACACAAACATAAACGCTACAAAAATTCTGTACTGCTACTATGTGTTTATTGTAATTAAAAAAAAATAAAAAAATCACTTATATTTTAACTAAATGGCAATTCATTTTTATTATAATTTTATGGAAATATTATTGACGACAATGGTAAAGGTAATATTTTTTTTTCCTTTTGTACAATTAGTCACCTTTATTCCTTTATTTAAAATCCATTTTTTCCCTCTCACTTCTCAAGCTTTAAAGAAATTTACTTGATTTCCTAACGCTTTTGCTGCCAAAAGTATTTTGTCTGTGAATAAATCAATGTCAATTAAATGTATAATCCGCTATACATCCCTGGCAAAAGTAAAAACTGATATTTCTTAAGTATGTGAAGAAATATTTCTTATAAGTTTTGTTTCGAATTAATAATGATTTATTATTGCTCTGTTTCTGAAAAGAAACTAGCAGGTGTCATCAAAATTAGTAAAGTGTCAATCACAAGTCACGCAAAAGAGATTCAAATAATTATTAGCCCCGCAATAGACTACAGAAAAAGTAAGACGATTGTCTTTAGCAAGTTCGAGCTCTGAAACCGCACTTTAAAAAAAATCTGATGTGGGCAGCGCATGACTTTCCTTATATAATGCAATGAATTTACTACTTTTACAGCAAAAAAAAAAAAAAATCTGATGTGGGCAGCACATGACTTTCCCTACAGACTTATATCCACGTTCTCTTTATTTTAATTAAATTTATTTCACTTTTAATTCAATTTTCGTTCTCATTCGGTAACCGGACTTATTTTCAAAGGTGGCGTAGAGAAAATAAGAAAAACTAAAATATCTCAAGAACGGCTAGTCCTAATGTAATGGGGTTGGTCTTATTCTTTTCTTCGCTAAAAATTACGTATTAAACAAGCATTTAATGGATATATTGGAGCATACGTAGTTCTTTAGTTCAGATTTGGGCGATATTTGCGGGCCATTTTGCAAAAAAATGCAGGTTATTTTTTTCCGAATCATACCAAAATCTAATCGCCACCAGGGTGACCCACAAATGACTCATCTGCAGAATTTTGTGAATTTCGGTCCATTAATTTTTAAATTAGAGTGGATAAAAGCTTTTCCGGGCCATTTCGCAAAAATAGGCGGGTTCTTTTATCCCGAATCGTACCCAAAACTAATCAGCACCAGACTCGCCCACAAGTGACTTACGTACCAAATTTTGTGAAATTCGGTCCATTAGTTTTTTAGTTTTGGTGGATACAAAATCTGCACAGACAGACAGACAGACAGACAGACACACAGACTGACACACAGACACACACACAGACGTCACGCTAAAGATGGTTTTTTCGTATTCTAGAGGTCTTGAAACGTGTAGATCCGTCGAAAACTCGAGTTGCGATTTTCGACATGATTCCAATATTTTCCCTATAAATTACCATGTATTGCAGGGAAAGTAATAGGTTATTCTAATAGTAGATACTTATATTCTTTCCCAGGTATTAAATTTTCGTCAATTAGTCGTCATTTTCATTGATTTAGAGTTATTTTTATCCATTTGGCGACGTTTTCGTTAATTTGACAACATTTAAAAAAGTCGCCAAATTGGCGGCATTCCGCCAAATTTGTCGCCAGAATATCGCCAAGCGATATATAAGGAGAAATAAATTATTCTTATAGCAGATAAATGGCTATTGGCGTTCAAATACAAAAGTATTACTCAAAATATATTTTCTCATGAATGGAATGACCTAGATCCACGAGAATGATGTCTCCAATTTATCGCATGATATTACATATGAATAGTGAACATGTTTCTCAGCAGTTAATATATATTTTTTTTAATTTATGGGATTTTTTGAAAAATTTATTTGAAAATTGTACAATATCTCGAGAACGGCTCATTTTAGCGTTCTAAAGTTTATGTCAATCGTTTTCTAAGGAAAAATTACATAAGTAATGTCCACTTGCGTAACTTTTTTAAAAGTTTCGATTTTTTTGATGATTTTTTCAAAATTTACTCGAAAATTTAGGGGGTTCTGAGCATTCGATTGCGTTTAAAAACAATAAGCTTCCAGTATTCACGGATTGTCATTTTTGTATCAAATTTTATTAGAATCGCTCCATTTGTTCGTGAGATATCGTCTCCACTGTCTCACTGACACACAGACATACTTTCACACGCACACAAACATCACTTCAAAAATGTTCGATTCGTGATCAGGGATGCGTGAAACGTGCTTTCCCGTCAAAAACTCGAATTCGAATTTTCGACCCCGTCACAATACTTTCCTTATACATTATGTATATATGGAAATTAAAAATGTATTTTTACTCCTTTCGATGGCAACAACTGGGAATGTATACCCACCACGGAGATAGACAGAAGGAGATAAAATACTTAGAATGAAAACCTTAACAATGCTATAATACTTTGAGAATTATGTTTAGCTGTCGCTAGTGATAGCAGAGTCCCATATATTCTCATTTGACACAATGAGTAGGCGTAGTGCTTAGTATATATATTACTTCCCCTACAATACATGGTAATGTACAAGGTATCCATCTTTTTTCCCAGTGTAAAAATCATGATTTTTTATGTTCTACTAAATATAAATTTAATAGAACATTAAAAATCATGATTTTTACACTGGGAAAAAAAGATGGATACCATATTAATTTTAAAGTGGGTCACGTGCTCTTTTCATATAATATAGGTGTGATTATTATTTTAATTTTTATTTAAAAAACTACCAAATATATATTGTATAAGTATTAAAATCGTATGAAAATGGAGACGAAATTTGGCGAAAGTGTGGGAGTTTTACAGCCAGCTTATTTTGCATAATTTTCACTAACCCTTCATAATAGTAGCGGTGTTTAAAAACTTTTGAAGTCGGAAGCATGTTCAGGTTACCACTTTGCAACCATCCAATACACCATCTAACTGACACTAATGTGTGAAAATTGCACTTGACAAGCAACGTCCTAAATTCTCAAAGATCTTGTAAAGTAACTAACGCTACAGACGACTGGACATTAGCCACTTTTGTAGGAACCTCAAAAAAGAGGTAGGGGCAGTCATATGCTCATTGTGCTGCCGTAAAAAGCCGGTTTCGAAGGAAACCCAGGAGAAGAAAAAGAGTTATTGGTGGACTACACGTTTTGAGAACTCTAGAACACGAAAGTACTATTTTTAACTTAACGTCTTTGTGTAGGTGTTCACTTTTATAATTAGTGTCAAATTGACGAAAATTTCGCCAAAATTGCAAAAATGTCGCTAAATTCACGAAGATAACACCAATTCACGAAAATTACACCAAATTTATGAATTAATTATTAAATCTGTTAGTATATGGACTATATTTGTTGGCGAATACTATCAATATTGTTAATTCGCAATTCAGATTCGTGCGAAATATAAGTTCATTGGATACTTCAAAATAGTTTTACATATTGTCATCTAGGAAAGCATCAAATGTAAACACTAAATCTAAATTTGGCAGAACATTAAAAATCATGATTTTTACACTGGGAAAAAAAGATATTAATTTTACCATATTAATTTTAAAGTGGGTCACGTGCTTTTTCATATAATATAGGTGTGATTATTATTTTAATTTTCATTTAAAAAACTACCAAACATATATAGCTGAATTTTTTTTTTACATATTTTATGGGATAATTTGAATATTTCCTAAAATTTTAGAAGCAATTTGTGAATTTTAATTTTGGTTATAAAATGTTTGAAAAATTAGGTGCCATAGGGTTCAATGTATTTCCCTTTTCAACCCGAGTTCAATCCAAACCTAATTGGGTGATATTATTCATTTACATTCCTATATGTGGCACAGACCGTTTCAGCAACATACTAAAATTTCATTTTGATAAACTCATTTTTATGGCAGTTATCGTGAGAACAGGCAGACAGACAGAATGAACAAAGTTATAAACACTTTTCAACTATATTGGAAAGTTTGAAAAATATTGTGTTGTGGATTTTGTATATAATTTTTTGCAGTGACAGGAATAAATTAATTTTATTATATGGGGACAGTAATGTGTTCCTCACATCATATTTTTTATGTTCGGAAATATTAGGCACAGGGCATTTGACAGCATTTCTTGCATTCACCTAATTCACTCCATTTTCAAATATAACCATATTAAGATTTCCTAATAAATTCTACTTATCGATGTTTTAAAATTATATTCCTCGAATATTTACAGTTAATTAGATCATGAAAATACTAAATATGAATTTAAATTAAGCAACAATGGCTAGAAAGTTTCCTTATAATAAAGTGCACCATTTTTACTTTCCCTGCAATACATGGTAATGTATAGGGAAAGTATTGGAATCATGTCGAAAATCGCAACTCGAGTTTTCGACAGATCTACACGTTTCGAGACCTCTAGAATACGAAAAAACCATTTTTAGCGTGAGGTCTATGTGTGTGTCTGTGTGTCTGTCTGTCTGTGCAAATTTTGTGTCCACTCTAACTAAAAACCTAATGGACCGAATTTCACAAAATTTGGTAGGTAAGTCACTTGTGAGCGAATCTGGTGCTGATAAGTTTTGGGTACGCTTTGGGATAAAAGAACCCGCCTTTTTTTGCAAAATTGCCCGCAAAGGATTCTATTCACTCTAACTGAAAAACTAATAGACCGAATTTCACAAAATTCGATAGATGAGTCACTTGTGAGTCACCCTGGTGCTGATTAGATTTTGGTACGATTCGTAAAAAAATAACCTGCCTTTTTTTGCATAATGACCCGCAAAAATTGTCAAAATCTAAACTAAAGAACTAGATATACTCAACTATATCCATTAAATGCCCGTTTAATACGTAATTTTTAACGACGAAAAGAATAAGACCAATCCCATTACACTAGGACTAGCCGTTCTCGAGATACATTAGTTTATTTCGTATTTTCTCCACACCACCTTTGAAAATAAGCCCGGTTACCGAATGAGAACGAAAATTGAATTAAAAGTGAATTAAATTTAATTGAAATAAAGAGAACGTGGATATAAGTTTGCAGGGAAAGTCATGTGCTGCCCACATCAAATTTTTACTTTACCTGCAATACATGGTAATGTATAGGAAAAGTATTGGAATGATGTCGAAAATCGCAACTCGAGTTTTCGACGGAGTTACACGTTTCGAGACCTCTAGAATACGAAAAAACTATTTTTAACGTGGCGTCTGTGTGTGTGTCTGTCTGTGCAGATTTTTTGTATCCACTCTAATTAAAACACTAATGAACCAAATTTCATAAAATTTGGTAGGTAAGTCACTTGTAGGAGAATCTGATGCTGATTAGTTTTGGGTATGATTCGGAAAAAGGAGCCTGCCTGTTTTTGCGAAATGGCCCGCAAAAGTTTTTCCACTCTAGCTTAAAATCTAATGAACCGAATTTTACAAAATTCGGTAAATAAGTCGCTTGTGGATGACCCTGGTGCTGATTAGATTTTGGTATGATTCGGAAAAAAATAACCTGCCTTTTTTTTTGCAAAATGGCCCTTAAAAATCGACAAAATCTAAAATAAAAAACTACGTATGCTGAAATATATCCATTAAATGCTTGTTTTATACGTAATTTTTAAAGAAGAAAAGAATGAGGCCAACGCCATTACACTAGGACGTGTCTTTCTCGAGATATTTTTGTTTTTTCGTTTTTTCTCTACACCACCTCTCTACGTAATCGGTAAAAATATGTTCTTTTATGTATATAAAGTTTGCTATGGGAAGAAATCATATTATTATCGTTAAGAATATACCAAAGGAATATGTTGATCCAATTCCCATTACAGTAGGCTAGCGCAAGTATATGTAGAATATATATAATCAACTAATTATGCTGTAACTAACGAATTAATTTTAATTTCAGGCTACAGAAATATTTTTTTAATCGGTAAAAATATGTTCTTTTATGCATAGAAAGTTTGCTATGGGAAGAAATCTATTATGCTATTATCGTTAAAAATATACCAAAGGAATATGTTGATCCAATTCTCAGAACCGTAGGCTAGCGCAAGAATATAGCCCCCCCCCCCCCCCCAGGTACAGCAGAAAGCAGAAACACAAGTTCTCTGAAACTGAAGAACTCCGTTTTGGGGGGAAAATGGAACAAAGCGAACGAATGGAACGAATCGACTCTCCCTAGGACAAAATTCCACATTTGTGCTTCCTACCATATCCATTATCTTAGGATGGAATGAAGTCGTCGGTGTATTACTGCTTTGGCGGTCTAGTGGGTTGCAATACCTTAGTTCTACAATTGGCGATTTATAAAATATAGTTATTCGTTTTATCTCTAAATGGAGGCACCACACAATAAGCCAAAATTAGGAAAGATACCTTTTTTGAAAATTAATTTGACACATTTACTAACTACAGGTATAAAGATTGTTCTAATGGCATTAGTAGATTCAGAAAAGCGTATTTTACAAGCAAAGTGAATTTCAGACTTTCATATTCAGTATTTTTTTATTACTGCTCATTTTTATAAAATTACAATGATGGTATAGGGAGTCAATGAGTGAGACTCCCCCATAAGCGCCTGTTGTCGCCAGTTCTACCGTGGATTTTAAAAGGAATGAATTGTTTCATAAAACCGGAGAAGATCGACATGCATTGCCTGTACAAAATGTGGACGGGAATGCGAGGAAAATCCACATCCGTATATGTTTCCAACACTACGGAGCACCACCCCATAGGGATTTGAGCTTTCCACACACCCCCGTCTGCAGCTTGTACATGGAATACATGTCGGCTTTCTCCTGATTTAAGAAACAATCCATTCTTTCTAAAATCCACGATAGAACTGACGACGAGCGCGACAACATGAGCTTAATGCGTTCGCTGGACAGAGCCCTCTAGCGCTTGACAGCGTGAGTTATGACCATGCATTGTATGACGAAAAGCGCTGGTTTGGGTGTGTCTTGTCACCCCTTAAAGTTTTGCCTCATAGTTTTGAATCACCCTGTATGTATGAAGGAAAAGAACTGAACAGGGCAAAATTATGTTCTATAGAGATAAACAATGCTACCGATACGCAGCTCTTGTAGTTTGGTCCCCAAATACCCCAATAAGCAAATTAAGTCACTGGTGACAAACAAGCCTGAGACTTCTTGAGGCCATAAGCACTGGATACTAGGGTGTCCAAACACTCTACCGATTTTTACTCAATTTAAGAAAAATATTGGCTGAATTTCAACATGTTTCTTACATGTCTTAATGGCTACATTTGTAAATTATATGAGCTAAATGAAACGCAATTAAGTCATTGATTAAAGGATCAGTTTATGTTTTAGCATACATTGGGCAGTTAAGTCTTAGTGGTAATTAGTCATTTATGTCTAAATATTATAAAATTAAAAAGGCTGCCCGACTAAATATATCTATGGAAGTGTGGAAAATCTCAGCAAGACACTCGTTGCAAACGATTTTTTTGAATATGCGATAATATTAGCTTAAATATACCATATTTGTATAATTAAAAAAATACAATGTTAATTTAAATGTGTTTATTTCTTTTTTAAATATTTAAATGTGGTACCATTATTCTGCACTTTCATTTGGCACCCCTACTTTGATGATGCCCTAAGTGGCCTCTTAGATAACCTATTGGCTAACCTGGTTCAATTTACACAAATACAATACATAGTTGAAAGATACTCACTTCCTGACTGGATGACATGCTACATCTGTGTAGCATAGATCGCCCAATACGGCTTTGGACTTAGAGATATGAACATTTATTGGGGTCAGATTCAGGTAGCAAAGTCTATTTTCATGTATGTAGCACAGACCTTTGAGCACGTCTTCCATCCATTTCTTTGTTACCTGGAATCCTTTCTTTCTCAGGGAAGACTGATAGACAAAATATCAATTTAGAGTTTTGTTATAATATGGCATTACGTAAATGTCCCATCTTGATACATGGAATTGATCAATAATACACGTGACATTGTCATTTTTCAAGAAATACCAGATCATCAACTCTTCTGATTTTGACCAAATCTTTCTCTTTATCTTTAGCGTCATATATATTCCTGTTCTTTTTTCCTTCACTGCCCATATCTCTTCAAATTTATACAGATACATGAGATACTTAACATTATAATTTTTCTTCAACTCTTTGAGGACTCTTTTTGGGGCGATTTGTTCCGGACCGGTTAATTTACTGGTCGATTGCAGAACTTGACGTAACATATCCATACTTTGTACGACTCACAACTGTAAAATACTTTTCCACACTTTATCTTAATAGCAAATGTTTTTTTCGTGAAGTTTTTATCATGAAAGTTTTAATCGTTATAAGAAAATGAATAATTTCAATAGAGAAATTCAAATATGCATTGTTGCTAAGAAAAGGCTCGTAACAACACATTGCTGAAAAAAAAACTGTTGTTTAACTATTGTTTAAATCAAAAGTCATTGTTATGGTCGAAATAAGCCTTAAACCACAAAGTATTGGGAGTTAACCAATCACAGCCCATTTATTTTTGGCCAATCAGTGTCATTGAAAGATTAAAGGCGTTGCGTAGTACGTATAAAGCATGCGAAGTGAGTATTGAAATGACTATTCGCTTTACCATTTACGAGACCGAGAAAACAAAGATTTAAAATTGAAATACACTCTGGTGCAAAAAAGTATATGCATCCTTAAATAATCTGATGTGGGCAACACATGACTTTCCTTATATAATGCAATGGATTCACTACTTTTACAGTTAAAAAAATGTTATTCTTATAAAAGATATTGAATTTCTTCAATTAGTCTTAATTTTCATTGATTTAGCATCATTTTCATCCATTTGGCGAGATTTTTGCTAATTTGGTATCAATTAAAAATGTCGCCAAGTTGCCGACATTCCGCCAAATTCGTCGCCCAAATATCGCCAAGAGTTATAGACGGAGAAATAAATTATTCTTATAGCAGATAAATGACTATTGGCATTGAAATACAAAAGTATTACTCAGAGTATCTTTTTTCATGAAAGGAACGAGCTAGTTCCACGAGAATGCGATGTCACCAAATTTATCGCATGGTATTACATATGAAAAATGAACATGTTTCTCAATAGGAAATATATATATTTTTTATTTTACTTGACTTTTTGATGATTTTTTTGAAAAATGTGCAATATCTCGAGAACGATTCTAGTTAGCGTTTTAAAATTTATGTCAATCGTTTTCTAATGAAAAATTACATAAGAAATGACTATTTGCGTAACTTTGATTTAACATGAAAAGAGAACATGAAAAGAGATTTTGATTTTTGACATGAAAAGACATGAAAAGATTTTGACATGAAAAGATTTTGATTTTTGACATGATTTTTGACATGAATGACTTTAACATGAAAAGAGATTTTGATTTTAGACGATTTTTTCAAAATTTCAGTTGAAAATTTAGGGGTCTTCTGGACATTCGATTACGTTTAAAAACAATAGGCTTCCAGTATTCACGGATTTTGATTTTTGTACCAAATTTCATTCGAATCGCTCTATTTGTTCGTGAGATATCGTCTCCACAGACTCACTGACACACACGCACACACACACACACACACACAGACATCATCTCAAAAATGTTTGATTCGTGATCAGGGATGCTTGAAACGTGCTCTCCCGTCGAAAACTCGAATTCGAATTTTCGACCCCGTCACAATACTTTCCTTATACATTATGTATATAATGAAAGTAAAAATTATGCTACAGCCGCGAAACTCTCATGCAATGTCGTTTAAAGAGTTATGCAAATGAGCAAACTTCCAGCGCTAATGATGCTATAGGGCTCATGAAATGCGCAGGAGAATGACGCAAGTGTAATATTTAAAACGGCCTGTTTTCTCTCTAAAGAGCTATTGAAACTGTATTTTCTGCTTGATATTGCAAGTTATGTACAAAAATGCCTTTGAGATGTACTTGATGGCGCTACAAACAATTGTCGTATTTAGAGAGAGTTCACTTCATAGGCCAAAGGAAAGCTGGTTTGTCCTATAAACGTATCGTCTGCTAGTTAATATTATTTGAATAAGAAAAATCTGATGTGAGCATCACATGACTTTCCCTGCAGACTTAAATTCATATTTTCCTTATTTCTTTAATATTTCATTAGATTGAGTTTAATTGCACCAAATAATACTAAATTTGTATTTTTAATTCAATTTCTGTCTTTATTTAGTAATTGAAGATTTTTCTAAAAGTGGCATAACTAAATGCGAAAAATCTCAAATATCTCGAAAATGGTTAGTCCTAGAGTAATAAAGTTGTTCTTATTATTTTCCTCATCAAAAATTACGTATAAAACAAGCATTTAATTGATATATTTGAACATACGTAGCTTTTTTTTTAGATTTTACGATTTCTGAGGGCCATTTCGTAAAAAAGGCAGGTTGTTCTTTTCCGGTTAATACCAAAATGTAGTCAGCACCAGAGTATCGTACAAGTAACTTATCTACCAAATTTTGTGAAATTTGGTCAATTAGTATTTTAGTTAGAGTGGATACATGACATTTTTACTGGACATTTCGCAAAAAAAGGCGGGTTCTGTTTTTACGAATCATACCAAAACTTAATCAGCACCAGTGTCATACCCAAGTGACTTACCTACCAAATTTTATGAAATTGGGTCTATAAGTTTTTGAGTTTTGTTAATTATGCTACAGCTGCGAAACTCTCATGCAATGTCATTTAAAGAGTTATGCAAATGAGCAAACTTCCAGCGCCAATGATGCTATAGGGCTCATGAAATGCGCAAGAGAATGAAACAAGTGTAACATTTAAAACGACCTGTGTTCTCTCTAAAGAGCTATTGAAGCTGCATTTTCTGCTTGATACTGCAAGTTGTGTACAAAAATGACTTTAAGACATACTTGATGGCACTACGAGCAATTGTTGGATTTAGAGAGAGTTCACTGCATAGGCCTAAGGAAAGCTAGTTTGTCCTACAAACGTATCAGTTGCCATATTGATAGGAGTGATATGGTAGTTCTCGGAGTTGGCAACAGAGGATCAGAGACAGTTCGAGAAGAGATTAGAGCGAGAATGACGTTATACTTGGCAGTGTTAACTAGTTGTACACAGAATGTGTGTAAGACCTCTGGTCGGTAAACCATATAAGCATTATCTTACCGAGTTGCGTCGTCTGCTAGTTAATATTATTTGAATATGAAAAAATCTGTTGTGGGCAGCACATGACTTTCCCTGCAGACTTATATCCACGTTCTCTTTATTTTAATTAAATTTAATCCACTTTTAATTCAATTTTCGTTCTCATTTGATAACTGAACTTATTTTCAAACGTGACGTAGAGAAAATACGAAAAAACTTAAATATCTCGAGAACGGCTAGCCGTAGTGCAATAAGTTTGGTGTTATTCTTTTCTTCGTTAAAAATTACGTATTAAAGAAGCATTTAATGGATATATTTGAGCATACGTAGTTTTTTATTTTAGAATTTGGCGATTTTTGCGGGCCATTTTGCAAAAAAAGGCAGGTTATTTTTTGTTCGAATTGTACCAAAATCTAATCAGCACGAGGGTGACACACAAGTGACTTATCTACTGAGTTTTGTGAAATTCGGTCCATTAGTTTTTCAGCTAGAGTGGATAAAAGCTTTTGAGGGCCATTTCGCAAAAAAAGGCGGGTTCTTTTATCACGAATCGTACCCAAAAGTAATCAGCACCAGATTCGCCCACAAGTGACTTATCTACCAAACTTTATGAAATTCGGTCAATTAGTCTTTGAGTTAGAGTGGATACAATATCTGCAGAGACAGACAGACATACACACATACACACACACAGACGTCACGCTAAAAATAGTTTTTTCGTATTCTAGAGGTCTCGAAACGTGTAGATCCGTCGAAAACTCGAGTTGCGATTTTCGGCATGATTCCAATACTTTCCCTATACATTACCATGTATTGCAGGGAAAGTAAAATCATGTCTCTGCATTTTAACGATAATTGAACGACGCGATTTTTGCCATATTTTTATTGCTACAAATTAGAGATTTTGAGATATTTTAAAACGGAACCTTATTCGTTTTGTACACTGAAATACATTTACTTAAAATGGAGCTACAAGCCTTAATTTACAAAATCCAAAGCTGTACAGAACTTTCTTTAGAATCTCCAGCAATTTGGGCAGCCATTACAGCCACGTTTTGGTTCCTACAAAGTGTAATTTTACAAAAGTGTTTTTAAATAAAAGCCGATTCGTTTTATATACCATAATTGGTATATTTTTTATTAACGAAGTAGAAATCGTTTAATATATTCAAATCTATAAATGTACATATATTTATTACATAAGTAGTATATTACTTTCTTTGCAATACATGGTAATTTATAAAAATATGATTAAAAAAAAATCTGATGTGGGCATCACCTGACTTTCCTTATATAATGTAATGAATTTACTACTTTTACAGTAAAAAAAATAGGTTTTTCTTATAGTAGATATTTATATTCTTTCACAGATATTGAATTTTCGACAATTAATCGTCATTTTCATTGATTTAGCGTTACTTTTATCCATTTGGCGAGATTTTTGTTAATTTGGAAACATTTCAAAAAATCGCCAAGTTGGCGACATTCCGCCAAAATAGTCGCCAAAATCGCCAAGCGTTATGGATGAAGAAATAAATTATTCTTACAGCAGATAAATGACTATTGGCGATCAAATACAAAAGTATTACTAAAAATATCTTTTTCATGAATGGAAAGAGCGAGATCCACGAAAATGATGCCACCCAATTTATCGCATGGTATTACATATGAAAAGCGAACATGTTTCTCAACATTTAATATATATTTTTTTTAATTTATAGGATTTTTTGATAAATTTGTTTAAAAATTGTGCAATATCTCGAAAACGGTTCATGCCAGCATTCTAAAATTTATATCAATTGTTTTCTAATGACGAATTACATACGAAATGTCTATTAGCGTAATTTTATTAGCGGTTTTGATTTTTTGCTGATTTTTTCAAAATTTCCCTTGAAAATTTAGGGGGGTTCTGAACATTCGATTGCGTATAAAAATACATAGGCTTCCAGTGTTTATGGATTGTGATTTTTGTATCAAATGTCGTTCGAATCGGTCCATTTGTTCATCAGTTATCGTCTCCACAGACTCACTGACACACACACACACACACACACTTTCACACACACACATACTTTCACACACTCACACACACATACTTTCACACACTCACACACACATACTTTCACACACTCACACACACAGTCATCACTTCAAAAATGTTTGATTCATGATCTGGGATGCTTGAAACGTGTTCTCCCGTCGAAAACTCGAATTCGAATTTTCGACCCCGTCACAATACTTTCCTTATATATTATGCATATAAGGAAAGTAATAATAATAATAATGCGCCTTTCTTTTTTAATGACACGCAAAAATCGACACGATCTGAAATGGAAATCTACGTATACCCAAATGTAACCATTATATGCTTATTTGAGACGTCATTTTTGACGATGAAGAGAATAAGGCCAACTCTATCGCTGAATAATTAGCCGTTCATGAGAAATTAAAGTTTTTGCATTTGTGCTATGCTGATTTTTAAAATACGCCCAGTTACCCACTGAAAACGAAAACTGTATTAAAAGTGCAAATTCGGTGGAATTGCTAATAAGCATGCTCGTTATTTAATCTAATTAAACTCAATTTAATGAATTATTAATGAATTAAAGAGAAAATGAATTTAAGGCTATAGCGAAAGCGATGTGCTGCTCACATCAGATGTTTTCGCGTTCTACAGGCCCCGAAACGTGTAGATCCATCGAAAACTCGAGTTGCGATTTTCAAATGATTCCAATGCTTTCACTATACATTACCATGTATTGTAGAGAAAGTAAAAAGAATATATTTGTCTAATTGTCTGTTTGTGTCATCCATAGCGGAAAGGCTAAACTTCAAACAGTTCCAAAATTCGGAACTGATTTAGCTGAGCTTCCGGTACAACATATCTTCCTGGGATTTAAAAAAATGCTATTAGTTTCTTAGTTATTTTATGTTGAAGCACGATTTTGAGCGATTTTGACACAAATCTGATGGTTAGCGAACGAAAGTATTATTACAGAGTTTCTGTTTTGGCATCATCACAAAGACCGGAGAACGTTTTTACTAACGATTTTTGAACAGAAACCGTAGGGCAATTTCTTCCCCCTCTCTCTCTATATATATATATGTATATATATATATATATATACTTGTGAATATTTATTTTTAAATGCATATGCGCATTTTTACTTTCCCTGCAATACATAGTAATGTATAGGGAAAGTATTGGAATCATGCCGAAAATCGCAACTCGAGTTTTCGACGGATCTACACGTTTCGACACCTCTAGAGTACGAAAAAACAATTTTTAGCGTGAGGTCAGTGTGTGTGTCTGTCTGTGCAATGTATGTATCCACTCTAACTCAAAAACTAATGCACCGAATTTTATAAAATTTGGTAGGTAAGTCACTTGTATGTGACCCTGATGCTGATTAGTTTTGAGTGCTATTTGGAATAAACCAACTCGCCTTTTTTTACGAAATGGCCCTCAAAAAGTGCCTTTATCCACTGTAACTGAAAACTAATTGATCAAATTTTACAAAATTTAGAACATAAGTCACTTGTAGGTCACCCTGGTGTTGATTAAATTTTGATACGATTCGGAAAAGAACAATATGCCATTTTTTAAGAAATAGCCCGCAAAAACTGCATATTTCCACTCTCACTCAAGTAATCAACAAAATTTCATAAAATTTGGTAGATAAGTCATTTACGGCCGACCCTGTTGCTGATTAGATTTTGGTACGATTCGGAAAAGAACTACCTGCCTTTTTTACGACATGGCCCGCAAAAATTATGTATTTCCACTATAACTCAACTAAGCGACAAAATTTCATAAAATTTGATACATAAGTCACTTGAGGTCGTCCCTGGTGCTGATTAGATTTTGCTACGATTCGGAAAAGAACAACCTGCCTTTTTTTAGAAAATGCCCGGCAAAAATTTCATGTATCCACACTATCTAAAATACTAATTGACAAAAATTTACAAAAATTTGTAGATAAGTTACTTGTGGGATACTCTGATGCTTATTAGAATTTGGTATAAATCGAAGAAGAACAACCTGTCTTTTTTTATGAAATGGCCCGCAAAAATAGCCAAAATCGAAAAATAAAAGACTATATATGATCAAATATATCAAATGAATTTTTGTGTTATACGCAATTTTTGATGAGGAAAAGTATATAACACACTCTATTATACTTTAGAACTAACCGTTCTCAAGATACTTAAGATTTTTTGCTTTTTGTTACACCGATTTCGAGAAAATGTTCAATTACCAAATAAAAACAGAAATTGAATTACAAATGCAAATTTAGTGTTATTTGGTGCAATAAAACTCAATCTAATGAATTATTAAAAAAAATAAAGAAAATATGGATTTGAGTCTGCAGGGAAAGTCATGTGCTGCCCACATCAGATTTTTACTTTCCCTGTAATACATGATAATGTATAGGGAAAGTATTGGAATCATTCCGAAAATCGCAACTCGAGTTTTTGACGAATCTACACGTTTCGAGACCTCTAGAATACGAAAAAACTATTTTTAGCGTGACGACTGTGTGTGTGTCTGTGTGTCTGTCTGTGTGTATGTCTGTTTGTCTTTGCAGACTTGTATCCACTCTAACTAAAAGGTAATTGACCGAATTTCATAAAATTTGGTAGGCAAGTCACTTGTGGGTGAATGTGGTGCTGATTAGTTTTGGGTACGTTTGGGGATAAAAGAACCCGCCTCTTTTTGCGAAATGGCCCGTAAAAGTTTCTAACCACTCTAGCTGAAAAACTAATGGACTGAATTCCACAAAATTTGTTAGATAAGTCACTTGTGGGACACCCTAGTTCTGATTAGATTTGGTATGATTCGGAAAAAAATAATCTGCCTTTTTTGCAAAATGGCCCGCAAAAATCGCCAAAATCTAAAATAAAAAACTACGTATGCGCAAATATATCCATAAAATGCTTGTTTAATACGTAATTTTTAACAAAGAAAAGAATAGGATTAACCCCATTACACTAGGTTTAGCCATTCTGAGATATTTTAGTTTTTTCATATTTCTCTATGCCTCTTTCTCTATGCCTAGTCTGCAGGGAAAGTCATGTGCTGCCCACATCAGATTTTTACTTTCCCTACAATACATGGTAATGTTTAGGGAAAGTATTGGCATCATGTCGAAAATCGCAACTCTAGTTTTCGACGGATCTACACGTTTTGAGACCTCTAGAATACGAAAAAACTATTTTTAGCGTGACTTCAGTGTGTGTGTCTGTGTGTCTATCTGTCTGTGTGTCTATGTGTCTGTGTGTCTGTGCAATGTATGTATCCACTCTACCTCAAAAACTAATGGACCGAATTTCATAAAATATGGCAGGTAAAACCCTTGGGTGTGACACTGCTGCCGATTCGTGTTTCGTACAATTCGTAAAAACAGAACCCGCCTTTTTTGCGACAATTTCCGCAAAAATCTCATTCACTCTAGATGAAATACAAATTGACCAACTTTCACAAAATTTGGTAGACAAATCACATGTGAGATACTCTGGTGCTCTTAAGATTTTGGTACGTTTCGGAAAAGAACAACCTGCCTTTTTTTACGAAATGGCCTGCAAAAATCGCCAATATCTAAAAAAAGACTACGTATGTTCAAATGTATCAGTTAAATGCTTGTTTTATACGTAATTTTCTACGAGGAAATTAATAAGAACAACTCTATTTCTCTAGGACTAACCATTCTCGAGATATTTAAGATTTTTCGCGTTTTTTTATGCCGCCTTTGGAAAAATGTCCAATTAACAAATAAAAGCAGAAATTGAATTAAAAATGCAAATTTAGTGTGATTTTGTGCACTTAAACTCAATTTAATGACTTCTTAAAGAAATAAAGAAAAAATGAATTTGAGTTTGCAGGGAAAGTCATGTGCTGTCCACATCAGATTTTTAATTTTCGTACTCTGCTTATCGAAATCTTTCACAGATTAAAACTTTGACAACGGAACATAACTCTAATGAGCCCCAAATTGTAAATGGCGACTAGTAAGTAATATAGGAAACTCCCGGTACTGCAATTGCTTGAAATTTCAATATTTTAATTGGGTTCAAAATAAATATATTTATATGTAAGTCGATAATTAGTTCCTTAAGTCTGTATCAAACTTATGCTAATTGGATTTATTTTAACGGATTTACTTTATCGAAATCGATCAATTTTTGAAAATTCTTTGTCACGAATGAGAATATAAGATATGAGAAAAACATAAACTTGTAGAAACTGATATTTCTATTAAAATGAAATGTTAATTGACTTTAATTTTATTTGAACAACTCTTTATAATGTTATAACAAGGAATTAAAGAATCAAATGGCTTCTCACCTCTTCATATCGATTTATTATTAGACAGGTTTATATATAAATCAATTTAGAAAGATCTTGTGTCTGATGCTTTAGTATGCAAAAGACAGAGGTGGAGGATCAATCATCGATGTAGAGGATCGATTACATCGATGTAGGCAAAATATGTATAAATAACATCGATGTAGTGAAAGTAAACATCGATGTTAGGTAACGAATGGTACCGATAATATTGATGTTAATTTTCCAATTGTGTACGTAGCATTGATGTTCTCTTAAATATATATGACATATGATAGTACTTCATTTTTGTCGTCGATCTGCGGAATTCCATGAAATTTCTTTCATTTTCTTTGTTTCATTTCTTAGCCTTAATGGCTCTTTTTGTTTTCAGTCTGGCAGAGTGTCCTGTAATTTTTTTTGTTTACTTTGTTTCATTTCTTAGCCTTTAGAGCTCTTCTTGTCCTCGGTTTGGCAGTTAGTGCACTGCAGTATTTTTTTTCATTTTCCTTGTTCCATTTTTTAGCCTTTAGAGCTCATTTTGTCCTGGGTATGGAGGAGTGCCCTGTAATTTTATTTATTTTCTTTGTTCCATTTCTTAGCCTTTGAGGCTCTTTTAGTCATCGGTGTGGCGGAGTGCCCTGTAATTGTTTTCATTTTCTTTGTTTCATTTCTTAGCCTTTATGTTCTCGGTCTGGCAGAGTGCACTGTAATTTTTTTTTCATTTTCCTTGTTACATTTCTTAAAGGGATCACTTTTTCTTCAGTTTGGTGGAGTGCCCTATAATTTTATTTATATTCTTTGTTCCCTTTTTAAGTTTTGGGGGATCTTTATGTCCTCAGTCTGGGGAAATACACTGTAATTTGTTTTTCCATTTTCTCTATTCCATTTCTTCGACTTTAATGCTCTTGTGTGGCATTTTGACGTATTTTCCATCTTGTTGGATCTCATTTATTTTTGTTCTGACTCGCATAGTCTTGTCGATATATTTATGTTGTGTTTTGGCGCATGCCAATCTTGTGTATTCGTTTGGGATTGGATGGACTGCTCTTCATTCTGCTTCCTGATTGGCTCTCTAAAGTGGATTCTTATTCAGCCATTGCATATATAAACTCCTCTGTTTCTGCAATTTATGCAAATTTCGTATTTCTGACATCGGGTATATTCGTTCTCTTGCAATAGTGAAGAAAATTCAGCGTTTCCTCGAAATATCTGAATTCTGCATTATTATTTCATTTGTATTTCAATACGTTGCTGAAGTCTTCCTTATATCTGATAAAAAAAAGGCTTAAACAGACTCCAAAAGTAGATCTTTAGACTTAATTTTAAACGAGAAAAAAAGCATTCCGCTCTCAGATAGGCGTTTCAATTGCGATATATTTGGCAAAAATTACTTGTAGTTAGAAAACACCATAGAGTTTTCATCGATCATATATTTTTTGCAAGAGTTTGTCACGGTACATTATATCACATTAGAATGTTTCAGTAAACAATATTGGAATTTACGCAATTTTGCTAGACTATTGCAAAAATGATGTACTTCGATATTTACATATTTCTTTTTTTATCTACTTGTCCTTTAAATTATATAATTGAAACATCCAATGCGGCCAATAATGTTAAATACCATCAATCATGCAAGGTAAAACATATTAAAACAAAACTGCTAAGAACACCAAAAATACCCTTAAGAATGCAAACTCTTAAAAGAGACTTTTTTCGCTTCAATAAAGAAACTCTGTCTTGGTGTCATTCTTGAGGGTTCTTTTTGGTCGATAATAGCTTTTTTTATTATAATTTAATGCATGATTTATGGCATTTTTAGCATTATTGACCACCTTCGACACTTCAATACCCTATCTTTTATCTATTCTAGCCTGTGTTTTATTTTTTTTAGCCAGTGTTTGATTTGAACTTTATCTCCATACAGATTTCACTGTCAATTTTGATTCTCTAGAAGCACAGTTACTGATTGAATTTTTAAACATGAAATTCAAATTCAAAATGAATTATGGTCAACAGTATCAACCACAAAATCTGGGACTAGGATTGATGCTATAATTTCCATGTATTTAGAACAGTTACAATCGATGAATTATGTATCTTATAAATGGTATTTATGACTTTAATATTTATGTATCGTGGTATTAATGATTTTTTTTCGCATGTCATATTATCTGGATCATGTTTTTGATGTGAATAGAATTTATGGTTGGTGTAAATGAATAACATTTATGGTTTGTGTAATTGACATTGCCTTTTTCGATGAAGTTTTAAGTTTTCAGGAAAACGGATGAAAAACGAAGTGCTGCAAAAAATGTAAGTACTTTGATGGCTTATGTCCTCGAAATTAATAGATAAAAATTTAAATATTTTTTGTCGAAAATAGCGTCCATATTATAGATATATAAAATAATTTCAATTTTCTAATATTTTGAATTGTTTTTTTTTTGAAAAAACTTTTCGAAGAATATCTCTTCAGAACGTTTATTTCATTTTTCTAACTTTTACTCGAAATATATAGTAAACTATAAAATATAGATATCAATAGTTATCGACAAAATTTCGTACTACAAAACTTAATATTAAAATCTATATTTATTATCAAAAAAGCTCTTATAATTTTCGAGTATTCGTCTTATCAAATTGTAACAGATTGAAAATTTTTAGTTTTTACAGTTTTTAATGCTTATATCTAAAAACCTAAATGAGCTAGCTATGAAAATTAAGCAAGAATTTGTATCTCTTTATAAGCCCTATAACTATATATAATTGGATAGACTTTTATTTTTCAAAAAAAGCTTAAAAGTATCTGTCCAAACGAGTATTTTTTTTTTCATTTTTTATATTTTCACTCAAAATGTATTCGAAACTATAAAAGTTACATATAAATAGTAAGAAACAAATATATGTATGAGAAAGGTTTAGTTTCTATATCTATATTTTAAAAAAACTTTTATAGATTTTTCGAGTAACAGTAATATCAAATTAAAGAAGTATGATGATTTTGTGTTTTTCAAGTTTGTAATGCTTATATCTTGAAACCTAAAAGTGATAGCTATAAACAATAAGTAAGAATTTGTAGCTATAATCCCTGTAAGTATTATATATAATCAGATTTTTGCTAGATTTTTTTAGCACTTTCTGACATAGTTCAAAAATGTTTATAACTTTGTTCATTCTGTCTGTCCGTTAGAATGATGGCTGCCGAGATTTTTACGACGAATTTGGTGGAATGTCGCCAACTTGACGACTTTTTTAAATGTTGCTAAATTAAAGAAAAACTCGCCAAATGGATAAAACTGACGCTAATCTATGGCGACTCATTGATGATGACGACATAGAAAATGACGACGCATTGACGAAAATTCAATATCTTGGAAAGAATATAAATAACTATTATAAAAATAATCTATTTTTTGTTACTGTAAAAGTAGTAAATTCATTGCATTATATAAGGAAAGTCATGTGCAGCCCACATCACATTTTTTTACGGTCATTCACTTTTCAGATAACATTTTTCATGACATTTAATTTTCTTAAAAAATGCTTTAAGTAATTCTCTAAATCCTTGAGTTAAAATGTTCAATACTACAAATTAAATATATCATAAAATATTTAAGTTATTAAGTTTGATAGATAATTTGTGTGATTTCGAAAAGTAAAATAAACCTGTAATATGTATGTTTTGAAAAAAAAAACGCATTTAAAATTTATTATAGCTGAAGAAGACTCTGAAGTTGTTCAAGAAGAACTCCCAAAACATTGAAACTTCTACTTATGCAATTAATCAGTGTTGATATATCATTAGAAAGATAACATTTTGTACTAATTATTACAACAAAACATCAAAAACATATTTTGGAGTCGACTTTTGAACGGGTTTAAAGTTTATGATAGCTGAAGTGGGGCGTGAAGTGGTTCAAGAAGAACCCCAAAACTTTCAAACTTCTGTTTACTCAATTAATTAGCGTGGTACATCATTAGAAAGATAACATTTTGTGCTATTTCATGCAACAATAAAATAAAAAAAATATTTCTGAGTCGATTTTTGAACGCGTTTAAAGTTTATGATAGCTGAAGTGGGGCGTGAAGTGGTTCAAGAAGAACCCTAAAACTTTCAAACTTCTGTTTACTCAAATAATTAGCGTGGTACATTATTAGAAAGCAACCATTTTGTACTATTTAATACAATAATAAAACAAAAATCCATATTTGATCCGATTTTTGCTTTTCTGGTTCCCCCCCCCCTAAGATTTCATACGTTTAAGACATATATGTAAACTGTAACCTATCTTTAAAATATTTAACTCTCAAATTGTCTGCCGTCGCATTAGGGCCTTAATTTCATCTTGAATTAAGATTGAGCAACTAGCCTTAAGACATTAGTCTTATTAAAGCACAAAATCTCGTGTTATGGAATTGTTTCGGAGATTAAAATCAGAACTTTTGACAACTTAAAGCAACTATAATGAACTCGGCTTTATGATGAGCAATAAAATAAAAAATTATATAATATTTTGTCCGAACAACAGGATTACTTGACTTCAAAGTGAGATTAAATTTGCATGATTTAAATTTGGAAAATCTACCCTTAGCATATACCTGATTTGCCTTAATGAAGATTCACCTTGACCTGTACAGGGGATTTTTTTCATATAGTTAGAGTCATACTTACCTATAAAGATACATTTGAGAATAAGTCCATAAAATGTTAGCCTTTTTAAAAGAGTCCATTAATTGCTAAATAAAGAATATATTGGTATATTTAGGATTTTTCGATGCGAAACATCTAAAGGCATGGGGGTGAATCTTAAAAATAATGTGACTTGGATGAATCGAAATTTAAATCATACATATTGTTACGAATACATAACAAAAAAATCTGATGTGGGCAGCACATGACTTTCCTTATGCAATGCAATGAATTTACTACTTTTATAGTTAAAAAAATGTTATTCTTATAGTAGATACTTATATTCTTTCCAAGATATTAAATTTTCTTCAATTTGTTGTCATTTTCATTGACTTAGTGTCATTTTTTATCCATTTGGCGAGATTTTCGTTAATTTGGCAACAATTAAAAAAGTCGTCAAGTTGGCGAGATGGAACCAAACGTCGCCAAAATATCTTCAAGCGTAATGGACGGAGAAATATGTTATTCTTACAGCAGATAAATGACTATTGGCGTTCAAATACAAAATTATTACTCAAAGTATCTTTTCTCGTGAATGGAACGAGTTAGATCCACGAGAATGATGTCACCACACTTATCGCATAATATTACATATGAAAAGTGAGCATGTTTCATAATAGTTAATATTTTTTTAATTTATGGGATTTTTTGATAAATTTATTTTTAAAATGTGCAATATCTCGAGACCAATTCATGCTAGCGTTTTAAAGTTTATGTCAATCGTTTTCTATGGAGAAATTTCATAAGAAATGTCTATTTCCGTAACTTTATTAAAGCTTTTGATTTTTTGATGATTTTTTCAAAATTTCACTCAAAAATTTAGGGGGTTCTTAACACTCGATTCTGTTTTAAAACAATAGGCTTCCAGCATTTACGGATTGGGATTTTTTACCAAATTTTATTCGAATCGCTCCATTCGTTCGTGAGATATCGTCTCCACAGACTCACTGACACACACACACACACACACACACACATACATACATACATACACACACACACACATACACACACAGACATCATCTCAAAAATGCTCGATTCATGATGAGGGATGCTTGAAACGTGCTCTCCCGTCGATAACTCGAATTCGAATTTTCGACGAATTCACATTACTTTCCTTATACATTATGTATATAAGGAAAGTATAAACATTGTGTTACATTAAAAGTCTGGGTCACTTGACCTTAACGAAGAATTCAGCGAAATATTAGCAGTTTGACGTCAGTTAGTGAGTTCCAGAAACTTCTCGAATTTTGCAGATTGGGTAAGAACTTTACGTGTGCGTCTTTTGGCAGCTTATGGTGCTTTTACCTGAACTTTTTACAGAGGGTAAAGTATATAGATCAGGGGTGAAATAGATCAGTAGTTTATTAACAAGTTTATATTTTCCATGGATGTTGTTATCTGCAATTGGAGATCATTTCTAAAGTACTAATCCATCAAATGAACTTTGCTATCACCATCTTACTATTCAAACTTTCCAATGAAGAATAAAATGTAAATCTCATATGCAATTTTAAATATCTCCTCTCGATGAACAGATTTCACAGTCGTATTACTTATATAATAAGCTGAAATATCCTTCTTGATATTCTAGCCTGTTATGAAAGTATAAAAGCTTTTCTTTATAATTCTTCCGAAGACGAAACTGACAAAAGTAGATCTCTATAGCGATAGCTACCCTGTGTTCCCTTAATGGTAGTTAAAAGCATCTTTTCATAATTCAAAATTTTAAAAAGAACAATCAATATCGAGAACGCTCGCTCCATTTTAGTTTTTCTGAAACGGGAAAAGCATTAAAATTCGCTTAGTGTCAAAACTAATAAATATGTAGCTAAAAAAATTGAAATTGCGTCGTTAAAATCGTGAATATGGCGTTTTATGTTAGATTATACCACTTTATTGTATCTTTTTTAAAGATTGCAACTTTAAAAGCTCAGATATATTTGTTGTAAATCTAAAAAATGCTTTAAAGAAACATATATTTTCTTTAAGATTCTAGTATGATATATGTTTTAATAATGGTATTGAGTCTTTTAAAAGTATGTTCTGATATAGTTGTTAATTATATAAATACTTGATAAATCTATATAAATCATCAAATTTAAACTAAAATGATAAAAAATCCATAGACACAAATCTTTATTAAATTTTAAGTAACTAATTTTGCTCCATTTATAATGAGATATAGCTACTTACCGTACTAACTACAATGGTGCTCAAATAATTGCATCCCCCCCACACAGACACAAAGAGAGATATCTTCCTAAGTAAAATTACAAACGCAAACGAAAACTGTATAAAAATTGAATTATAAAATATAATAAAAGTAAATCAACTGATTTAATTATAAATTAAAATACCACAAGCGCTAATAGTTATACACTAGTAGAATTAATTAAGGAAATTAATTTAGGGTATTTTCCCCGGGTGGATGGTAGTATACAGACGAATTTTTTGTATCTACTTTAACCGTTATCCGAGAGTTTCCACTCTCGAAACGGACTCCCCCAGGTAGCGGAGAGGGACCTAAGAGGACTGGACATTATGACCAGCTCACGATAACCGTAGGCGACTGGAGTCGAGACTTGGCGGGATCACCTTCGGCCCTGTCCGATGAATGATGAATGGTTTTCCCTTAGTCACGGCGTCGCTTGGTGACGGATAACCTTTTTTTCGACCCCTTCCTTTGCTCGGCGTAACCATAACCTAAAAGTCACCATAAGGTTTGAGATGAGCATGTCTATGATGATGTGGTGATTTTGTCTTTTTGTCCTAAGGATGGATTCAACTTTTTGTCTTCGAAATCATTAATATTTTTCAACTTATTATACTGATATTAACGAAACACTTTTACATTAGATTAAAAGAAAACTGATGTGGGCAGCACATGACTTTCCTTATATAATGCAATGAATTTACTACATTTAGAGTAGAAAAAATAGATTAATTTTATAGTAGATATTTATATTCTTTCCAAGATATTGAATTTTCATCAATGAGTAGTCATTTTCATTGATTTAGTGTCATTTATATTTTTTTGCGAGTTTTTCGTTAATTTAGCAACATTTAAAAAAGTCACCAAGCTGGTGACATTCCACCAAATTTGTCGCCAAAATCTCGCTAATCGTTATGAACGGAGAAATAAGTTAATTTTACAGTAGATAAATTACTATTGGCGTTCAAATACAAAAGTATTACTCAAAGTATCTTTTTTCACGAATGGAACGAGCTAGATCCACGAAAATGATGTTACCAAATTTATCGCATGGTATTACATATGAAAATTAAACATGTTTCTCAATAGAAAATATAATTTTTTTATTTTATATAACTTTTTGATTATTTTTTTGAAAAATGTGCAATATCTCAAGAACGGTTCATGTTAGCGTTCTAAAATTTATGTCAATTGTTTTCTAATGAAAAATTACATAAGAAATGTCTATTTGCGTAATAGTATTAGAGGTTTTGATGTTTTGACGATGTTTTCAAAATTTCACTCGAAAATTTAGGGGGGGGGGTCTGAACATTCGATTGCGTATAAAAACAATAGGCTTCCAGTGCTTACGAATTGTAATTTTTGTACCAAATTTCGTTCGAATCGGTCCATTCGTTCGTTAGTTATCGTCTCCACAAGCTCACTGACACACACACAGACATCACTTCAAAAATGTTTGATTCGTGATCAGGGATGCTTGAAACGTGCTCTCCCGTCGAAAAGTCGAATTCGAATTTTCGACCCCGTCACAATACTTTTCTTATACATTATTGTATATAATAAAAGTAAAAACCTATGTAACCAAACAATTGTCATTTTAAAAATGAAATATTCTCTGAAAACCATGGCCGATGTTTTTCAAAAATTAACTTATACCTGAAACCGCAATAAACATCCGAAATGAAGTACTTAATACAAAATTAGTGAAAATGCTGTTAGATTATGTCCGATTAGTGGAAATACTATAATTTTTAAATAAAGTGTTTGTAATTTTCATTTTTAAATATGTTCTGGATTAAAGGGTAACAATTTCGAGAATATCTGCAAATTAAGACTTTAAGTATTTAATCCTGAGTATCCGGTAGTGAGTTTAAATCTGAGGCTCATAGATTCTGAGAATACATTAAGGATTAGAAGATTAGGTAATTGGTAAAGCCATCGGAACGTTTTTGAAAGTGAAACGGCAAAAAAATGCCATTGAAATAGGGAGGAAAAGATTTTCACCCATTTACACTATCATTAACGTTGATATAAGAATTTGTATTTTAGGGATGCAATCCACCGAAATGTTCGACTAGCTGAATAAATAAGAAATATCCTCTCTTTTTCGAAACAGATACTTGAAACTACTATATCTCCAAACCAATTGTCTGGAACGCACTGAAACCGTGCATAATATTATCAAACCAAACAACCGTCGACGACCTGGCAGCTAGGGATCTATTGAAAAACCCGAGGAAACATCCATAGCACAACCACACAGTTGGGACTCACTTCTAAAACACGATTTGCCGAAACACCCCCCCCCCCCCACCCTAATAGAATCAGCACGTTTGTTCAGATGGCGATGTGAGTGGTCACTTACCTGAAACTATGAAAGGTTGTTAGTTTTGATAAATTTGCAAATGAGGGAAATAACACGAAATAGGTTATAGTGATCTTACACCTGATGCTGGTTGTGATAGAAGTAGGCCCAAATATAATGGAATATGAATGAAAAATCTGATGTGGGCAGCACATGACTTTCCCTGCAGACAAAAATTCATATTTTCTTTATTTCTTTAAAAATTCATTAGATTGAGTTTAATTGCACCAGATAATACTAAATTTGCATTTTTAATTCAATTTTTGTTTTTATTTGGTAATTGGACATTTTTCCGAAATCGGCGTAACAAAAATGAAAGAAATCTCAAATATCTTGAGAACGGTTAGTCCTAAAGTATAATGGAGTGTTTTATATTCTTTTCCTCTTCAAAAACTGTGTATAAAACAAGAATTTAATTGATACATTTGAGCACACACTACTTAGTCTTTTTTTTTAGATTTTGGAGATTTTTTCGGGTCATTTCATGAAAAAAAGCACGTTGTTCTTTTCCGATTAGTACCAAAATCTAATCAGCACCAGAGTATCCCACAAGTAACTTATCTAGCAAATTTTGTGAAATTTCGTCAATTAGTATTTTAGCTAAAGTGGATACATGAAATTTTTGCGGGCCATTTCGAAAAAATAGGCGGGTTTTCCTTTTCCGAATCGTACCAAATTCACACAGCACCAGAGTATCCAACAAGTAACTTATCTACCGAATTTTGTGAAATTTGGTCAATTAGTATTTTAGCTAGGACGGATAAATGAAATTCTTACTGGCCATTTCGCAAAAAAAAAGGGGTCTTTTTTTACGAATCGTACCAAAAACTAATCAGAACCAGGGTCATATCTAAGTGACTTACCTATCAAATTTTATGAAATTCGGTCCATTAATTTTTGAATTAAAGTGGATACATACATTGCACAGACACACAGACAGACAAACAGACAGACACACAGACAGACACACACACAGACGTCACTCTAAAAATGGTTTTTTCGTATTCTAGAGATCTCGAAACGTATAAATCCGTCGAAAACTCGAGTTGCGATTTTCGGCATGATTCCAATACTTTCCCTATACATTACCTTGTATTGCAAGGAAAGTAAAATATCAAGTGGATACTCACACTCCAGTATTTTAACCGTTATTAGTAGAATACTATCAATTTTCAGCTAAACTAACTCATAAATATATTTTTATTAATAAAACAAATCTTTCTTAATTCTGAGAAAAGTCATATGCTGGACGCAGCAGAATTATTCTAATTTCATAAATTTAATAATCCTCAAGTATATACAGCATCTTAGTGGCAATTTCTGCGAGAGTATGTCTTCATCAATGTAATTTATTTTTACATCTCCTATGATTGCGGAACATTTTTCAATGACATCAAAGTTTAATGCCACACGCGACTTTGCGATATCCGCTTTACCGAATACAATTCATTAAAGTTTTGGATTTCTTAATTCCCGTCAATCGAAATCCTCCAGACGGATTAAGAGACCAAACTTGGGCAATATTTTAGTTTACTAATTAACACCGGTTTATCTATGATTGGGAAATTCAAAGTTGAAAATTTTTGACGGAATTTCCACGTACGACGCTTCGAACTGAAAGTACGCATGAAATACCCGGATGCTAGAAATCTTAAGCTCGTAATATTAATTAAATCTGAAAGTGTTGATAAGCTTGCATGAATTAAATTTCTAAATGAGACATTTTATTAAAGTTTTGGTTGGGGCACTGAAATGTGAATGGTAAGTATTTTAAAGTACTTTAACACCCGAATAACACCGGAAAGTAATAAATACGGGAAAGTATTTAATACCGGAATGTATTTTAACACCCGAATAACTTTGTAAGGAAAGGACCAAGAGAGCGCGTTAGGTCTACATACAGTAAATTGACCCTGCCTGATTGAATAATAGTGACTGTAGCGCCTCTAGTGGAGAATTTTAGCAGTTAGGATAAGGAATTAAGAAACAAAGCGACATAGAACAAAAACAATTATAATGTTGTAGAGAGAGCACTATCAAGTGGGTAGAATACAATACAACTACAACAGAAGGAAAATAAAATTATTTAACCGTATTCGGTCTGATAAACTGGGTGATAAGGAATACTTTAAAAGCTTTGCTGGGGTGTACGTTGTTCCCTTGTTGTCCACCGATGGTAATTTTAAATTTTATATTGGAAGTACTAAACGCACCATTGGCATCCGTTTAGCAGAACATGCTCGGGATGTCAGGGATAGTAAACTTTCTACGGCTTTTGCTCAATTTGTTGTTAAAGATAATTTCAGCCTCTTTTTGAAAATACTTTCCTTTTGATGCGTTGTAATAACCCTCGTGATATTCTCCTTTTTGAATCCCTTTTTATTTATATTTACCATGAGTCCGTTTATAATTTTGACCCTGTTATGAATTTGAGTTACGCTTGGCGACTCATTCTCGACTCCATGCAATTCAAGTCTCTGCAAAGTTATCTTTGAAGTCTTCATCTTTGGGATTATGCTTGATTGCCCCCCCCCCTTTTTTCGATTTCTCTAATTAAATTGTAATTTAATATGCTGTTCTTTTGTTGTTGAAATTTTTTAAACTCTAAAAAAATAGTTTACGGTTTATCCTTGTCTAAACGTAGATTCTTTTGTAAATTGTGTTTATGCAAATTTTGTCGCTATATCGGGTCTATATATGAACGATTCAAATTTATTTCCGTGTAGCCACTGATGAAGAGCGTACTTATGCTCGAAAGCGCTCTGGCCTTTTTTTAAACTTCTGTACGTCTTATAGGAAGTAAAATAAAGACCTTCTGTTGTGGATGTGTGCTTAATTTTTGCTATTAGAAGGAATATATTTAACACAATAGAATTGTTGACAATTTTGATAAGAAAAATTACTGACAAAAGAATCTAATATGGGCAAAACATAACTTTCCCTACATAATGCAATTTACTTCTTTCACAGTAAAAATGATGTACAATGTGCATGGCACAGTGTTTTTAACGTTGAATTCTACATTTAGTGCTTTTCCGAATGACAACACGTATAACTATTTCGAAATACCCAATTAACTTATACTTCGTGCAATTCTAAAATAATAATTAGCAATATTGATAACATCCGCAGTAAGCAACAGAGTCGATATGTTGAAATATTTCAGTGTTTAATTCTTAAATTTGATGTCATTTCCATCAATGTAGCGTCATTTTTACAAGTTGACTACATTTTTGTCAATCGGGGCGACACATAGCTAAGTTGGCGATATTTCGCTAAATATGTCGCTTGGTACGTCATATTTATCGCTAAGCGTTACACACAGCCTGAGAGAAGATCATTTTACATATATAAAAATGACAATTCGCGAATTCTTGGACATAAAAATGCAAAACTATTATACAATTATCTTCTTTCGTGAATGGAACGAACTAGATCCACAAAAATGATGTTAACAAATTTGTTCGATAATACTGCAGAAAAAAAATGAACACATTTCACGACAGCTATTACTTTTTTAATTTTATATAATATTTTGATAAATGCATTAGAAAAACGTGCAATATCTTAAAAACGGTTCATGTTAGCCTTATAAAGATTGCGTAAAATTATTTAATAAATGATAATTTACGTAAAATTATTAAAAGTTACTTTTTTAATGAATTTTTCAAAGTGTATTCCAAACATCCACTTGCGTTTAAAATCAATAGACTGCCAGTAATCTTCGATTGTACCAAATTCCGTATAAAATGCTCCATTTGTTCGTGAGATATCGCTTCCAGAGTCTCCCTCTCTCACATACATACACACCAACCCACGTCCTAACACGCATACACATACATTTTTACATGCACATACACACACACACACACATTAACACACCCTTTAACACACAAACACACATACTTGCTTACACACACATGTATACACAGACATAACCTCAAAAACTTTCGCTTCAAGTTCAAGGATTCCTGAAACGTGCTCTTCCACCAAAAACTTGAATTCTAATATTCTATCCCCCCCCCCACACACACACACACTCGTCATAATACATTCTCTATACATTATGTTATGTTTATAGGGAAAGCAACAACATGTATACATGCGCAAGAATCTAATGTACAACCTTTTCAATATGCCTTTCGTCAGCAACAATGCGCATTTGAATTCTAGAAATGACCGCATACTTTGACAACCAATATACATGAGGGCGCGGTAACCTAGTGGTTAGCGCGCGGGAATTGCACTCGATAGGCCCGGGTTCGATTCCCGCCACTGCCAAAATTCCCGCTGTGTTCACGCGGAATACGATCACGTTAAACAAGTGGGTCCGTAAGTCCTTCTGAGAGGTTGGTGACAGGGGAAGGAGGTACGGTCCCTGTGGATGCCTCCCCCACTGGGTTCCGGTCGAAATTGGGTGGCACTACCCGGCCCTCCATACAGTTACCTTACACCTTTCTGGTAGGTCGGACGGCCTGGGTCTCAACAACAACAACCATTGTAGATGTCACCGTGTTAGACACCCTTATGTTTCGACACTTTGATAGGTGTTTATTGCCTTCTGTATACGATTAACCTGTCTCTCGATTATCCTGTATGTGCACTTATGGACTTATCCTTATGAAGTTATTAGGGTACATAGGACTTTCTAGGAACCATATACTATATAGAAAATGTGTTTAAAATACCAAAAGTGAAAAGCACTTCTTGTTTGTCTCATGAATGTCAATATGATGAAGGTCAATCTTGTTTGAATATCAATCTTGTTCGTCTCATGAACGTCACGTCAGGGAAAATGGAAAAATATGATGTGGTCAGAACATGACTTTCTGTGCATAATGCACGTACTGCTTTCAATGCCAATTAATGATGGACAAGGTCCTAAAGTAATGGAGTTGGTTTATTCGTTTCCACGTCAAAACTTGCTTATTAAACAGGAATGTAATTGAAACATTTGAGCATACGTAGTCTTTTTTTCAGATTTTGGGGATTTTTGCAGATCATTTTAAAAAAAGCAAGTCGTTCTTTTCCGAATCTTACCAAAATCTAATCAGCATCAGAGTATCCCACAAGTAACTTATCTACCAAATTTTGTGGAATTTTGTCAATTAATATTTTAGCTAGATTAGATACATGACATTTTTACGGGCCGTGTCGCAAAAAAAGACGACAAAAAAATGCGGGTTCGGCAAAAAAATGCGGGTTCTGTTTTTTCAAATCGTACCAAAAACCAATCAGCACCAGGGTCACATCCAAGTGACTTACCTACCAAATTTTATGAAATTCGGTCCATTAGTTTTTGAGTTAGAATGGATACATTCATTTCACAGGCAAACACACGCACACAGGCGTCACACACACAGGCGTCACACACAGGCGCTAAAAATAGGTTTTTCGTGTACTAGAGGTCTCGAAACATGTAGATCCGTCGAAAACTCGAGTTGCGATTTTCGACATGATTCTAATACTTTCCCTATACATTACCATGTATTGCAGGGAAAGTAAAAATTTACAGAGCATTGCCTGCCATTTAAAGTTATTTTTATTAATTTGGCGTCATTTTCGAGAATTTGGCAACATTAAAAAAAATCTCTGAGTTTGCGACATCCGGCAAATTTTTTCTCCAAGCATTACGGATGAGCGGAGAAATGGATAATTCATATAGTAGTTTGTTATGTTATTTCCAAGATATTCAATTTTCATCAATTAGTTGTCAATATCATTGATTTAAAGTCAATTTTATCAATTTGGTGATATTTTCGTCAATTTAGCAGTTGGCAATATGCCGCCAAAATTAATCTCCAAAATTTCGCTAAACATTACAGACGAAGAAATAGGTTATTCTTGTAGTACAATCGATTCTTATATTTTTTCAAAGATATTGAATTTTCATCAATTATTTGTCATTTTTACCAATTTGATGACAGTTTTCTCAATTTGGCGAAATTTTCGTCAATTTTGCAACATTAAAAAAAACCTCGCCAATATAGCAATATTCCACCCATTTCAACAGCAAAATTTTGCGGAACATTAAACAGAGATAGATAGATAAACAGACAGATAAATCAAAGTGTTTATATTATTAATAAAATACGTAAATTATTATTAATTCATCAATTTAACGTCATTTTCGTAACTTTAGCGTCATATTTGTCAATTTGGTGACATTTTGGTGTCAATTTGGCACTTCATTAAGAAAGCCATCAAGTTGGTGATGTTTCGCTAAATTAGCCACTAAATTTGTCGCCAAGTGTTACATATTTGATTATACTTACCACTGCTTATGTTTATGCAAATTTTAAATATATTTATTGAAAATAACGGTGTTAGCATTCTGTAGTTTGTGTCATTCCTTTTTGAATAAAAAATATCGTATAAAAATTATTTATTTAACATTTATGAATATCCTGATTTTTTCATGATTTTTTCAAAATTTGTTCAAAAGTTTATGGTTCTTCTATACGTTCGGTCGCGCTTTAAAATTATTGGGCTTCCAGTATTCCCGTATTGAAATAATCGAACCAAATTACGTTTGAAATGCTTCATTCTTTCGTGATATCGCATCCATAGCCTTATGGACACACATACACATATACACCACCTCGAAAGCGTTCGACATCAGGGATACCTGAAACGCGGTTTTTCGTCGAAAACTCGAATTCGAATTTTCGAGCCCGACAATTAGCAAAAATCTGATGTGGGCAACACATGACTTTCCTTATATCATGCAATGAATTTACTACTTTTACAGTAAAAAAATAGGTTTTTCTTACTTATATTCTTTCCAAGATATTGAATTTTCGACAATTAGTCGTCATTTTCATTGATTGAACGTCATTTTTATCTATTTGGTGAGATTTTCTGCTAATTTGGCAACATTTAAAAAGTCGCCAAGTTGGCGACATTTCGCCAAATTCGTCTCCAAAATCTCGCCAAGCGTTATGGACGGAGAAACAACTTATTCTTATAGCAGATAAATGACTACATTGACAAAAGTATTACTCAAAGTATATTTTCTCACGAATGGAACGAACTAGATCCACGAGAATCATGTCAGCAAATTTATCGCATAATATTACATATGAAAAGTGAACATGCTTCTCAACAGTTTATATATATATTTTTTAATTTATGGGATTCTTTGATAAATTTATTTGAAAATTGTGCAATATCTCGAGAACGGTTCATGCTAGCATTTTAGAGTTTATGGCAATCGTTTTCTAAGGGAAAATTACATAAGAAATATCTATTCGCGTAACTTTATTAAAGGTTTTGATTTTTTGATGATTTTTTCAAAATTTCACTCGAAAATTTATGAGGGTTCTGGACATTCCATTGTGTTTTAAAACAATAAGCTTCCAGTACTCATAGATTGTGATTTTTGTAACAAATTTTATTCGAATCGCTCCATTCGTTCGTGAGATATCGTCTTCACAGACTCACTGACACACACACACACACACACACACACACACACACACACACATACTTTCACACACACACACACATACTTTCACACACACACACACATACTTTCACACACACACACACACACACACATCACCTGGGATGCTTGAAACGAGCTATCTCGTCGAAAACTCGAATTCCAATTTTCGACCCCGTCACAATACTTTCCTTATACATTATATATACAAGGAAAGTAAAAATAGATTAATTCATTTTCTGTTTAATATCACCCGCAAGAAAGCCACAAAACTGAAATAGGTGAAAATGTATTCTTAAATCTGCTTAAATCTGCTCTTTTATACGATATAATTCCTGATGATAAAATTAATAAAAAACCCTCCCATTTCTCTTGAGTGATCACCATTCTCAGAATATTTCAGTTCTTTAGGTTTAGCAATTTAGAGTCATTTATAAGTGCGCTAAGTCTCCAAATCAAGAAGCTAAATAATGAAAACTGCAAATTCTATATAGTTTCAAATAGGCATTCATCAAATGTTTCATCTTGTACGCTCAAGCTGAAATCTAAACAATTGTCTCAGGTGTTTGTGTCCTTCATGTCCCTCTAGAAGCCTCCCCGGTATCTGTAAGATTGATACTGTGTACATTTATAGTATCAAACACGGTAAAATAACTTGATAAATCCGATTTGTGTATTTTCCTCTGGGTATGAAGAAACAATTTGAATATTACCTAAAATTTTCGAAGCAATTTGTGAATTTTAAATCCGCTTAAAAAATGTTTGAAAAATTAGGTCCCATAGGGCTCAATGTATTTCATTTTTTCAACCCGGGTTCAATCCAGAACTAATTGGGTGATATTATTCATTTATATTCCCATAGGTCCTACAGACCGTCTGAACAACATACTAAAATTTCATTTTGATTAAGTCATTTTTACGGCAGTTATCGTGCTAACGGACAGACAGACAGACAGACAGACAGACAGAATGAACAAAGTCATAAACACTTTTCAACTTTGTTGTAAAGTGTTAAAAAAAACGCTGAAAAGACTGCAGATTTTTCACCTGGGGAGCGTAGAAAATTGTGGTTTTCGAAAAGCTAAAATCTGCAAGAGTACTGGACAGAAAACTATAAAGATGTAAATAAAAACCGTTAAATGGAAATGAACTGGACATGTCTTAATGCCGAAGCATAACATCCCTGCTGTGGCACTTACTTGGGCGCCCGAGGGAAAAAGATCTGGGGGTCGACCCAAGCTAACTTAGAATAGACTAATAGAACAAGGCAGAAATCTGATGGGATGGACGAGCTGGTCAGAATTAAGGACTGCAGCACAGGATCAATCAGGGAGGCGATACAAGCTGAAGAGTCTGTATCGCTGAAGAGTATCCGGAGAGTCTGGAGTTCCAGCAGCAGGTCCACCACATCCAATCCACCGCTCTGGATATGTCACATTTTAGAAGTATGGATGGAAAAGTGTTCTGGGGACCCCATCATGTATAAATCACATGTTCATCTCTGCGATGACCGGGAAGGACTTGCTCCAGAAACAGACGGTACCTTGCTCCGCACAGTGGTGCCAAATGAGGAATTTGCGGAAAAAACCTCACAACTTATGCATTTCTTAACAGTTTTGCATTTTTTGCACATGTAAATAAGTTAAAAGTAAGATTTTATATGCATGCCGAAACAGCGAAGGTTGCAAAAAGTTGCAGCTGATTTTCACAGAACAGTTGCATAACAGTATCTGCTTTCGAAATAACTCATCCAGAGCGTGTAGGAACGTGTAGCTTTTTTTATGGGCTTAAAGAAATGAAGGAAAACGAAAAAAATTATATATCTATATTTTACGCTTCATAGTACGATTTTGGCTATGCTTTTACTAAATGTATTTATGTCAGAAATAAGCTGAGGTTACATATATTGAAAATACGTGACACATATAATTATAAATATCCACAAAAATTTTGGAAAAAATATTGAAATTTTAGTTAGAATAAACAAGATTTCAATTAGAATGTGGAAGTCTTGTTTAAGATCAGTTTTTCCTTCTAGTTATACTGAATAAAATACATTTATTTACATGGCAAGATACTTCGGTACATTGCCTATCAAAAAATAGTAGTTGGTATCGAAAAATATTATTTTCGGGTTTCGGGGTTTTTTCCGCCATGGCACCAGTGTGCGCCGTTCAGACAATCTAGTAGGAGGTACAGTTCTACTCTTTTCTATCACTATGAGTGGAATGCGGCCCTAGGTTATATTGCAAATATTGTTCGTTTTAATGTGTACTATCAATCCCCTTTTTTGTTGAAAGATATTACGAATACCCAAGGCCATAGCCAGAGACGAAATTGAAGAGGGACTAGAGAGAAATTCCAGGGAGGCTCAACAGTATTAAAGGAGTCACCAAAAATACAATTAATTATTAACATTCATAAACCATAATAGTTACAATTATATATTTTAATTCATATAAATTATTAATAAATAACTGCGTATTTATATTTGCAAACTAAGAGCTGATTCTTAATATCCCTATAGCTACTATGCATCAATATTAATATATAAGAATTACAATTGATTTTAATGCAAGCATTAACTAGTTACAAAGCTGTTAATAATTTGTAGAAACATTGTGAAACTTAATACAAGTTAATACTTAAAATTAACTCTTACCTACTTATCAGTTGATTTTGATCAGTTGGTTTTTATCAGTTGATAATGTATAACATACCCCACAATAATACAAAAGTATCCTAAATACTATTGTCATAATTTTAAAATATTTTTAAATTAAATATGTAAAAAAATTAATGATTAGTATAATAACAAATTCAGCTAAATTAAAAAATCTGTAAAACAAAGTAATTTATAAAATATCTCAGAAATGTTTTATGCAAAATTCAAATGACATTTTATATGAAATTTCATAATACTACCAAAATTTTAATATTTTTATCAGGGGGACTGGGTATACCTCTTGGGGGGTCTTAGCCCTTCTGGTCCCTGCCTGGGCCCTGCCTGGCCCATACGGTCTTGCGAATACCCTGTATACTGAGATACATAGATAAAACTAAGTCTGGAAGGAAAATAATAAGTTGACACGTCAAATAATTTAATAAACAATATTATAAAGTTTATCAACTTAATGGCACATCAATTCATAAATAAATTCGAGTTATTATCGCATTCCTACAAAATTAAATTATTCTAATAGTAGGAAAAGTTGTGTGTTGATCCCATTATATTTTTTTCAATTTTCATTTAACTAATTATCTCTTATCTAGTGAATGCAGGATCTTTGAGCAACTTTTTGGTAAGTATGTGTCAATAATTTTAGTTTATTTTTACGCCTTCTATGAGTTCGAAACATTTTCTAATGACATCGAAGTTTAACGCCACCTGACGTAACTTGGCGATATTGGCATTAATGAATGCTTTCATTCAAGTTTCCAGTTTCTTAATTCCATTTCAAGGAAATCCTCGAAACGGATTAAGATGCGAAACTTTGGCAATATTTTAGAATCCTAATTAACACCGGTTTATCTATGATTGGAAATTCAAAGTTGAAATTTTTGAAGAAGTTTGAATGTGCGACGGTTAAAACTTAAAGTATGCGTGAAATATTTCAGTCCTGTAAATCTTAATGATATTAATTTGAGAGTGTTAATAAACTTATATGTATAAAATTTATAATTAAAACATTTCATTAGAATTTTATTAAGACACTGAAATACATAACCCGAGTTCCTTCTTAAGGCCTTATGTATCACTATACGTTGCAATTGAAGTTTTCTATGAGCTGCAGAAGTAGGGTCTATAAGCAAGAACACTACTATGAACTATCTATTGAGAAAAGTCGCAGCGCCTCTATCTACGAATGAATAAAATTAGAATTCCTATATCAACAACAAAGTAAGTTAGGCAAAAATTTTCAATTACAAACTTGTTTTCCATTACAAAATGTTATCTATATAAATGGGTATCCAGTGGTATCGGTGCCCAATGGCTATTTCATTAACCGTTAGTCTCAAAGATATACTTCCAATTGCAAAAATGTTTTAAATTTTAAAATCTTTTATCTTAAAAACAGTTTACATCAATAAATGTATTTCTAAAAGAAATACGAAATATAAATTTTTATGCAGCCCCCTGGTCCTACCAGTTATATTTAGGAAAATCATCCTCATATAATTTCATGCTTAATAAAAAAAATCATCCTTTTTCGACCAAAATTCACCGAGTTATATGTGCTTAAAGTTGGGATCCTTTTTGTGCTGAGAAATGGGGGCTATACACAAAATAATTGGAGAGAAAAATATTTCGCAGCAATTTCATTATTTTTTACAGCAATATACATTACACTAAACAATAAAGTTATAATTATTTGTAACACATAAAAAATATCAGAAATACAGCTTGTACTGACAATAGAAGTAAAAAAAATACAACTTGTGTTAAATGACATAAGGAAAAATGAACAACCTCGTTGAATTAGAAACTAAAACATATTTTAAAATGCGAATATACGCATTTCAGAAACTGGAAATCATATTACAAACCGCGCTATCGTAATATTTGCTCGAAGTGGTTTCCTTCGGTTGCAATACAAAAACGCAGCAGTAGAGAAGAAAATTATTCCTGTACTTTCCGCAGCATAGTCGGTGTTACACATGTGCATGCTACGAAAATACGATTTAGAAAATCTGCCGGACTCGTTGATTCTTTTCATAGACTTTATTTTTCAAGAAACTCCAGAGAAAGTAATCTAAGGAATCAAGTCTGGTGATCGGGGGGGCTACTCAACAGGACCTCCGTACCCAATAATATTATTTCTAAATGTTCCGGCTAGAACAATACGTAATTTAAGTAACTTGTGTGCTGGTGCGCCGTCATGCTGAACCCACATCTGTGATACATATAGTAAGGAAATACATTCGTCCAAGAAGTCAGTTACTGGACCCTGTAAAATCTGTGCATAATTTTCCGATGTTAAAGCGCCATCAAAAATGAATGCCCCAATTAAAGTCTCCTTCCATATTCCACACCAAACATCTACCGACCAACGCACTTTATGTCTGTTCGTCTAATGATTTGCGGGTTTTGTATAGGCCAGTAGTGACTATTTTAAGTATTTGCGATACCCTGTCTTGTAAACTGATATTCGTCGGTCCACAGAATGTCACTTACAAACAACGGAATATTGTCTTGTCTGTTTAAAATGTAATTGCAGAAGTCAAAGCGACGCTCTTTGTCTCCTGACATTAATTTTTGTCCAAGTATCGGGGGATACGAATATGCACCATATGTGTATAAAATGTTCCACAGAGATTTAGAATATCTACATCATTCGCTAAAGCTTCTTACACTACACTGTGGTTGAGCGAGGGAATATCTGAGAACATCCTCCAGAGGTATGCGCATTGTTGAATCCGTGATTCTTGTTGATCTAGGACGATTTCGAACACTACCCGTTTCTCTTAAACGCATTACAACTTTTAAAATAGCACTATCAGATGGATGATTTTCATTCGGGAATTTCATAACATACTGCCTTGCAGACTCTCGCTTATTCCGATGAAATTCCCCGTAAAGTAATACCATTTCAGTGTACTGTCTGTTATTGAACATTTTTCGTTTATCATTTCACATTTGCTACGCGCAAACACAGCATCAGAAACTTTAGAACATCAGGAACAAAATAAACAAAACGACAGTTTTTCAACTCTGGCAAAGTATAAAATTTAATGTTTATCGTCTGTTGCCGTTTTAGAAGGAAAATTAAATGTTAAATATTTATCGTCTGCTGAGCATTTCATCACATACATAATACTTCATTTTATCGTATTCAGATACTCTCTACAAATCTGTTATTTTTTAGGTGTTATATGATTTTATTATTTTAGATTTAATGTACGTAATTTTTTATTTTCGTCTGCAGGTACGCTGCAACTGGTCTCATTACTGGTCTATTACAATATAAAAATTTAAATTTCGTAATTTTTACAGAACTGTTTTTATTAACTTAAACGACTCTTACAATAATGTGTTACCCCATTTACAATAAAGATCTTTAAAAGACCCCAGAAGATCTTAGTCGAGCCCTAACTATAATACCCTTCTAAACGAAATACTATTCGATAAAAACCTTTACTTCATTCTCAACATTATGTCAGCAAATGCAATCAAAACATGATACTTTCAATACGGAATTTCAATATTTATACGGTCCCTTAAAGGTTGCCTGAAACGGGACATTTTTTTGCGCGAAAAAGCGACTTAAGTCATAAAGTTTAATGCTTCATAACTCGGTGAATTTTGGTCGTAAAATGATGATTTTTTTTCACTTTGCATGAAATTGTATGTCGTATGTCGTATGTCGTATGTTATATGTCGTATAAAAATGTACATTTCGTATTTCTTTTAGAAATACATTTATTGATTTAAACTGTGTCTAAGATAATAAATTTTTAAATTTAAAACATTTTTGCAATTGGAAGTATATCACTGTGACTAACGGTTGAGGAAATAGCCATTGGGCACCTATAGCACTGGACACCCTGTATATTTAATATGAAAAAATATTTAGTTCACATATGACATTTGAACATACAATAAAAGCTGAGATCCAAAAAAAGGATAATTATCAGTCGTCTGCACTTTTTATACAGCTTTCATTGTTTGTTGCAGAAGGGTAAATTCTAAAATTAAAATAATCTTATTCCAAGGATTATTATTTTCAGTACGTAAGCGTATTTCCGCCTGTTTTCATTAGGAGTACTTCAGTTGTAAGTAAGATAATTACATAATCACATATACACTCATTGCCCTAAAAATTTGCGCACCATGAAAGAGTTATCAGAATCGAACGAAATTTTATATATGTTGAGTGCAACGTTGATATAAATAAGTGATATAAAAAAAGACAAAGCAAAAGGACCATTTATTACAGGAAAAACTACAAATGAATGGAGGTTCTAGTACCCTGTTGGGCCACCCCTAGCGTGAATACCCGATGTGATACGTGCGGACATTGAGGCATGCAGGTCCCTTATGGTATCCTGCATCATCTCATTCCACAGTTGTAAGCGCGCCTCTAGTTCGACCAAACTCGCAGACTGTCCAATTTGCCTTTCCCATGTGATATCAGACATGCTCGATCAGTGACAAATCTGGGCATCGGGCAAGCCAGAGAAGGGTGGTAATGTGGCGGAGGCATTCCTGTGACACTTTGCTATGAGTGGCCGAGCATTGTACTGTTAAAAATGCCTCCTTAGAGCTCTGCCATGAGTGGCAACAAGTGTGGTTGAATTATGTCACGAACATACCGTTGGGCTGTCATGGTTTCGTGGATCAATATTCGAAGTGACCGGGTGTCGTTTGCGACGGTACCCATACCATCACTCCAGCAGTGGGAACGGTGTGCCACTATAAAGCAAAGGAGGATTGAGACGTTCCCCACGGGGCCTCCACACACTTACACAGTTATCATCACTGTCCAGACTTAATCTAGTAGATTCGTCGCTAAAAGCGACCTGGTTTCTTTCTGTTGTGGTCCAATTCCGTCGAGCGTGACACCACTCCAAAGGGATGCGACGGTGGGTGGGTGTCATTGGCAGCACATGTAATGAACGCCGCGATACCGAATGTACTTCACCCAGGTGCCTCGCGATGGTACGCTCAGACACAGGAGTCCATAGTGAAGGTGCTGCCTGTGTCAGGATGGCGGACAATGTTGCAGTTGGCGCTGTACGTGCGTATAGAGTGATGTGACGGTCTGCTGTGCTATTGGTCTGCCGAGGGCGTCCTGAGCCGGGCCGCCGTGAATGCGACTTCTCTCTCGTCTACTGGTCCCAACACCTCCTCACAGTAAAGTCAGAACGACTTAGGTGGCGAGCTACTGATTAAGCTGGCCAACCAGCTTCCATCATCCTGATTATTCTTCCCCTCTCGAACTCTGACAGCTGATCATATTGTCTTCGATGGCCGCGTAACGGCATCCCAAATGGAAAAGCGTCCCTCTGCAGCAGATTAAGTACAGGCAAAAAGCCTCTGCGTACCGTTTTTTCTACGCCAAGGAGAACGAAGTTCAACGCCCTCTAGTGGCATTCCGCAATTCGCAATCACGCTGTATTTCTAATTATTTGCATATCTACCTGGCACGTACCTTCATGCCAAATTTCGTTATGATCCCACAATTACTTCTTCAAAATTTTATGGCAATGAGTGTATATATGTATATATACATATATATATATATATATATATATATATATATATATATATGTATATATATATGTATATATATATATATATATATATGATGTGATGAGTGTATATATGTATATATACATATATATATATATATATATATATATATATATATATATATATATATATATATATATATATATATATATATATATATATATATATATATATATAAATATATACACACTCATGTCTAAAAGTTAAGCATACTTGCTGTTTATGTGAAAATTTCAAAAAATCTACATCGGAATGGAAGGAAACGAGGTATGCGGGTGTAATAGGGTTATAGAAGAAGAAAACAATGCAAAACAAGGAAAATAACGACTTTTATTATCCCCCCCAAAAAAAGGATTGAAAGAAAAAGGGACACAATACGAGTGTCAACCTCAGTGAAACAGAATGATTAAAAGAATGTGATGCTGCAGTTTAATGCGATGTGTGGGAACCTTAGGCAGCCACGCATGCTGCACAACGATTTCCCATACTTTCGATGACTGTTTGGATGAGTTGTGGTCTCAAAGAGTTCCAAGCCGCACGAAGAGCAATTTTCAATCTCGGAACGGAGCTTGATGGATAGCGGAGAGCTGCAAGATGTCTCCCGAGTATATCTCACACATGGTCTCTTGGATTCAGATCAGGGGAGATGGCAGGCCATAGCATGTGCTGGATATCTTCAGTTTGAAGGAAGTCGTCAACCAAGTCCGCACGGTGAGGATCCGCATTATCATCCATGAATGAGAAATCAGGACCAACAGCACTTCGAAACAATCAAACGGAAGGCTCAAGGACTTCGTCTCTATATCTTTGACCCGTAATTGATTCCGTGTGAAAGAAGTGGAGATCTGTGCGGCCGTTCATCATGATACCTGCCCAGACCATGACTCCCCAAGCAAAAAACGATGTCTTTCCGTAATATTTCTCGGGTGAAAGTGCATTCCACGTTCTTTCCAGATCGTGGTATGACCAAAATCAGTTTGCAGGGTAAATCTGGACTCGTCACTGAACATGATATTGCCCCACTGTTGTACACTCCACTGCCGATGTTCCAACCACCACTGTAAACGCGCGCGTTTCTGTGCAGACGTCAGGGGGATTCAAACTGCTGTTCGTCTGGCATAGATACCAACGTGTCTGAGTTTCCTGTAACCAGTTTGTCTCGAACCAGTGACTCCTGTGGCGGCTGTCTGACCTGAACCCAGTTGTCTGGCAGAACGATTCCTCTGACGTCGAGCAGTTACCACCAAATATAGGTCTTGCCGAGTAGTTGTTATCCATGGCCGCCCTGGTACTGGTCGTCGGGTAGCATATGCAGTGATTTGGAACCTCTGACACAGTCTGGAGATCACACACTGAGGCACATTCTGAATTCGAGACGTTTCGGTTTGGAATCGACCGGATTCCAGCATTCCAATAATTCGTACCTTCAAAAACATGTCTAGTTAGCATCTTTGTGACATCTTTCCTCCTTCTGATTGTTAACAATGCTCCGTACCACAGCAATTGCGAAATTCTGCCACAACTGGCCACGCCACTCGAGACCGTTTTATACTAGTTTCGACGTACGCCGTTGCTTTGCGCATGTCGACTGAACTGTTTTACATGTGCACAATGATTTTTCTTCGTCCCACAATTCTTAACAAATGGTTGTGAACCATTGCATCTATATTAACTCCTAATTTTTCGCATTTTACGAACTATGCTTAACTGTTGGACATGAGTGTATATATATATATATATATATATATATATATATATATATATATACAGGGTAAATTGCACCTAATCTGCCAAACGAAAGAGGGTTATAGAAGAGCCCATTTGCAGTATAAAACACCATAGCAACCCTGTCCTATCTCTAACCATTTCCGAGTTTTGGTGGATAAAAGGAACGTGCGTCAAGGCTGATAAAACCAAATTTGTGAAGTTTCTGAAAAGCCTACACGCAAAATAAGCACATAATTGGAAAGAGCAGAAAAAGTCCTATAAAATGACACCATTTTCATCAGGTCTGCTTTTCCCAATTATGTGCTTATTTTGCGTGTAGACCTTTCAAAAACCTCACAAATTTGGGTTTATTCAGACTTGACACACTTTGCTTCTATCCACCATAACTGGGAAACTGTTGGAGATAGTACAGGTTTGCTATGGTGTTTTACACTACAGATGGGCTCTTCTATCACTATCAACTAGCTTGACAGAGTAGGTGCAATTCACCCTGTATATATTTATTCCTTTGAGAGCTTTCCTTTGAGTTTTAAATTTCTAAATTTACGTTCAACGAAATCTTCGATACAGATTAAGAGACGAAACTTTGGCAATATTTTAGAATCCTAATTAACACTGTTCTATGATTGGGAAATTCAAAGTTGCAACATTTTGACTTATTTTGCATGTTTGACGCTTCAAACTTAAAGCATGCATAAAATATTTGAATCCCGGATATGAATATATAGGTAATGAAGGAATTTGTATGGATAACATTTCTAAATGAGACTTTTGTTAAGTCACTGAATTATATATTTACAGAAAATGTGTTTATAATATTCAATTTATAATATTCATTCGATCAGGGCTAAGTCCTTTATCGTATTTCATTTATCGTCACCTAGCGCTTCATGGAAGACAACGAAATATTCAAATATTTTGGTTACAATAACGGCATTAAGCGAAAATATGAGCTCTGCGATGATTTGATTCAATTGTGGGCTGTCAAAAAGTGTACACACATTCTCATTATGGACATACAAACATAGTGAGATAAACATAGTGCGTATGGTATTTGACATTGTACTAAAAAATGAACGCGTCCAGCTAAAAACTCAATGGTGGCGCCATTCTGACTACATAAAATGGCACTATAACTTGTTGATATGTGTACAATATAATGAGAGTCACGTGGAACTACTGTCCAGATGTGAGGTATGACGAGGAGATGCCATGGCATGTTGGATAACTTGCTCACGACGCATACAGTTTTGGGAGGCGGGTGTCATTCGGCAGATATTGATCTTCAACAAAATAGGCGGAGCTGATAAACTCATGTGATGACGGAAGTGTGTTTTGTTTTTGTATTGTAGACTGCAGTCTTTAAGGTATTTATGATATCAAACAACAAATACCAGATAATGGCAATATACTTTGTAAACGTCAAACAATGAACGCAATCAGACGGTCGCCTGTGGTTGACATTAAATGCAAATAAATTTATGTGGTGTAATAATAATTCCAAAAACACATTAGATCACGTTTTTCTCTGGACCTCAGACTGATACATCCAGCGTATATTCGACCCATAACAAATTCCTCATACAAACGCACCAGCCATTGAACTCAAAGGGAAGAAATAAAGGAGAGGGGCAACAGAGCAAGTCACGTCTTTTTAGAAGAAATCAGAAGAGAATTGAAAATTACTCGATGGGACGGTGATAAGAAAATGTGGTTAAAGAATGTTGATGATGAACAAAAAAGAAAAGTATTTCAAATCTAAGTGACGGCAGGTCCCAATGATGACCCTGACCAAGGTGATTCCAGCAAATAATCCTACAAAAAAAATGGCATCCACAATAAGTACTCCCTTATTTCTCATGAGGAATTCAAGTTTAGTCAAAATCAGTTGTTTATCAATTACACTTCATCATCACACTCATATTCAAGTTAAATTGAAAATGAACACAAATTGCAAAATTGAAAATCTGATGTGGGCAGCACATGACTTTCTCTGCAGACTCAAATTCATATTTTCTTAATTTTTTGAATAATTCATTAGATTGAATTTAATTGAACCATATAACACTAAATTTGCATTTTTTTTGGTTTTTGTTTTTGTTTTTTTCGTAATTGGAAATTTTTTAGAAATCGGCGTAACAAAAATGCAAGAAATCTCATATATCTTGAGAACGGTTAGTCCTAAAGTATAATGAAGTGTTATATTCTTTTCCCTCGTCAAAAATTGCGTATAAAACATGAATTTAATGATTATATTTCAGCACACGTAGTATTTTTTTTCTTAGATTTTTGCGGGACATTTCGTATAAAAAGGAAGGTTGTTCTTTTCCGAACCGTACCAAAATCTGGTCAGCACCAGAGTATCCCGCAAGTAACTTATTTACCAAATATTGGGAAATGTGGTCAATTAGTATTTTAGCCAGGGTGGATACATGAAATTTTTACGGGCCATTTCGCAAAAAAGGCGGGTTTTGTTTTCACGTATCGCACCAAAAACTTATCAGCACCAGGGTCACATCCACGTGACTTACCTACCAAAGTTTATGTAATTTGGTTCTTTAGTTTTTGAGTTGGAGTGGATACATACATTGCACAGACACAGAGACAGACAGGCACCCAGACAGACAGACACACACACACAGAGACGTCACGCTAAAAATAGTTTTTCGTATTCCAGAGGTCTCGAAACGTGTAGATCCGTCGAAAACTCGAGTTGAGATTTTCGACATGATTCCAATACTTTCCCTATATATTACCATGTATTGCAGGGAAAGTAAAAATGAATACAATTGTAAAATTATTAATTAAAAATGTTTATTAACGGTATATGTTGTTTGAAATAAATAATTATGTAATTATGTAAGTCTTTAATAAGTCCATAATTGATGCTTATCTTTTATGAATTATGTTTTATTTACAGGTTGACGCCCGACTGAATAGGTGGGTTATGAGTTAGTTGGACGCATAAGTTCATATACACTATTACGATGCCCTTGGTCCAAATTAAACTAATTATTAAATACCAGTTAAATACCATTTTCACCACATATGAAAAAAAATTGAGGAGAGGTGAAGAAGAAATGATCAGACATACTAATGCGATCGAAATGCAAACAATGGTGTAATTCATCAGGTTTCATAAAACCTATTAAAATATGAGCAGGCTCAGCGTAAATTGGCTGGATTACATGTTTTTGACATAGACAATTTAGAAAAATAAAATATGTCATGTGATCACTCTAAATTGGTCTCAAAAATAGAAAAAATGCCACTTTCAATTTGAATAGAAACGAATTGTAAAAAATTGGAATGACACCACTGGATCACTGATGGGACAGTATGTAGATATGGTAAGTCATAAGAAATAACCAAACAAACACAAAATCCATTCCAGTGAATGAAGTGTGAACAGCATCGATCTTAAAATTGTGACAAGTAATGGGTGTGTCATGGGTGAGTTTTCAGTGTGAATGGATAGAACGACAGTGATGTTGGTCAATGTACCTAGTTAATAACATGTTCTGTTGTAATTAGTTGTGAAAGATAAACTTTTGCCAATAACAAACTTTATTAATGACTGAGGTCTCACATCACATATTTTCAAATCGGCTAAGAGTACGCCACTATGGCTGTATTATATTGTGAATGTTAAGTGTAAATAATGAAGAAATTAATTTAATTACGAATAATTATTATTTCCCCCATTAAGGATATTTCTTTTCAGTGGAGAGTATGTATCTATGCTGTACTATGTGCAGCAGCATAGTACACCAGAAAATAAGATAGTTTTATTAAACACAACGCAATGGAAATTGAAAATTCATATGTTTTCGTCATTTAATTTCAAAAGTATTATATTATTTACCATTAGCTAATATTAATGAAAATGTTAATGAAAATTATTTTATATTAATGAAAATTAGTTATATTATATTAATGAGAATCAGTTAGTATTAATAAAAATATTAACCAAAATGGATTTATAAAATGCATAATTTAATACTCCCGAATGTAGATATTGCACAAATGCTCAAAACACAAAAGCCAAGTTGCTGTACCTGGTAAATTCTCCTTATGCATTAAAAATACAAAAATAATAAATAAACATAGATGCAAATACTTCATATTAAAACTTATTTCTTCGAACTTAAGTCAAAAAGAAGTCCTAAGGTAAAACACGAATCCTCAAAAGTTACTTTATCTCATAAACCAACCCATGAAAAGGTATTGAAAGATTTTGAAAATTTTCCCAACTTTATCAAAAGTATTTTCCGATAATCTAAGTGTTGATGCTTATTAACATAAAAGAACACAGTCGTTTTTAAACATCATCTCCTCCCATCTATATTCATGATGTTTTAAAAATTCATGAAATACTTAACTTCAATTATTTGATAACTGTAAGAGGAAAACGGTTGATGCTTATGAGTTTAATATTAAAAATATTTGATTATAGATTAATTGAAAGCTTTCAGGAAATTTTTATTTTATGCTTACCGGTGTTCTTCACGATACTTTTATAGAGAGTGTCTAGGAAAGTCAAAAATCATCCCAATAATTAGAGAAGTATGAGGATTATCGTATATTTTTATGTAGGCATCGGGAAAACCTGCATGAAGCTATACGGTGTGACACCTTTAGGGAACTGATCTATTTTCTTGTCGGGAGGGGTATGTATGGAGAGTTATATCGTTTACCATAAGAGACAAAAAAATTCTAAATTACATTGTAGAGTGTTGCAAAATTAGTACTAAGTTTTTGTTTTCCTGCGCAAAAGATGGAGAGAAACTCTAAATATGAGCACATTCTATATATCCCCCCCCCCCAATGATTTCATGTTGTAACGGGACTCATTCACTTGATTTTAATTATAAGTTAAATGTGGATTCTTTCGCAACTTCTTGTTCTCTCCTATTCTGTTGATGTTATTCTTATGAACTGTTGGGTTATAACTTATCATGATTTTGGTTCCTCCACTAGGGGAGCAGTATGTAATTGTTCTGCCTATAACAGCTGTTAGGCTCTGGTCAGGGGTTGGGTCCTGACGAGATGAGTAGTATGGTGGTTGCCTTTCAGACTTTGCTGTGGGGATGGGATTCAGGCTTTGAGCGCCGGGGTTTGCCCGGAGGATGGTGTTCCTCGCCGCCGGCTTTGCCAAGGACATGTACACGGGCTGACGGGCTTTCTGTATATCATTTCTTCAATATATCTTTACTCCGTATACCTTCGGCTGGGTTGGGATTTTCAAACTATTAACCTACCCCCCCCCCCCACACACACACACACACACCTAAGAAACCGATTTTGTCTAACAATGCGACAGAATAAGATTGACTTTACCATACACAAAATACAAAATGTCTACATTCAGCAGCAATGTTTTCACACCTGTAACAATAGGGGAGCGGTAGCCCAGTGGTTAGCGCTCGGGAATTGCACGCGATAGGCCCGGATTCGATTCCCGCCACTGCCAAAACTGCCGCCGTGTTCGCTCGGAATACGATCACGTTAAACATGTGGGTCCGTAAGTCTTTCCGAGAGGTTGATGGTAGGGAATAGAGGGTACGGTCCCTGTGGATTCCTCCCCCACTGGGTTCTGTTCCAAATTTGGTAGCACTTCCCGGCCGTCTAAACAGTTACCTTACACCTTTTAGTAGGTCGGACCGTCTGGGTCTCAACAACACCTGTAATAATGCGTATGTCACTGCATGCCGTCTATCCCCTTTAAGTTTACCGTGTTAGATGCAGAATGATAAAATTGTATTTTTTACAATCGTTATTACTTTCCTTATATACATAATGTATAAGGAAAGTATTGTGACGGGGTCGAAAATTCGAATTCGGGTTTTCGACGGGAGAGCACGTTTCAAGCATCCCTCATCACGAATCAAACATTTTTGAAGTGATGTCTGTGTGTGTGTATGTGTGTGTGTGTGTGTGTGTGTGTGTGTGTGTGTGTGTGTGTGTGTGTGTGTGAGAAAGTATGTGTGTGTGTGTGTGTCAGTGAGTCTGTGGAGACGATAACTGACGAGCGAATGGACCGATTCGAACCAAATTCGGTACAAAAATCACAATCCGTAAACACTGGAAGCCTATTGTTTTTATACGCAATCGAATGTTCAGACCCCCTTAAATTTTCGAATGAAATTTTAAAAAAATCGTCAAAAAATCAAAACCACTAAAAAAGTTACACAAATAGACATTTCTTATGTAATTTTTCATTAGAAAACGATTGGCATAAATTTTAGAACGCTAACATGAACCGTTCTCGAAATATTAAACATTTTTTAAAAAAATTATCAAAAAGTCATAAAATAAAAAAAAATATTTCCTATTGAGGAACATGTTCACTTTTCATATATAATACCATACGATAAATTGGGTGACATCATTCTCGTGGATCTAGCTCGTTCCATTCATGAAAAAAGATACTTTGAGTAATACGTTTGTATTTGAACGCCAATAGTCATTTGTCTGTTGTAAGAATAACTTACTTCTTCGTCCATAATTCTTTTCGAGATTTTGGCGACGAATTTGGCGGAATGTCGCCAACTTGGCGACTTTTTGAAATGTTGCCAAATTAACGAAAATCTCTCCAAATGAATGAAAATGACGCTAAATCAATGGAAATGACGACTAATACTCGAAAATTCAATATCTTGGAAAGAATATAAATATCTACTATAAGAAAAACCTATTTTTTGTACTGTAAAAGTAGTAAATTCAGTACATTATATAAGGAAAGTCATGTGTTGCCCACATCAGATTTTTTAGAGAGCAATGTTGCAGATTTCGCTGTGGGGTAAAAATTCAAAGTACTAATTTTCTAACGCTCTACAGCATTGCCATTTACTTTTCCCCTCTATCTCTACCAGGACACAAGATAGTATATAAAATGGTAAGATAGATATAAAATGGGATAACCCCACCTCCCCAGCCTCAATTTTTTTTCTCTCCAAGTAGTGCCAATTGAGGTTTCCCATACACCTGCATACAAATATACACAATTTTTTTCTCTCCAAGTAGTGCCAATTGAGGTTTCCCATACACCTGCATACAAATATACACAAATTTTTTTCTCTCCAAGTAGTGCCAATTGAGGTTTCCCATACACCTGCATACAAATATACACAATTTTTTTCTCTCCAAGTAGTGCCAATTGAGGTTTCCCATACACCTGCATACAAATATACACAATTTTTTTTCTCTCCAAGTAGTGCCAATTGAGGTTTCCCATACACCTGCATACAAATATACACAATTTTTTTCTCTCCAAGTAGTGCCAATTGAGGTTTCCCATACACCTGCATACAAATATACACAATTTTTTTTCTCTCCAAGTAGTGCCAATTGAGGTTTCCCATACACCTGCATACAAATATACACAATTTTTTTTCTCTCCAAGTAGTGCCAATTGAGGTTTCCCATACACCTGCATACAAATATACACAATTTTTTTTCTCTCCAAGTAGTGCCAATTGAGGTTTCCCATACACCTGCATACAAATATACACAATTTTTTTTCTCTCCAAGTAGTGCCAATTGAGGTTTCCCATACACCTGCATACAAATATACACAATTTTTTTTCTCTCCAAGTAGTGCCAATTGAGGTTTCCCATACACCTGCATACAAATATACACAATTTTTTTTCTCTCCAAGTAGTGCCAATTGAGGTTTCCCATACACCTGCATACAAATATACACAATTTTTTTCTCTCCAAGTAGTGCCAATTGAGGTTTCCCATACACCTGCATACAAATATACACAATTTTTTTTCTCTCCAAGTAGTGCCAATTGAGGTTTCCCATACACCTGCATACAAATATACACAATTTTTTTTCTCTCCAAGTAGTGCCAAATGAGGTTTCCCATACACCTGCATACAAATATACACAATTTTTTTTCTCTCCAAGTAGTGCCAATTGAGGTTTCCCATACACCTGCATACAAATATACACAATTTTTTTCTCTCCAAGTAGTGCCAATTGAGGTTTCCCATACACCTGCATACAAATATACACAATTTTTTTTTCTCTCCAAGTAGTGCCAATTGAGGTTTCCCATACACCTGCATACAAATATACACAATTTTTTTTCTCTCCAAGTAGTGCCAATTGAGGTTTCCCATACACCTGCATACAAATATACACAATTTTTTTTCTCTCCAAGTAGTGCCAATTGAGGTTTCCCATACACCTGCATACAAATATACACAATTTTTTTTCTCTCCAAGTAGTGCCAATTGAGGTTTCCCATACACCTGCATACAAATATACACAATTTTTTTTCTCTCCAAGTAGTGCCAATTGAGGTTTCCCATACACCTGCATACAAATATACACAATTTTTTTTCTCTCCAAGTAGTGCCAATTGAGGTTTCCCATACACCTGCATACAAATATAAACAATTTTTTTCTCTCCAAGTAGTGCCAATTGAGGTTTCCCATACACCTGCATACAAATATACACAATTTTTTTTCTCTCCAAGTAGTGCCAATTGAGGTTTCCCATACACCTGCATACAAATATACACAATTTTTTTCTCTCCAAGTAGTGCCAATTGAGGTTTCCCATACACCTGCATACAAATATACACAATTTTTTTTCCCTCCCAGTAGTGCCAATTGAGGTTTCCCATACACCTGCATAAAAATATACACAATATTTTTTCCCTCCAAGTAGTGCCAATTGAGGTTTCCCATACACCTGCATACAAATATACACAATTTTTTTTCTCTCCAAGTAGTGCCAATTGAGGTTTCCCATACACCTGCATACAAATATACACAATTTTTTTTCTCTCCAAGTAGTGCCAATTGAGGTTTCCCATACACCTGCATACAAATATACACAATTTTTTTTCTCTCCAAGTAGTGCCAATTGAGGTTTCCCATACACCTGCATACAAATATACACAATTTTTTTCTCTCCAAGTAGTGCCAATTGAGGTTTCCCATACACCTGCATACAAATATACACAATTTTTTTTCTCTCCAAGTAGTGCCAATTGAGGTTTCCCATACACCTGCATACAAATATACACAATTTTTTTTCTCTCCGAGTAGTGCCAATTGAGGTTTCCCATACACCTGCATAAAAATATACACAATTTTTTTCCCTCCGAGTAGTGCCAATTGAGGTTTCCCATACACCGGCATAAAAATATACACAATTTTTTTCCCTCCGAGTAGTGCCAATTGAGGTTTCCCATACACCTGCATAAAAATATACACAATATTTTTTCTCTCCAAGTAGTGCCAATTGAGGTTTCCCATACACCTGCATAAAAATATACACAATATTTTTTCTCTCCAAGTAGTGCCAATTGAGGTTTCCCATACACCTGCATACAAATATACACAATTTTTTTTCTCTCCAAGTAGTGCCAATTGAGGTTTCCCATACACCTGCATAAAAATATACACAATTTTTTTCCCTCCGAGTAGTGCCAATTGAGGTTTCCCATACACCGGCATAAAAATATACACAATTTTTTTCCCTCCGAGTAGTGCCAATTGAGGTTTCCCATACACCTGCATAAAAATATACACAATATTTTTTCTCTCCAAGTAGTGCCAATTGAGGTTTCCCATACACCTGCATAAAAATATACACAATATTTTTTCTCTCCAAGTAGTGCCAATTGAGGTTTCCCATACACCTGCATACAAATATACACAATTTTTTTTCTCTCCAAGTAGTGCCAATTGAGGTTTCCCATACACCTGCATACAAATATACACAATTTTTTTCTCTCCAAGTAGTGCCAATTGAGGTTTCCCATACACCTGCATACAAATATACACAATTTTTTTTCTCTCCAAGTAGTGCCAATTGAGGTTTCCCATACACCTGCATACAAATATACACAATTTTTTTCTCTCCAAGTAGTGCCAATTGAGGTTTCCCATACACCTGCATACAAATATATACAATTTTTTTTCTCTCCAAGTAGTGCCAATTGAGGTTTCCCATACACCTGCATACAAATATACACAATTTTTTTTCTCTCCAAGTAGTGCCAATTGAGGTTTCCCATACACCTGCATACAAATATACACAATTTTTTTTCTCTCCAAGTAGTGCCAATTGAGGTTTCCCATACACCTGCATACAAATATACACAATTTTTTTTCTCTCCAAGTAGTGCCAATTGAGGTTTCCCATACACCTGCATACAAATATACACAATTTTTTTTCTCTCCAAGTAGTGCCAATTGAGGTTTCCCATACACCTGCATACAAATATACACAATTTTTTTCTCTCCAAGTAGTGCCAATTGAGGTTTCCCATACACCTGCATACAAATATACACAATTTTTTTTCACTCCAAGTAGTGCCAATTGAGGTTTCCCATACACCTGCATACAAATATACACAATTTTTTTCTATCCAAGTAGTGCCAATTGAGGTTTCCCATACACCTGCATACAAATATACACAATTTTTTTTCCCTCCCAGTAGTGCCAATTGAGGTTTCCCATACACCTGCATAAAAATATACACAATATTTTTTCCCTCCAAGTAGTGCCAATTGAGGTTTCCCATACACCTGCATACAAATATACACAATTTTTTTTCTCTCCAAGTAGTGCCAATTGAGGTTTCCCATACACCTGCATACAAATACACACAATTTTTTTTCTCTCCAAGTAGTGCCAATTGAGGTTTCCCATACACCTGCATACAAATATACACAATTTTTTTTCTCTCCAAGTAGTGCCAATTGAGGTTTCCCATACACCTGCATACAAATATACAAAATTTTTTTCTCTCCAAGTAGTGCCAATTGAGGTTTCCCATACACCTGCATACAAATATACACAATTTTTTTTCTCTCCAAGTAGTGCCAATTGAGGTTTCCCATACACCTGCATAAAAATATACACAATTTTTTTTCCCTCCGAGTAGTGCCAATTGAGGTTTCCCATACACCTGCATACAAATATACACAATTTTTTTTCTCTCCGAGTAGTGCCAATTGAGGTTTCCCATACACCTGCATAAAAATATACACAATTTTTTTTCCCTCCGAGTAGTGCCAATTGAGGTTTCCCATACACCTGCATAAAAATATACACAATTTTTTTCCCTCCGAGTAGTGCCAATTGAGGTTTCGCATACACCTGCATAAAAATATACACAATATTTTTTCTCTCCAAGTAGTGCCAATTGAGGTTTCCCATACACCTGCATACAAATATACACAATTTTTTTTCTCTCCAAGTAGTGCCAATTGAGGTTTCCCATACACCTGCATACAAATATACACAATTTTTTTTCTCTCCAAGTAGTGCCAATTGAGGTTTCCCATACACCTGCATAAAAATATACACAATTTTTTTTCTCTCCAAGTAGTGCCAATTGAGGTTTCCCATACACCTGCATAAAAATATACACATTTTTTTTCTCTCCGAGTTGTGCCAATTGAGGTTTCCCATACACCTGCATAAAAATATACACAATTTTTTTTCCCTCCAAGTAGTGCCAATTGAGGTTTCCCATACACCTGCATAAAAATATACAATACCCAATACTTCTCAAGTTTTTGACAGAGTCCGCGACTTTCTTTGACACAAAGTACATTTTAACCAAACGTTTACATTTTGTGCAAGGATTTAAATATTTCTAAGCAAAAAACGGTCATGTTAAATCTGTAGGTTCAAAAGTCCTTCCGAGAGGTTTGTGGCAGGGCATTGAGTATACAGTCCCCGTGCATGTCGTCGTCCCTGGGTTCCAGTCTAAATTGGGTGGCACCAAGGCTCCTTTATATACGAGCTGACTCGTCAAGCATATTGAAGCCCAATGATGCCGGAAGCATAATCAATTACCATTAGCTCGATTCGAATTTTCCCTTTAGGAAGTACAATTGAAATAATTTTTGATAGCTGATCTGTACCGAACTGCTCTAAACATGCTAGAAAAGGTTGGTTATTTCACTTTTCCAGAAAAGAAGAGGGAATAAAAAAATGGCTTAAAAATTTTATGGGATTATTGGATAACAAGAGCATACTTGTGCGAGTTAAGTTCTACAATAATGTAATTGAAACTTCTATTTTTATATAAAATATTTATTTTAACACTCATTTTATAATTTCGGTAACTGAAGTATCTTAGTGATATTTAATTAACTGTAGTACCTTAGTAAACGTGGTTTGTAGTCCAAACGTCATCTTGAAATCTTGAATATGTTATCCTCTCTTCCAAACCTAAAAGTATAATTTCTTTAAATGATATATATATATATATATATATATATATATATATATATATATATATATAATGTATATATATATATAATATATATATATATATATATTAAAGATTTATTCATGTCACACCAATATATTTCTGTTATACACTTTATTGCATTTTAAGAGTATAGTGTGGGACCAGTATACATTTTGGCAGTGTTAATGTACGTATATTTATGATATCTACCAAACAAGACATAAGTGCAGACGCATAGGCACCAGTTTACGACAGCTCTGGTCCGGAAGGTCATGAAAGCAATAAATAAAGGCACTAAAATTACAGGTGTAGTCGAGTCAGAAAAGTTACTGGACGCCAAAGCTGAAAATTGGTTAAAGAATTAACCAATGACGAAGTATTTCTGCATCGCCCTGAGAATAACCAAAGAGATACGGTGGGCGTATCTAAACCTCAGGCAAAACGATGTGGCAACAGGCAGAAAAAGTTCACAAGATAAGAGTCATATATTCTATTAAGCTACACATTCAGCCTTGAGTCTCTTTTGAGAGACTGTCAGTCATTATGATGATCTTCGGACATGGGGTATCAGTGAAGGTTCGTTAAGATACACTGTCAAGATGCAGTCGATATTAAGAAACAATCATGAGTTTCTATTAACAGATAGAAGTCATTATGGTGATCTTCAAATATGCTGTATCAGTGAAAATATATTCTGATATACAAGTGGGTTGTAGTAGCCAATATATTCAACCTATAGTCAATATGAGAGATGGTGTAACGAGGAGTGACTAACTTTCGGTGCAACGTCTAAAGACAACAAAAAATATATGTACTAATCTGCTGTTGTAAATAATTTTAAGCAAATACTATGGATGATCTCACACACCGAGTCTCCTCCTTGAATATATATGTATAATTATTGTAATTTAATCATAATTATAATATATTAAATAAATAATGTTAAAGTATAAGTAGTGGAAGTTAATTGTGTAGTATGCTAATTAATAATTTTATTTTAAAAACTTCCATAAAGAAATAATGGTGGGCTATAACGCGGCAACATTGCAATGTTCGGCTATACGATTTACGGGGAATTTAAGAATTAATAATTTTAGTCAACCGAAATTCACTATTTAATATTTAAAAGGAAGCTAACTGGGTGTTAACTATTTTTTGTGCACCACATATAGTGAGTCATAAAATTGTTGAATCCTACTGTCAACAAATTGTTGTCAAATGGAAATCTTACCATATTATAATAATTTTATAAACAGAAGCTAAAATGATACATAAATCGAAATATATTATCATAAAAGCTAATGAATGATCAAATAGGATTTTTTAACGAAAAACTGATAGAAATTATGTCCGAATGACAGAAATTTACTTTGGAATGGCACTGATATTTTCATCGCCAAGTCGGTGATTGGAGCCAATCATTTGATGTAAACGGTGCTCTGTCTTTCCAGTTTAGATGATCTCCTCAATATTATCTTTTAAAGTACTTCAATTTTTTTGGACTGGGCATAAAAAATGTATTGCTTACAATACAGATTTATAAAATTTATTATTATTAAGATTTTAAATGTTTTATTTATATAATTTGTGTTTAACTAAATGCAATATTTATCTAATTTGTGTTTATCTAAATGTTATATTTATCTAACTTGTGTTTATCTAAATGTTATATTTATCTATATAAATATCCCCAATTTTACAACAAATCTGGCCCGCTTTAAAATTTTCAATTCAGATATGTATAGTAAAGAAATCTCACACTTTTCTTTTCTTTTTAAAGTTGCTTGCTTTTTTATCATTACAGTCAACCTCCAATGTTCCACTTACTTCTCTCTACAAAATTATCAATTCTGTTTTAATTTACATCAGAACTACATACTTTTAGCTATAACTGGGGAAATTGAAAATCCTTCGGCTGGATGAAATTACAATTTTGAAATTTTAAGTGTATTGCACTGTTGCTTTTAGTAAAAATGTATTTTGTACATTAGCATATTTGTCGAGTGAGATTTCTGAGCACGGCCCCTCCTGTCTTCAAAATCCAGGGGTAGTACCAGCGGTAGATCAAAATTCAGAACATAAATTTGTTACAAAATTTCAGGACATACCGCAACATTCTATACTGTGCGACATACAATAACATATTTAAATGATATACTAGCAAAATATTTCGCTAAGTTCAAAGAACATAAATAAAAAATGAATAAAGCAAGATATTTACTTAATAAAATACAGAAGATTCTGTAAAAATGTTTAATAAAAATGAGTTTAAATTTCAAAATATAAAATAATGACTATGTAACTTATTATTTAATATTTTGAATTTTACTTAAGATATATCTATTTTTTGTCTTAAAACAATTCATTTATCAGCAATTTATTTTATGTTTGTAATTGTCGATCGTCAATATCGACTATGCACTTTTACAGAAACCACTCATATTCGTGATTTTATTTAAAAGTGATTTTATTTAAAAGGCCACGATTTGATTTAAAAGTATTAAAATTTACAATTTTATTTAAAAGTACTCAAGTCAATGATTTTATTTAAAAGCCCTTAAATTTGCAATTTTATTTAAAAGCATTAAAATTCATGAACTTATTGAAAAGTGCTAATGCTTAATAGTATCAAAATTGATGATCTTGACGAAAAGCTCTCAAGTTTGCAATTTAATTTGCAAAGAGCTTAAATTTCTGCTTTTCCTTAAAAATTGCTGAAATTCATAATTTCATTTAAGAACGCTAAAAGTAGCAATTTTATTTAAAAGCACTGCAATTTGAAATTTTGTTTAAAACACTGAAATTCACAATTTTATTTAAAAATATTAAAATACGTCATTTTCTTTAAAAATACAAATCTGCACTATTTTAAAGGTGCTAAAATGCACTATTTTATTTAAAAAGGATAAAATACATAATTATATGTTAAAGTGAGCCACCCCCGTGTAATTCACACACTACTATGTGTCATCATAAATATGATTCAAAAAACTTTTCATTATTTTGGTTAATTGCAGGTGTTTCAAATAATTCAAGGTCTTTCTGAGCTCATAATAAGATCATAATTTTTTCTTTATAATGTTGGAACTATAACATATATGATATAGCATTTCATGAATTTTAATGAGACCGGATTTTTGCAAAAAAATAAGAAAAAAAATGCCCCATCTATTTCATTCCTGATTTGTTAATATGTTTATAGAGTCAGAATCAAGTATTTGATTCTTGTTAATACGTATCGCAAAATTACAAATGTCACTTCAATCTTATTCATATTTATAAAATTATAACCCAATTACGAATTTGTTAAAGTTATCAAATACGTGTAAAACTCAATATTTGAAGCACGTGCTAAATCGCCAAATATGGTAAACCATGTATTTACTGAAACCCTACTGGGCTTTAATATGCTTGATAAATCAGCTTGTATTATAGGAGCCTTATGTGGCACTGTCTCGGCCGTCCAAACATATGTCTTTCACTTTCGGGTAAGTCGGACGGTCAGAATCGATAGAAAGAAATAACTATTGTGATAGTCTCCGTTCAATTTTCTCATATAATTCTATTTCATTTTGTTTACTTCTAGTTGTATCACAATCATTTTCAGAATGAAAGGAAAATGCATTTTGTTTTCAGATTTAGGACACAGTTGTATACATTCTTAAAACGTTTATTTTTCTACGTTGATAACAGCTTAGTGGATGTATGTAGTTTATCTGTGGAAGGTAAAATGCAAAGTTTCAGTTTTTCATTATTTTGCAGAAGTAATAAAGAGAATATTCTTGCAGAATTTTCAAAAATATATTATTTCAGTGAAAAAGGACCTAAAAGTATACAAATGCTTCCAGTAGATGCAAAACATCGAGAAGGTACTAAACTGTGGAAATTGAAAATAAAATAATAAAAATATTCCATTGGGGTATCAAAAAATCAGTCGAACAAAAAATAAATAAATAAATAAATAAAAATAAACACTACGTTTTTCTTTTTCGAAGTTACTGGGGTGAGAGAAAGAAATTAAAAGTCGGGAGCTTTGTTTTTAATTTCTTAATTGTTGAAAAGAAACGAACAAACATTTATGAAACATTTTTTCAAGAAACATTATTTTATCCTTAAATGTAGTAAAAATATCGTGGTTACTCCAAATTCATTAAAAAAGAGAGGATACAAAATAGGGAGAGGCTAAAATTAAAATAATTTAAATATAATAAAGTGGGGTATCAAATAATCGTGCGCATTAATTTTAAGAGAAAAATACCAAATTTTTCAATTTTCCCAGTGTCTGGTGTAAAAATTAGGAATAAAAAACTGTAAAATTATTTTCTTGGTTGTGGAAAAAGCAATGAACAATCAACTACGAAAACAATTGTAGAGATAAATTATTTTTCCCAAATAGAGAAAAAAATAACACAGATGATTCTAGTTGATTAAAAAATTGGGTGCCAAACAAAGCCATCTGAAACAATTTTCAGAGATTTATCGACCAAACCCAAATGCCGGAAATATAACATGGATGCGTAATTTTCAATATTAAAGTATGGGGTCGAAATGTAGGGATAGAAAAAATCAAAATTAATGGATATGGCATCAAAAAAGTAGATCCAGACAAACAGAGAAAAGTATCATTTTTTATTTTTGTATTTAATGAAGAGAGAATGTGTCAAAAACGCTCTGTTCTACTTATTTTTTTTTATAGTTTTTAGAAAAGTATTGCAAGGAAACAACATAAATTTTTAGGAATACATCACTTGCATACCACGTATTACTCAGCAAAATTACCAATTTAGTTCAATTTGATTTTCAAAGAAAGAGTGTAAAGTAAAAGTGAGGGTGACAAATAAAGTAATTTTACGTAGAGATGTCAAACGAAAAGTAAGAACAGAACTAAGCGAAAAATGCATATTTTTTTTTAGTTTTTAAATTATTGGTGAAGAACTTGATACTTAACCCTTGTACATTGGTGAAGAACTTTTTCTACATAACCCTAAACGAACAGCACGAATTCATGTGTTTACTTACCAGATTAATTTTAATTTCTAAGTGCGAGCGATAAAATTCAATAACTGAAATCTTAAAATTTATTCACCTAAAAATAGGTAATCCAGCAAACTATAAATATTTAAAAATCTGATTATAATCTAACAAATATAAGTATTTTGAGAATTTCAAAAAATTATGAGCGAAATGTCAAATGCGATACGTTTCAACATGAGATAGCTTCACAATTAATTTCCATGTCTGTGTCCATGGTAATATTCCATGTAAAGAATTTCCATTGACTGTAATAGCAGGAATCACATCTAATCACAGGAAATTCCTTTAGGACCCTGAAGACTTTGCAAGGAAAAATCCATGAGTGCATAATTTAGGTTTATCTATAGTAAAGTGGCCATGCTCGAACGAATAAAAAGAAGCTAGTATAACTAACTCTATACAACGAACTCTAACAACAAATTGATATAGAAGAAAAATGTCGATCATAAAATTATAGAGAATTGTCTAATTAGTAGGAATCAATATCGGGAAAGCACGAAACACACATATAAAAGGCAAAGAATACCTGGCAGAAAGTTGCGTCAGGCCTATAAAACAGTGACACCTATAATGCAATATATACCTTGCAAAAAGTTACATCAGGCTTATAACACAGTGACGCCTACAATGCAATAAATACCTGGCAAAAAAGTTGCATCACGCCTGAAACACTATGACACCTACAATGCAATAAATACCTTGCAAAAATTTGGATCAGGCCTGAAACACAATGACACCTACAATGCAATAAATGCCTGACAAAATTTGCATCAGGCCTATAACACAGTGACACCTACAATGCAATAAATACCTTGCAAAAGTTTGGATCAGGCCTGAAACACAGTGACATCTACAATGCAATAAATACCTTGCAAAAAGTTGGATCAAGCTTGAAACACAGAGATACCTACAATGCAATAAATACCTTGCAAAAAGATGGATCAGGCCCGAAACACAGCGACACTTACAATGCTTATCAAAGCATGTGGTAATATTTTTTATCGAATTCATATTTAGATTGTTGCTGACGGAGAACATTTTGAACTGGCTGTAGATCAGACTCCTTTGTATATAGATGTTGCTTATTTTAGCATTCCCGAATAGAAGAGCACATCGGCAATAACCATATTGTGCGAAAAAATGCATTTCTGTAACAGTCTTATTGCCAATGTCTACTAATTCAGCAATACTCTACAACTGTGTAATCAACTTTTTTCGTCTATCTCACTTTGCTGAAAAGTACCCTAATAGGGATCCAATATTGACCTAATATTGGCTCCAATATTGGACAATATTATAAAGTGGCCAGATTTGACGGAATAGGCCCAATATTGGCTTAAAATATTGGGACAATATTACGCCAAATTTTCCAATGTAACACTATGTGAGATCAGAAATAAATCTCACATGTGTTTCGGTGAGACAAGTTTATGCCAGTTATTTATTGTGTCCAAAACATCGGACAATACCTGTAGTCTGGATGGCGCCGAGGTTTAGAGCAAACCATAAATTTAGGAGCGTAAAGACAGAGGGGGCCGAGCGGACCCTTACGAGGATGCCAAGTAGCGACATTGGTTCAATGATGAACTAATGAAGAAAGTGCTTGTTGCGTCACACTGAATGCTGCAAATGAAAGCAAAGGGGGAGCAAAAGTGGTAAAGTATAAGTGGCCAAAGTAAAATAAATTTCATTGAATTGCGTCGTTTTTAATAATTGGCGACATTTCCGTCAATTTGGCAAAAACGAAAAGTTGCCAAGTAGCTGTGTTCCGCCAAATTCATAGATCTGAATTTGCAGATCTGAATAAAACATCCAGATCCCGTTTGTATATACTAAATGAAAATGCTAAAATTGTATTAGAAGATATCCGGTTCTACTCTTTTTCAGTTTCAACAATCAGCTGAATAAATTTATTGGCTAAACACAATACATTAGTTTATTAGCTAACCACAATATATAAGCTTGGCCAAACTAACCAACACTCTTTGCCAAAATAAATGAATTTGATGTACGTTGCCCGCAATTAATATAATTAAAAGAAAAATCAAACCGTTCATTTATAAGATAGAATATTTTTATATCCATTTATTTATTATGCAAATCGAAAAAAAATAATAAACATTAACAAACACATTTAATTTAATTGCGTTGCCTAGCAACATAATATATCCTCATAAAATTCTGAAAATTAATTAACCAGTTTGATTTCTTAATACTTTCATCGTTGAGTAAAAACTTATGTAAAATAAACCATGGTGATAGATTTTTCATTTAAATTCATGTTTTCAAATAATTCATGATTTCAGAAAGTGACATTTTAACGCAAAAATCTGCCACCAAACTCAGAGATAAAATTCTAATTCATTTTCACGTTTTAAACAAACGGTTTTCAAACTTTTCGTTTGGAGGAACCAAGGAGTTTGAGAGTAGAACTCCTAGGAAAACGTTTCGTTTTTAATTAATATCTCGACAACCCCTGGTCTTAAAAACTCGAAACTTGGAATAAATTTAAGGGAACTATTATAAAGCTACACGCATAGTTTCGTTAAATTCGGTTCAGCAGTTCTCCCGTGATGATGAGACAAAAGAAAGTTTGTTTTTCACTAATATCTCGAGAACCACTGGTCGTAGAAACTCGAAACATAGACTAAATTTTAAGAGGGGTTATTTCAAGGTTACCCACAAAATTTAATTAACTTCGGTTCAGCCGTTCTCCCGTGATGACGGGACAAACAGACAGACAGATAGACAGATTTTCAATTTTATTTATGTAGATTTAAGAAAAAAATAATAATTCAAATATGTAAAAATTTTGTTGGGAAGAAATTTCGCCAGTAGTAACTGTCTTTTAACGTTTTTTAATATATAGTAACTGTCTTTTTGTCTTAAACAACAATTTAATTTAATGCTTAGTAATAATTATTTCATTAAGTATGTGTGAGGATCTATATTTAATTTCAAGATTCAGGTTAATCTTAGCAGATACAAAAAAATACATTTTGCAAGATTCCATCAATTTATTCTCTTTTCTTGTTGCCCAAGAGGAAAGAAATACAATGAAATTTCATATCAATATATTTCTTTTCCTTCTTTTTTTTTTTTTTTTTTTAATTCAATTTCTTGCAATGCTGCTCTTCCGATTTGAATCTGATGATATTTTATTTACTTTCAAAATAGAGAATAGAAAAACGTTTCTTTGCGATACAGAGCTTGAATTTATAATAGAGAATCAAGAATAGAAGATACAAAGTATACGCATAATACAATCTCACTTATTAGTATATTAGAATACATATGATTCATGTGAGCTCTCTGAATATGTTTTACTAGAATAAATAAGGATATGTTTTAGTAGAATTTAGGCCTGTGAAAGGCAGGAAAAAATAACAGTCTTTGTGAATTACGTTTTTAAAAAAAATTGTGTCAATATGTGTATTTTTAAAATTTGTATAAATCGGTTCCGAAGCAAAAATTACATAAAAAAATTATTATTTTTGCAATATTTGGGTGTATTCTGAATATTCTATTGCACATAAAAACAATATGCTTCCAGTACTCACTAATTGTAATTTTTGTACTAAATTTCGGTCGAATCGCTCCATTCGTTCGTGAGATATCGTCTCCATAGACTCACTGATCACACACACAGAGAGAGAGAGAGAGACGTTACCTCAAAAACGTTCAAGTCGTGTTCAGGGATACTTACGACATGCTATCCCGTCGAAAACTCGAATTCAGACATTTGACCCCGTCACAATAATTTCCTTATACATTATAATATACACCGGGTGATCCAAAATTCAGTTAAGATTTGAAAATTCAATAGTTCTGGGGATAATGTACGTAGAGAGATAAAAACTGACGCACATGCTTGAAATGACTTGGGGTTTTATTAAAACCTTAAAAAAAATAATTGCAAAAAATATCCAACAGATGGCGCTTCATCTGATAACAAAAGCGATAATTAGCATAACAATCCATCTGTTAGCAAAGACGATGTTCTTCAAAACAAATGCTCAACATGTCAGCCGTCATTCACCAGCAATATCTGTAGCAGAGGGATAATGTTGTGAACAGCACTGTGCAACATACCTGTAGGAATGGTGAAAAATTGCCGTCGGATGGCGTCTTTTAGCATCCCTAATGAGGTCAGATGGTCGCGGTAGACTTCAGGTAACCCCATAAACAATAATCACATGGATTAGGGACCTGGAAGGCCAAGCCTGACGGAAGTGGCGGCTCAGCACGAGGTCCTCGCCAAACGATGTGTTGACGACGTAGCAATATGGGGATGCATATAGCTACAGATCATTTATACAGTTCATTTACATCTACAGCTCATTTTATACACTATTCTCATGCGACGTCACTGACGTTTTGCTGTCCAGCGCCATCTGTTGGCCATTTTTATAATTATTTTTTTAAGGTTACCATAAAACCCCATGTCATTTCAAGCATGTGTGTCAATTTTTATCTCTCTACGTACATTATCCTGTGAATTATTGAATTTTCAAATCTTAACTGACTTTTGGATCACCCGGTATATAAGGGAAGTAATTGGCTACAACTCAGTTTTTAAAAGTGCTCGATTCCCTGTCTTTGATAGGCTTAAATATTATTTAATAATACATTTGCTTCCAATACCACCTCTGAAAATCGTACGCAAAATGTGGTTCTCGTCGTCTAGCATTACGGACCGGCGGTGAAATGGGTTATTCAGATAGTCGTTTGTTATGTTATTTCCAAGATATTGAATTTTCATTAATTAGTCGTCATTTCATTAATTTGTCATCAATTTTATCAATTTGCCGACATTTTTATCAATTTGGTGATAATTTCTTCAATTTGGCAACATTTACAAAATCTAGCCAAATTGGCGATATTCCGCCAATTCTATCCGTGACTGAAACACATTTAGCAACATTGTGTAGCAGCAAGGGACAATACCGGCCTCTATTTTATTTTTATATTCGATTCAAAATGTTGCAAAATGGACAAAAGTAAAAAAAAAATATTCTCTGAGCTGTATTTTGTGTTTTATTAGCAGTCAAAGTTCGCCTTTCTGACTGTCGCGGGAAAACGACCCATTTTGGAGCGCACGGAATGTAACGTCGCAAGGGCTGCCCGTATCTTCGAGAATTGGTGAATAAGTTTGGTTACATTCAGAAAGTTTCGATAACTATAATTGTTTCTTCGGTCCCAAACTGCTGAATAGTTGTATCTCTCTAATGTGCCCGGCTACTAGTTTTACATCATCAGATAAATTATTTAAATCTGTGCCAAAAAATTATGTTTTTCGTAAAAAGTAGTGTGAATCGCAGGAAGCCAGATTGTAAACAAAATTCACCACTATCATTAAAGAGTGTTCGTTACGTATATTATGATAATAAATCAATGACTATATCCAATTTTCAAAACCTTTTTATGAGAAGTTATTTCTTAATGGTGTAATAAACTTCTGGTTCGGCACTCTATTTTTAGTATTGCTATTACGAATGAATTTAAACCCTGATTCAAAGTGGGTTATTGACTTTGGATCCGGGTTAGTGCATGATGTTCGCAGTTAATTTAGAAAATATAAAAAATTCCGTGCATGAAACATTTTTATACCAGTATACTGTAGTGAGCAGTTGCAATTTAGTATTTTCTGTGAGACCAGAAATAGATCTCACATGTGTTTTGGTGAGACAAGTTTATGCCAGTTATTTATTATGTTCAAAACCAAATGTGGTACACATTTAAAAATATAATATACTGTGTTCGCAATAACCCTAAAATTATTTACTTCTGCGCGAGTTCTGCAAAGGAATATTATTAATTAATATTTTACCAAAAAGATTACACCCTTTTAAAGTTAACAAAAACACATTTATTACCAACATAAAATACGTATTAAATTCAATTATAATAACTACTCTGTTTACAAAATTATTTAGGAAGATAGCGTGTGAGATATCATGTGAGACCAGTAATCGTAGACCTAACGTATTTTGATAACCTGTGAATATTAGAGGAACACATACCTTCAAATCTGTCTTGGGTTTGCCGATCATCTTGTACTGCTGACTCATAATGTCGTACGAGTATAAATCATACGTATTGATCAAGTCATACTATTGCACTTCTCACTTTTAATGTCGCACAAGTATCACTCTTGTATCTCTAGTATTGGCGTTTTCTCATAATGTCGCACACGTATTAGCACAAGTCTACCAAGTCATAATGTCGAAGTTATCTGTTATTCCACAAGTTGTTATTAAGGCATCGTCTCCAAGTTATCTGAGCAAGTGTGCTCAAGTGTCCTTCTTAGGTCACATGTTGTGGTTCTCCTATTTTCGGGGGTGTCATTTTCCCCCTTGCTTTCATTTGTAGCATTAAGAGTGACGCAACAAGCACCCTTTTCCATTGGATAATATTTATCCAATGGCATGGTTCACATCCGAGCTGGCCCTTACGAAGATGTGAACCATGCTATTGGATAAAGATTATCCAATGGAAAAGAGTGCTTGTTGCGTCACTCTTAATGTTACAAATGAAAGCAAGGGGGAAATGACACCACCGAAATAAGGAGAACCACAACCTGTGCCTATGACCTAAGAAAGGCACTTGAACACACTTGCTCAGATAACTTGGAGACGATGACTTAATAACGACTTGTGGAATAACAGATAACTTCGACATTATGACTTGGTAGACTTGTACAAACACGTGTGCGACATTATGAGAAAACGCCAATACTAGAGATACAAGAGATATACTCGTGCGACATTAAAAGTGAGAAGTGCAATAGTTTGACTTGATCAATATGTATGATTTATACTCGTGCGACATTATGAGTCAGCAGTACAAGATGATCGGCAAAGTCCAAGACAGATTTGAAGGTATGTGTTCCTCAAATATTCACAGGTTATCAAAATACTTTAAGCTTATGATTACTGATCTCACATGCTATCTCACATGATATCTCACATCTATCTTCCTAAATAATTTGTAAGCATAGTAGTCATAATTGAATTTAATAAGTATTTTATGTTGGTAATAAATGTGTTTTTGTTAAAGTTACATGGGTGTAATCCTTTTGGTAAAATATTAATCAATAATATCCCTTTACAGAACTCGCGCCAAAGGAAAAAATCTGATGTGGGCAACACATGACTTTCCTTATATAATGTAATGAATTTACTACTTTTACAGTAAAAAAATAGGATTTTCTTGTAGTAGATACTAATATTCTTTCCAAGATATTGAATTTTCGACAATTAGTCGTCATTTTCATTGATTTAGCGTCATTTTTATCCATTTGGCGAGATTTTCGTTAATTTGGCAACATTTCAAAAATGTCGCCGAGTTGGCGACATTCCGCCAAATTCGTCGCCAAAATCTCGCCAAGCGTTATGCACTAAGAAATAAGTTTTTCTTAAAGCAGATAAATGACTATTGGCGTTCAAATACAAAAGTATTATTCAAAGTATCTTTTTTCAAGAATGGAACGAGCTAGATCCACGAGAAGGATGTCACTCAATTTATCACATGGTATTACATATGAAAAGTAAACATGTTTCTCAATAGGAAATATTTTTCTTTTTATTTTATATGACTTTTTGATAATTTTTTTAAAAAATGTACAATATCTCGAGAACGGTTCACGTTAGCGTTCTAAAATTCATGTCAATCGTTTTCTAATGAAAAATTACATAAGAAATGTCTATTTGCGTAACTTTATTAGTGGTTTTAATTTTTTGACGATTTTTTCAAAATTTCATTCGAAAATTTAGGGGGGTTCTGAACATTCGATTGCGTATAAAAACAATAGGCTTCCAGTGTTTACGGATTGTGATTATTGTACCAAATTTGGTTCGAATCGGTCTATTCGTTCGTCAGTTATCGTCTCCACAGACTCACTGACACACACACACACATACACACATACTTTCACACACACACACACACACACACACACACAGACATCACTTCAAAAATGTTTGATTCGTGATCAGGGATGCTTGAAACGTGCTCTCCCGTCGAAAACTCGAATTCGAATTTTCGACCCCGTCACAATACTTTCCTTATACATTATGTATATAAGGAAAGTAATAATTGGAGGGTTATTGCGAACACAGTATATTATATTTTAAAATGTGTACCACATTTTCATTAAGTGCATGTGCTTTCGAAGAGTTATAAAACAGATTTTATCTAAAAAAATAAATCATAAATGTGAAACTTGCACAAAAGGAATAGAAATTAAATGGAAAATAATTTAAAATTGGTTCACCTATTCAGAATCATAAATGATTTACGGTTTATTATAGGTTTTAAAATATAATATTATAAGAAACAATTTAAAGCTGCTTTTAATTTAAAAATAAATTATTAAATAATATATTAAATATTATATTTAGAATTCTCACAAATCATATAAATATAATAAAAAATATACGAGTATGCATAAAAATATATATACATATAAACACAAATACATAAATATTATTTTTAATTCCCCGAAAAAATACACCGCTCAATCTAAACTTTCGGATTACATTTTCTGTGTAACAATCGTAAGGCTATTTTCACTCAAAAAATTACGGAGCACATTACAAAAAAAAAAGAAAATCACTATTCGATGGAGCCGAAATGGTTTTTGCGTAAATAATCTTTTGTAAAATAAAACTCCAGGAAGATTCAATCTGTTCGATTTTTTTTTCAGACTTATTTATTTCATTTACAGGCTTTCAAAGTGTTACAAATTACTTGCTAACTGTTTATAGCAACTTTTAGCAACTAGCACTTTTAGTTTTCGTCCCTATTTCAACTGGATACTCCGACTCTAGATATGCAATTTTCTCAAAATATGCAATCTTTTATTAACTTGCTTTGCGGTATATATACTTGTATTAAACTTAACAATATATCTGGTGAGATTTTGCATTCAAATTAATTCATAAACTTTTCTTGCGGCACATAATTACGGTACTCGATTATGTATATTTCCATGTATTATGTTCAAACCTCACCAATCATTAAACATCTTTAGAATCCCCAAGTTTATTTAACCTTCTAATTTTTTTAAACAAAATAAAATACCTCCTGCTTGTGCATCCATATTTCACCAAGGATTAAGTACAGACACTGAGCTGCAACAATCGTGATATTTTAAATATTGCAACTTTCCCAGCAATTAGAAAATCCAGGTTAAAAACTGACCTAACGAAATTATAACCATTCGATCCAAAACCCAATTATATATACTTGGAAGACTTTAAAAGAGCTACAAATTCTTGATTATCACTATTATCACTTTTAGTTTTTGAGATATAAGCATTCCAAAATTGTAAAACGAAACATTTTCAATCTTCTTCAAATTGACAAGACGATTACTCGAAAACTAAGACAGTAAGGTTGAATAAATTAGATTTTTCTTTCCAAAAATTAGATTCAGAAATTAAATTTGCTAATACATATTTTTATCGCCTACTATGTATATCTATCTTTTCAAGTTTGAGTGAAAGTAAGAAAAATTGAAAAATCACTCACTCGGACAAATGCTTTAAGTGTTTTCTAAAAAGTTCCATAGTATTAAAATTATTTTATATATTCATAATCTAGACCAACAGCACAAGAAAAAAATATGAACATTTTTATCTATCAGGTTCGCAGAAATTGGCGTCCAAAGCGTTTGCATTTTTCGTAATGCTCCGATTTCCACCACAGATATCCCAAACGCAGATGTTATTCATAATAATAATAATAATAATAATAATAATAATAATAATAATAAAACTTCAAGAAAGGGTATCAAGTTTACACCTCAAGTTTCAGCTGTCCCAAAATATTTATTGTTCTGAAATAGAGCACCATCACTGTAATATCGATCTTTGGCAAATTGCAGGATTCTCCTACAAAAACTAGGATTAAAACCAGGATCCATGTTTTCAATAAAATAAACAAGTACAAATGCAAAATATCAATTGTACACAAAATTAAACCCCAACTACCCTGCGAATATCTCAAGGCAAAACGAGATAGAATGTTGCATCTCAGGTCGAACGGGGAATCAGGACCAATCACAGAGCGTTTTGTGTTTGCTCTGATTTTGCGGTTTTTCTTTTCTTGATATTTAAATACATAAATGTTTTAAGAAATTTTCGCTTGGATATTTGGAATCAGAAAATTTATCTTTAAATATGAATTGGTTTTAAGAGTTTTTAAAAAAAATCGGAATTGTCTATTGCAGCAGCACAGATACATCAAAGCGTTTATAATTATTAATGTTTGATTCCCTGTCTTTGATAAGCCATTAGTTTTTCCTTTGAAAGTTCATTTGACATTAGTTCTTGATATAGTTTCTTGCAATGCCATACCAGAAATCAGACTCCAAAATGTGATTCTCAAAGTTAGAATCACTTATAACTTTGGGAACACAGCTTCAGTGAGCATGAATTAGATCGTTGCAGCCTTATGCATCGTAAATTCAGTCTTTAGGAATTTAAAACGAACATCATAGAACTGAATTCTTCGATCTTTCACCAAATTGTGTTACAAAACTTTGGTACTTACTGCCATTGTAAGTAATAACTATCCCATCCTGACCAGAACATGATAAACGCAAAACCAGTCCATGCTTGCTCTTACCAGCAATGTGAACACGATTCTGCAGTAAAATACCTTACCTTGAGTTCTAGTTAATGATTTGATAAGATAACATTTCTAGATTAAACATATTAAAGCATGTAACTAATTAAAAATGTATATGAAATCGTCTCTAAACGGATGACTAAACTTTCATACATCAGTTTTAATGACTATTCAAATGCCGTATTTATAATTAAAATTCTATCATCTGCAATTTTCCTGAGTTTAAATTCTATGCCCATTTATATATCTTCATTATATACCAAAAAAAGTCTGATGTGGACAGCATATGACTTTCCTTTTATAATGCAATGAATTTACTCTTTTTACAGTCAAATAATAATGTATAAGATCCACCGTACTGTGATTTTAACTCTGAATTGCACATTTGGCGATTTTCCGAATGACAACATGTAAAACTATTTAAAAGTACCCAATTAACTTATTGTCGCAGTGAATTAGATCCACTGGATATATTTGTGATTTTGAATTGTATTTATGGCAAATTATGAAATATGAATTATTCTGAGAAAAGCTGGATTTGAAATTATGATTTATTCCGCTACTCAAAAGAGCAAGTGAGGCCTTAGCAACAACAAGGCAAGGCCACAGTTAATCGTTTCATACGAGAATCGAAAACATACCTCAAGCATCCCTTGAAGTGCCACTGAAGCTTAATTGATGCCAAAATTAATGGCACATCTTGAATACAAGCAACGTTTCACAGAGAATAAAGGCGAAGGATGGTGCACGTCAACGAGTCTAAGAATAACAAGTTTAAGCAATGCCACACCCCTCACAGCAAAGGTCGTCACATGTGTGATAGTTACATTGTAGTCACGTGACATCTGGGTCACAATGTGACATCATATTTGTGATTTCTATGCGACATTACGTATTAGTAACTTTGTAACTTCATTGTGACTATATTCTGTGACGTTTTCACAATTTAATTAACACGTAACAATGTAACGACATTACAATGGCAATTACAATGTGACGTCACAAAGAAGTTAATATGCGACGTCACAAACGACGATGAAAATGACCAAAATGACTTCGCTGTGACCTCAATATGACATTTCCGAGACGTACTGCGACGTCCTGTGACGTCCCAAAGTCACAGTGTGACGTAAATCTTACGTCACTGTGAAAAAAAATGCTGTTAGGGACTTCAAGTAAGCGGCATGTTTACAATTATCGCCCACTCCCTGCAGATTTATGGAGACATCCCACACACACCTCGATTCGGCATGTGGCAAGCAGAAGCGCCCGGCGGAAGGTCACAAACCGGTCAAGTGGAGCCTAATCACTGCGTTATCCTTCCGCCTTGTATGTACAAGGCATACGCTATGGACTAGTAAGAGATGACAACGATCTTTCGGGTGACGAGGTGGTCTACTTCGTCATCCCGATTTGCTTGGATTGGAACCATTTTCCTTACTCATTCTTTCCGTGTCGGCCATGAAACAAGGACGCTTATTATTGTCCTATTCAGCTGCGGTAGTATGGAAGGCTGTTCTTACATATTTACGATAAAATCATTATACATACTATATCTGATGCGTGAACAATTATGTGAGCAATGTTCTTGAAAGACTTTTATATCAAATTGCATAGTGCTTATCCAGCTATACTGACTTGTTTGAGTAGAACTGTGACTGATTGGAACTTTTAGTAATTAGAACTGCATTTACAGTTTTCTGCAATATTACAATCTGCCAGAGCTCTTCAATTAAGTATAAATCGATGATTGTCACGACTCTTGGATTTTCAACGTCTGGGTTATAACTACGAATCCCGATGCAGTAATTTACGACAACGTATAATACAGAATTCCGAATAAATCAGATGGATATAGATGAATACCTATTTCTCAATTGCTGATGACCGGAGTTCGAGTGAATGCTACAGAAGACCCAATATTCTATGATGGAATTAGAAGTGGAGTGACGCTAAATAAATTATCACCCAATAATGGAATGCTCCAGACTCTAAAGTCGAGGACAACCTTAGATGACTAATGCTCCATAAAACTTAGTGCCAGATGATTTTCGAACTCTCAACAAGTTCACAAGATTGCAAGGTAAAGACCTTTATATATGAATATGTTCCATAACGTTATTCCGTCTCAGTGATAACCATAGATGGTTTGTGATAGAGCAGTCGGATATTACAAAGGTGGTGAGGGATTTAATTTATATGATCGTAAATATTGATGAAGGCGAGCCAACGGCTGTACCCTGCTGAAAACACCGGTTCCCGTTAGATCACTGAAGTTAGGCACCATCGGGCGCGGTTAGTACTTGGGTGGGTGACCTCCTGGGAACACCGCATACTGTTGGCTTATATCAGTCGACGTGGTGGCCGAACGGTCAAGGCCAGCGTTTCCAGCGATTGATTGCCCAAGTCGTGGGTTCGAGTCCCACGTAAGACATGGATGTTTGTGTTGTTGGGCGCAATGTGTCCCCACCCCCACTGGTACGCAGGGGCAACATCATTTGACGGCTAAGAGGTTCACTGTTTTGGCCAATGTATAGGCGAAGATGAAAGAGTCAATGCCTGGCCATTGGGAAAAGAAATATTGATGAAGACCATAATACTTGCATAATTTAATATTAAGAATATTATTTTTCATAAGAACTGGTCCACAAAATAATTAGATTAACTCTACTCTATTACCTGATATGAATTAACTATGAATAATAAGTGATAAAAATAATTTGTGTTATTGATAAATAATAATTGGCCTACTATAAAACAACGTGTTTGTTAATTAAGCTAATAGTTAAGATGCTAATGAGAAATTTTATTCAATCAAAATTGATTATGCCATAACAATGTGAATAATGAAAGTCATGATTAGCAATTGCAAATCTCATTGATATATTTATCTAATCAAGATATGTTAACTAGTTTTAATATTTAATAAATTGTTATTTGATATGTAATAATTGTCTTTATTGAGTATACCGCCATAGAAAATGATTAATAAAGCTTCGCACGTTAACCAGAGCAGCTTCTGGCATGCACTCTCAGAGAGTGATTAATAAAAAACAAACGGTAAGGTAACGGGGACGTATTAATTGCTAACTTTTGTCAAAAATCGAGGCTAGCTTTTAGGCTAGAATCAGTCCAATTAAGAACTCGTTTTATAAGCTTAAAAATTAATATATCCACATCCCTTTTATCTTACTAAGATATGGGAAATTTTGCTTTATTTACGAACTCCTACCCATACTTATATTTCGCGCAATTATAAATAAACAATTATCAATATTGGGAGTATCCTCAATAAGCGACATAGTTAATATAGTAAGCTATTTTAATAATAAATGCATCAATAAGTGTCATTTTCATTAAATTAACGACATTTTTGCAATTTTGACGATATTTTAGGAAATCTGTTGGCGGTACTTTGCTAAATTATTCGACAAGCTCGCCAAATGCATCACCAAGTGTTACAAACAAACGGAGAGATGAACATTTCTTATAAGATATGCCCGTCATATGGACGTTAGTCAAAATTTGTGAGACATTACGTCCCATTTGTCGACATTTTTGCCACATTGACAACATTTAAAATAGTCGCCAAGTTGGTGACGTCCCACTCAGTTTCTCGCCAAGCATTACGGACGGACGGATATCTGGGTTATTCTTATTATCTACTCTTTAAGTTTGTCATAAGGTAAAATTGTCCTTATCAAAATTACCACTATAGGACTTACCTATGATGCCGTCGCTAGGGGTGGAGCATGTAAGCTCCTGGTTCTCAAACTGGAGAGACCAACACACAAAATATAAATAAATACACTTGACTTAATTGATCAATTTATTTTAATATTTTAAGTTATAGATATCCATTGTATCTTGATTAATGATACTATTATTAAATCTATTATTATAAGACATATAACACTGACAATATTTCATTCATACATATTTACACACATAATAAAATTGACATATATTTTTAAAACAGTTTCTTTTAAGCAATCGACACTCAAAATAGTTCTTTTAGTTCAATATCTAAGAACTCGTTAATATAATCTACTCTTAGGACTTGATTGTTCATTATTTGAATAATCGATAAAAGTGTGCTTTCCGTGCTAATTAGGGACAAATTGAAACCTAATTACCTCTACTCTTTTGTGTTAAGTACTTATTCGTGCAATCTCAATGATGTACGAAACTGTTGCACATCTCATAACTGCAACAAGCTTCTATTTTATCGCTCACATTCGATATACTTTTTTCACAAAACCATGAAACATGATGTTAGCTCGTTCGAAAATTTGAAGTAGACTGAACTTTTGGAATACGGCTTTGGAGCGCTTTTTTCTTTCCCCCATTGGTTTCCTACCACATCTACCATTCGTTGTTGATGCAGAAGGGGATGACCACTGTTTATGTATGCATGTGTTGTCATTGGTTCCCTCTGCAGCATTTAGATTGTTCATTATCTTTCATTAATCTATTCATTATCTATCTTATCATTTGTAATTGGGGTGGAAACATGTAATACAAATATTGTGTTACAAAGTTCTTTCCAAGATATTAAACTTTCATCAAAATGGAGAATTTTTATGAATTAGGTGATATTTTCGGCAATTTGGCACCATTTAAAAAGTCAGCAAACTGTAGATACTCCGACAAATTAGTCACTGAAATTTCGCCAAGCGTTATGGACTGAAAAATAGATTATTCTTATAGTAGTTTCTTATATTCTCTCCAAGATAGTGAATTTTCATCAATTAGACGGTAGTTTCATTAATTTAGCGTAATTTTTATCAATTTTGCGACATTTTCGTTAATTTGGCAACATATTTTAAAAGTCGCCAAGTTGATGACATTCCGTTAAATTCGTAGCTAAAATTTCGCCAAGCGTTATGAACGGAAAAATAAGTTATTCTTATAGCAGATAAATGACTATTGGTCTCCAAATACAAAAGTATTACAAGGTATCTTCTCATATGAATGGAGCGAGCTAGATCCACGAGAAGGATATCACCAAATTTTTCGCATGGTATTTATTACATATGAAAAGTGAACATATGTTACATAAGTTAATATTTTTTTTTTATTTTATGTGACTTTTTGATAAATTTTTTTGTAGAATGTTAAATTTCTCGAGAACAGTTCATGCTAGCATACTAAAATATATATCAATCGTTTTCTAATGAAAAATTACATAAGAAATGACTATTTGCGTAACTATATTAAAGGTTTTGATTTTGTGATGATTTTTTTCAAAATTTCACACCAAAATTTAGGGGATTCTGAAAATACGATTACGTTTAAAAACAATAGGCTTGCAGTATTCGAAGATTCTAATTTTTGTACCAGATTTCGTTCGAATAGCGCCCTTCGTACGTGAGATGTCGTCTCCACAGACTCACTTTCACACACACACACACACATACATACATACACTTGCACACTTACACACACACACACACACAGACAATCACACACACTTACACAGACTCAAAAATGTTTGATTCGTGGTCAGGAAGGCTTGAAACGTCTCTTTGATAACTCGAATTCGAATTTTCAACCCCGTCACAGTACTTTCCTTATACATTATAATATGCATATAAGGAAAGTAATTATTATTGAAGCAGAAAATATAAATGAATTGTTGTGTTGTGAAGTACATACAAATCCTTCGCAAACATTAATTAAAAAATTCTTGTTATTCAAATTCTATAGAGAAAAATATTAACTATCTGTGTAATAGAATCTTTAAGATTTAAATGTTAATTTAAATACATTCCACAAATATCTCACATTCATAACTATTCAAAAATTTGGACTTTAATTATTATTCAGTTGAAGTGTTTTAACTATATTTAGTCATTCTTGTGCATTAAAAGGTAAGGGCGTAATTAATTTTGCAGGTATTTTATAATATGTATTTCTTCAGTTTTACATTAAATTATCACTTCAGACGGATTTTATTACCTAGTTATTGAATGATTATTTATTAAAGCAGTTTCAAAATAACTTTTACCATTATATGAAAATCTTAAAATTCTTTGATATTATTGATTGTTGATTTTATTTCTAATATAAACGAAAATATAACCGTTGCAATAGTTCAATAGATAAATCATCGTTAGACAGATGAGGTTCGTAATTCGAAGCTCGCTTGCGACACAATATTTTTTTCCAAATTACTTAAACCAAAGTTAAATTTAAATGACTTGAAAGATCTAAAATAAAGCACTTTGATATTTCGCCGATCAGGTGGTCGAGCGGTGAGGGGCATGCGTTTCTGTCTGATTGCTGGATTGCCGGGTTGCGGTTTCGAATCCCGGGGATGTTGTCATGTCGATGCCAAGTCAGACATTCCGCCCTTCGGGGACCATCTATAAAAGTGAAGCTGCAAATCTCCTCCCCTTCGCCACGGGACACCCTGTGGGGTCTTGTGGACGTAGTGGGTAGGCGCCCCTTTACCACGGGGGAAAGATATAATAACCAAATCGAGTAATTACGAAATATTAAATTCAACAATCCAGTGTTAAACCACGGCCACAATGCCGAAAAAAGAAATATACCGCACTGGCTTACTTTTGAAGATTAATTAGACTGGATTCATCTTCAAATCTGTGTAACTAACTCTAATTAACCCAAACACATGCTTGTTTTAGAATTGGTAATAGTATGTTAATATAAATACCAATGCAACAGACTACAAGCAATAAAAAAGGAGGAAATGAAAAAAAGAAGGAAGTCAAATATTACCATTATCCATGAGGCAAGGATATTATCCAGGAACAAACACATCGTACACGTGTGAGTGCGAGTAGCATTAACTAAATGAAAAAGGTCAAGAAGCATCCAGAAAAATTATGACTAAATAGATCAAAAGGGGTAAAACAGTCGGTTGCAGTGACATTCCCTAAAACACTTCCAGTGAGTTAGAGTACTATACGGAACAATCAACCAAGTAAGTACAATAGGATGAACAGAAATCCTAGAGGAAAAATTTACTAAACAAGTGATTCACAGAAGCAGTGAATATACGAGTATGCCACAAGCACTATTATAAAAAGGGCTCAAGTCATAGTATCAAATTGGCTAATGTTACATATTTTTAGCGAAAATAATTTTCAAAATATTAAATATTTATGTATCTTATTTTCAAATTTATTGTTTTTCAAATTTCTACTTTATTTATTTTTTTTTTATTTTACAAATTTATATAGTCATATAATTAAGAAATTATAATAATTCGTTTTTTTTTTTAAATCAAATTAGCCGCCATAATTGGAAATGTGGTCTTTGAAGTTATTGAGTGGTAGTTGATACACTGAGTTGATAATTTTAATTACTAAATTGGGAGGATATGCATTGTTGTTTGCAGTATTTAATAATTCTATAAAATGTGCTAATTTATAATTATCATCACACATTTTATTGATTCTAAAAACCTGGTTTGATATGATATTTCTAAACACTGATATATGCAAACAGCAGTCAAAGTGTTGAATTTTAGAAGTATTGAAGTTAAATCTAGCCTTCTATCATGCAAGTTTATAGCCAGATTACAATTTGTATATTTAAAATTAAATCTAAAAAGTTTGCAACATTTGATATATATATATATATATATATATATATATATATATATATAAATATATATATATGTATATATATATATATATATATATATATATATATATATATATAAATATATATATGTATATATATATATATATATATATATATATATATATATATATATATATATATATATATATATATGTATGTATGTATGTATGTATATATATATATAAACATATATACACTCACGGACAACGACGAAAATTGAGCACCAAGAAAGAAGCATAGGATGGACCTGAAATTTTATTGATGGAAGGATACAGATGAATGATATGCATGCTCACAAAAACAGCGCAGCAGAACACGTACAGAGGGAGCTGTGGTACACAGTCCGGTCATCCTCAATAGCCCATCGCACCGCTTCGTGCTGCGATACAAGCAACAATACGGCCCTGCTTGATGTCGAACAGAAGCCTGATGTTGTCCTGCGGCAGACGAGTCCACACCTGTTGGAAGTTACGTTCCAAATCCCGAAGATTACAGCAACGAAGCAGCTGGCGTATCAACGGGTCCCACACATGCTCTGTAGGGGTAGGTCTGGGGAGCCGGCAGGCCATGGAAATGTCTGGACATGGCTCAGGCAAGCCTGGACTAGCCGAGTCGTGTGCGGTCGGGTATTATCCTGCTGAAACTGCGCACCTGGATTCCCAGCAACGAATGGAAGCACATGGGGTCGTAGAATCTCATTCACGTACCGCTGGCCCGTTAATGTTCCAGGTACCACTACTAAAGCGGATCGATCGTCGTAGGCTATTGCTCCCCAGTCCATGATGCCTAAATTGGGACTGGTGTGGCGCTCGATAATGAGGTTGGGATTGTGGTGTTGTGCAGGGGACCTTCACAGCTCGACACGCTGATCATCGGTCCCCAAAACGAAGCAAAACTCATCGCTAAACACCACACATCGCCAATCTCTGGTGTTCCACGTTGCTCTGGCCCTGCACCACTGCAACCGGAGCCGCTGATGTTCCCGTGCTAACCGCAATACACGTAAGGGACTCTGGGATCGCAGATTTGCTTCCTTCAAGCATCTAGATATGGTTCGTGGGCACACAGGACGCTACGTGCGCCTGTATCGCGGATCGGGTCGCTGTGGGCTCTATACGTGCCTGCCGCACGATCATTCGATCCTCTCTACTCGTGGTATGCCTAGTCCGTCCAGAGCCGGTCCTCCGTGTCCTAGTGGCGTCCCGTGTCCAGTGGTCCCAACACCGTCGAATGGTATAGTCCGAACGATCGACGTGACGGGCTATCCGGCTCGTTGACCACCCTGCGGTTTTCAGCACGATTGATCAGGCCACTCTCGAAGCTCGTCAGTTGCGTATATCTAAGTTTCTGGCTGCTACCCACCATTATTTTCACTCCGTACTCGTAATTGCGGTTGCCGAAGCTTCTCGCATTGAGGGGCGTCGACTACACACCGGTTTATAATACCACTGGCTCATGTTTGCAGCGCCACTCATGGGTACGGGGTCATGCGCAATCACGCCAGACTGGGATCATTTGCATACCAGCCCGCCCTCTAGCTATTTATATCATTTCGCGGTTGTACCATGTTTTCTTCTTGGCGCGCAACTTTCATTGTCCGTTAGTGTATATACATACATATATATATATATATATATATATATATATATTGGAAAAATAACAACATACGACTTTTCAGATATCGCCTAGTGGCGGTATTGTAACAAGTAGAAGGTGATGCGGTTTTATGCGAAATTGAGGAGCATAAATCTGATAGCTCTATATGGCTAAACATAGGTATTCTGTGGATAGAGCTAATTTTTGTAGATAATTTCTAGTGATATCCAGATTGTATGTTCGGGATTATAAGGGTTTTCTGAAATATCGGACGATCTTTTAATATTCACTAAGGAGATTATACGTGAAAGTGGTATAACATCAATAAGTTACCCGTTGTTCCATGGGAAGGTGTATTGCGAAGAGTCTGGACTATAGCGTATTTATGTGTTTAAATATTTATATAGTGATAATATTGTCAATAGGTCTTGTATCCAATATTTAAATATAACCTCTCTGACTGGGATGCCATTAGTGTAGAATACATTGATTTTAAAGTATTAAATAATCACGTGTGAAGTAATTTCATACATTGGGATTTATATGGCGATAATGATGCCAATAGGTCTTGTATCCAATTTTTAAAAATAACTTCTCTGACTTGGATTTCATTAGTCTTGAATATATTGATTTTAAAGTATTAAATAACCACGAATGAAGTAAATTCATACAATAGTATTTATATGGCGATAGTGTTGCCAATTGGTCTTGTATCCGAATTTTTAAATATAACCTCTCTGACTTGGATTTCAAACATTATTACTTTCCTTATATACATAATGTATAAGGAAAGTATTGTGACGGGGTCGAAAATTCGAATTCGAGTTTTAGACGGGAGAGCACGTTTCAAGCATCACTGATCACGAATCAAACATTTTTGAAGTGATGTCTGTGTGTGTGTGAAAGTATGTGTGTGTGTGTGTGAAAGTATGTGTGTGTGTGTGTGTGTCAGTGAGACTGTGGAGACGATAACTGGCGAACGAATGGACCGATTCGAACCAAATTTGGTACAAAAATCACAATCCGTACACACTAGAAGCCTATTGTTTTTATACGCAATCGAATGTGCAAAACCACCCTAAATTTTCGAATGAAATTTTGAAAAAATCGTCAAAAAATCAAAACCACTAATAAAGTTACGCAAATAGACATTTGTTATGTAATTTTTCATTAGAAAACGATTGGCATACATTTTAGAACGCTAACATGAACCGTTCTCGAGATATTGTACATTTTTCAAAAAATTATCAAAAAGTCATATAAAATAAAAACAAAATATTTCCTATTGAGAAACATGTTCACTTTTCGTATGTAATACCATGCGATAAATTGCTCATATTAACTACAATATTTCGAAAAATATTCTTGTGTACATTTGATTCCCAAGACATTAAGATGTTAATTTCAAACTTGAATGTAGTACGTTTGTCGTAGATATCAAATTCTAGTATTTCTTCTTTATTGTATGCAATAGAGTCTAAGAAGTGTATACTACCGTAATATTCATTAGCCGTTTGTATCAATTCCTAATTTTCAGGATGTCCGAGCGATTCACGTGACGGGTTATCCGGCGCGTTGACCACACTGCGGTTTTCAGCCCGATGATCAGGCAGGCCTCTCTTGAAGTCCGTCAGTTGCATATATCGATGTTTTTGGCTGCTACCCACCATTCTTCTCACTCCGTACCCGTGCTTACGTCGGCCGAAGCTTCTCGCATTGATGGGGCGTCGACTACACGCCGGTTTATAATGCCGCTGGATCATACTTGCAGCACCACTCACGGGTGCGCGGTCATCACACCAGACTGGGATCATTTGCATACCAGCCCGCCTTCTAGCTATTTACATCATTTCGCGGTTGTACCATGTTTTCTTCTTGGTTCACAACTTCATTGTCCGTGAGAGTATACACACACACATACATATATATATTTTTATGTATATATATATATATAAATATACATATACACATATATATATATATATATATATATGTATTTATAATATATATATATATATATACACATATATACATATGCATATATATATATACATATATATATATATATACATATACATGCATATATATATATATATATATATGCATATATATATATACACATATATACATATATAAATACATATATATATATATATATATGATATATATATATATATATATATATATATATATATATATATATATATATATATATATATATATATATATATATATATATATATATATATATATGACAGGATAGCAATTTTTTTAGAATAATCATTTAATCCTGTCGTAGCTATACAGATCAAATCATCAGCATATCTATAAATCTGGAGGTCAGAAGATGCAAAGAATGTATCTAATGATAAATATACACATTTTCCAATATACTACTACAACTACCTTGGGGGACTGCTGATAATTGTAAGTATAAATGATTTACCTGAAATATATAATTATTGAATAATACAAAGTGCAGAAATTTTTGAAATTGTTTATTACAATACGATGAGCATGAACAGCAACAAATGAATTTTAAAGTGCTAAAGTGATGAATATCTATAATATTAGTATTATCTAAGAGATCTTTAAAATCAAAGATTTGTAAACCATAAATATTTTCAAAGAAAGTTAATTTATCAATTAATACTTCACTACCATCTAGAATAAAATAATCAGTTCAAGAATAACGAAGTCTGTCATTCACATTTTTCAAAGTAATAATTTACAAGCTGTTGCAGAATATGATTTATGCCTATTTGTGACTGTCTTAAATTAGATAGGGTTCTCATGAATGTTTGCAATTAAAAAAATCTGATGTGGGCAACACATGACTTTCCTTATATAATGCAATGAATTTACTACTTTTACAGTTAAAAAAAATGTTATTCTTATAGTAGATACTTCTTATTAGTAGATTTTCTTACATTATTATTCTTATAGTAGATATTCTTCCCAAGATATTGAATTTTCTTCAATTAGTCGTCATTTTCATTGATTTAGCGTCATTTTTATCAATTTGGCGAGATTTTTGTTGATTTGGCAACAATTTAAAATGTCGCCAAGTTGGTGACATTTAGCCAAATTCGCCGCCAAAATCTCACCAAGCGGTATGGACGGAGAAATAAGTTATTCTTACAGCAGATAAATGACTATTGGCGTTCAAATACAAAAGTATTATTCTAATTATCTTTTTTCATGAATGGAACGAGCTAGATCCACGAGAATGATGTCACCAAATTTATCGCATGGTATTACTTATGAAAAGTGAACATGTTTCTTAATAGGAAATATTTTTTTTTATTTTATATAACTTTTTGATATTTTTTTTGAAAAATGTGCAATATCTCAAGAACGGTTCATGTTAGCATTCAAAAATTTATGTCAATCGTTTTCTAATGGAAAACTACATAAGAAATGTTAATTTGCGTAACTTTATTAGTGATTTTGATTTTTTGACGATTTTTTCAAAATTTCACTCGAAAATTTAAGGGAGTTCTGTGCATTCGATTGCGTATAAAAACAATAGGCTTCTAGTGTTTACGGATTGTGATTTTTGTACCAAATTTCGTTTGAATCGGTCTATTCGTTCGTCAGTTATCGTCTCCACAGGCTCACTGACACACACACACACACACACACTCTCACACACACATACTTTCACACACACACACACACACACACACAGACATCATTTCAAAAATGTTTAATTTGTGATGAGGGATGCTTGAAAACTCGAATTCGAATTTTCAACCCCGTCACAATGCTTTCCTTATACATTATGTATATAAGGAAAGTAATAATATATGGAAACTTTAATTATTTAGAGTGCAAATATAAATTACCATATATATTAATAAAGCTCTTTATAATGCATTTGTTGCTGTTCAATATAATCACGCCTGTCATGTCAAAAGCCCGTCATGTTACAATTTCGTTCTTGACTCACACATTCACCGGATCTGGCGACAACTGAATATCATACCTGCATGCTACCCTGTGTTTCTTTCAGATATACATCCGGGGGGGGGCGAGAAACCCCCTAGGATACATTTTATGTTAACCTAACTACTATTTATGTGACAGCATTTAGGTATATTTATATAGAGTAAATAGAAAACTTGTCCCCCTCTAAAGTTTCATTCGCCCTCCACCCCCTCGACCACAAAGCCCTGAAAGAAACACTGATGCCACCTGTTTGAACAATTTCAATGGAAAGTAGTATATACCAACATATAGGTAAACGGTTTGAGAGCTTGAAAGACCATACTTATCTATAAACAAGCTAATGAAACATATGAGAAATTAAATATGAAATGCTCTAACTCTCCAGCAGCGTGCATAGACGCCTTCCCCTGTTAATGCCTAACTTTCTAAGAGATGACCGGTGTCCATATCAAACATCCCTTATCACAGAATACATCCCGGGCTATCATAGATGCCAATACGATATAGGTATTTGGCTTGGAAACCATGCCCTGTCAAAAGTCTGAATGTCGCCACCGTAAAGTCGTATAGCGAGGACCGGAAGGGATTAAACCTCCTCCACGTTTTATGCTTTGCATTTTCATTCACTCTGGATGGATATAGTTTAATGTATTTTTTACGTTATATCATTTAATTTATCTTTTAATTTATTTTCGGATTTTCTAACAGCAAATCCAAGGGGCATATCATGCTGGCAGGTTTGGAGAAAATGTGTTCCCTTTTTGGCCAATTGAAACGCCACTTCAGTGGGGCGTGCTCTATTGCAAAACGACTTCAATATCCCGAGACTTCAGAATTTAGAGATAATTACGATATTCCAACAAGTAGATGCTCATATTTTTGACATTTAAATTTTTTATAAATAATAATTTTGTGATATTTTCTATAAATTTTTAATTTTGGGTTCTTTTTTTTTTGTAACATAATTTTATTGAGCTTCTCTTAAAATGTTACTTTAATAATCAGTGTCAAAACTTATATTCTTCAATTAGGGGCAAGACTAATATACATCACATCAGTTAGGTGAAAAAATCACATCAATAAGGCTCAAAACTCACATTATCCATTACACAAGACCAAAATCTGTTATGTTACCGTGGATCATATTTATTTCATACCAGTTAATCATATCAGTTAAAATTATTTCTATGAATAAATTTAGTTTGGAGTATAGAAACAATTGACATAAAACATTTTTTCAGGTTTCAGTTAAAACTGTTCTTCTTAAGTTTTTTTCAGATTAAATAAAATGTCAAGAATTTTGAATATGAGTTTTGCAATTCAGACCCCTCATATGCTATGCATAATTCGTGGCAAAGCCTTCCTGCCAAAAATAGTTGGTCCATCTTCTGAAATGACCAAAACATTTAAATTAATAGAAAAATGAATTTCGTATTTCCCAAGAGAATATCTGATCTTCGATAAAACCTTAGCTTCGATTACACTGCAGAAGTGCCATATTATCTTGGCTACAAAGCACACTCCTTTAATTTCTTAACAAAGGAATTTCTATCACTGTTCCAAGAGTGAAGTTTACAATGAATAATTCCATGCCCCTGCTAAAGAACGGACTTCTAATTATAAAGATTAATGATGAAAATCTGCCACACAAGGTTTTCAATTATCGAATAAACAATAGAACGCAGAAATCTGGAATACTGGAGATATTGATGAGTTAATTAGAGAAGTCAGAATGATATTTATTCGCTACATTGTTTTGGTGAATTCTAAAAATGTTTCAAGACAAAGCAGGGGGTTGTGAATCGAAAGAACATATTATTTTCGATTCAAATATTCTTGTGTTCCTATATTAAAGCAACCATAATTTCGTTGGATGTTTCCTGTACAGGAATGGCTGATTGTATTGATATTTCATTATTCGTGTCTTAAAATATGATTTCTTCGTAAGGAAAGGAATGGATATTATTTGGTATGATAGGTAATCTTAGGTTTAACGGATGAATATAATTATGTGTATGTAATAAAATTTAATCATTCAAATAAACATTAGGATTTTCTAATTTCTACTTTTTTATCCTATTATATAAAAAATTATTGTTTACCTGAAAATTTTTAAATTCGAGATTTTAACGGATAAACACATTATAAGATCTCTTGAGCGAAATTCGAATATTTTTGGGGAGATATGTCCTGTGTGTCTTGCATGTGCATATAAGTCTTGTGTATATATATATATATATAAGTCTTGTGTATATATATATATATATATATGTCTTGTCTGCGTATGTATGTCGTGTGTGTGCACATTGTATATATGTTCTGTGTGTGCACGTGGTATGTATGTCTTGCGTATGTATATATGTTAATGCTGTGCTTGTCTGTGACGTGTAAATACGATTACTCAGATAAGGATATTTAATACATTTAATGCATGAATATATTATTCAAAAAATTAGAACGAGATAGAAATTTTAATAATTCGTATGATTAGAACTCGAATTATTTAAATTTGAAATTTCCATATCATTTCTTCCTATGGACAAATAAAATAATTCTACTAAAAATGATGATAGCTTAGTTAATATGTGAAAGTGACTGTTTGAACTACCCCATGGATAAGGGTGTTACAATAACACTTTACAACAGATCGGTCAAATGCATCCTGCTGATCTGAATAATAATTATGAAGCCAACTAAAAAAATATCTTTTTAAATATTATTTCAATACATTTTATAAGAATGGCTTGCAAATAAAAATTAACAAGAAGATACAATTTGTTTATTCTGATTCTGATTCTGATATTGAGGATAGAAATAGATCTATGATCAAAAATTCAAAATCCGACAGTAAGGAGCATTCACAAAATTAGGAAGGCCCTTGTAGTGCAGGTATTAGTATCCTTGGACCGGTTTCGCTCTTATTATGTCCTCCTCCGCATGGAATAACCGATATCTGCAATGACAGCAAAAAACTTGTTATAAGCCACAATTTTACGAACTTCTGCAGACACTGATAATTTCAGTCCTTCCACATGGCTGGCATTAAATTTGTTTACAATTTAGCTCAACGCAGCTGCTAAGGTGAAATTCATACATACTAAAGCATACATGGAAAATGTCTTGTTACTTTCCTTATATACATAATGTATAAGGACAGTATTGTGACGGGGTCGAAAATACGAATTCGAGTTTTCGACGTGAGAGCACGTTTCAAGTATCCCTGATCAAGAATCAAACATTTTTGAAGTGATGTCTGAGTGTGTGTGTGTCACTAAGTCTGTGAAGACGATATCTCAGTAACAAATAAAGCGATTCGAGTAAAATTTGGTACAAAAATCAAAATCCGTAAATACTGGAAGCCTATTGTTTTTAAAAGTAATCGAATGTCCAGAACCTCACTAAATTTTCGACTGAAATTTTGAAAAAATCGTCAAAAATCAAAACATTTAATAAAGTTACACAAATAGACATTTCTTATGTAATTTTTCCTTAGAAAACTATTGACATAAACTTTAGAAGGCTAGCATGAACCGTTGTCGAGATAATGCACATTTTAAAAATAAATTTATTAAAAAATCACATAAATTTAAAAAATATATATTAACTGTTGAGAAACATGTTCACTTTTCATATGTAATATCATGCGATAAATTTGGTGATATCATTCTCGTGGATCTACTCGTTCCATTCACGAGAAAAGATACTTTGAGTAATACTTTTGTATTTGAACGCCAACAGTTATTTATCTGCTATAAGAATAACTTATTTCTCCATCCATAACGTATGGCAATACTTTGGCGCCGAATTTGGCGGTATGCCGCCAACTGGGCGACATTTTAAAATATTGCCAAACTAACGAAAATCCCGCCAATTGGAGAGAAATGACTCTAAATCAATGAAAATAACGACTAATTGACGAAAATTCAATATCTTGGAAAGAATATAAATATCTACTAAGAAAAACCTATTTTTTATTATAAATGTAGTAAATTCGTTGCATTATATAAGGAAAGTCATGTGTTGCCCACATCAGATTTTAAAAAATTTTCTTGTTTTGGAAAGTTTTATTTTTGTTAATAAACTACTAACTTTTCTTTCTAATAAATAAGTATCATGAAATTTCTTTTTACAGTGTGCTATGCAGTGAAACTTCATATAACGAAACTTCATTTTAAGTTGTGTATCTTTCCTTTAAATTCTTAAAGTAAGTAGAAAAATACTGGAATATATTAAAGTTAGTTTCTGATAAGAAATTCTTTTCAGTGCCAGTGTTCAGGCCTTAGGTTAAAAGCGCAGATTACGCGTTTTATGAGCTGTCCTAAAAATAAACTATCAAGGTAGGAATAGTATGTAGCAGTCTAAACGAGAAAAAAGCATTTAAATTAATTTTGTATTGAAAATTCGTAGCAAGATATATTACAGTAGAGATTCTGCCAAACATTTCATCCAACATTTCTATTTGAATATTCAAAATAAGTATTAAATTGCAAGTATTAACAATTTATGATTTATTATTCAATTTCTTTATGATAGTGTCTTCAGTAGATGAAAAAGTCTAAATTTAGATAAAGTAGTATGGTAACTTGATCGAGAAGTATTTATTAGGATTGGCAACGGCGATCAAAGCTCTGTTTGAGAAACATATGTTGAATATAGTTGGACTTAGTTCGAAAGTGCTACAAAGTTTTGTAAATAGAAAATTCAAGCTGGTTCTGTTTAGAAAAGACCCAGGTTTGTTGGCTGCAGGAATAGATAATCCTAGTGCTACTAACTCTGTAGTTTGTAGTTTTTAGTTAAATGGCGTCAAGAAATGAAGTCAAGAAGATCACAATATAATTACATAGAGCTCCTATAATGCAGGCTGACATATCGTCGTAATGTTGAATCACAGTGAGTAAAACCTTGGCGATAAGGAGTGAGACTCACATCACTGACCTCCAAAATTTCCTTACTGATCTCAGTGGAACGTACATACTTTGGCGCACTTATCGCCAATGGCGGTGAAAGAACTATATTTTTGGATTTATCTTATCTAATATTTAACAATAATCTTTCTTCCTTATTCTTTCAGAAATTTAAAAAACCTGCATCTTTTTTCGGGGATTAATCAAATAATTTTCGTCTGCCCCGCCCCTTTTATTGTGATTCTGTACTACAATGTATGATATCGACTCACTGTTCAATAGTACACCATTAAGCAAGTGCCGATCCGGTTGTCGAGTGGTCAGGGTCATGCGTTTCCGTCTGATCGCTGGATTGCCGGGTTGCGGGTTCGAATCCCGCCAGCGAGCACGGATGCTGTCATGTCGAGGCCAAGTCAGACTTCCGCCCTTCGGGGAGCCTCTATAAAAGTGAAGCTGCAAATCTCCTCCCCTTCGCCTGGGGGGGTCTTGTGGGCGTGGTGCGTAGGCGCTCCTTCACCACGGGGGAATTAGTAACGAACTATGCAAGTAAGAATCAAAATGGCGGATGTACCAGCTCTCTATATAGGAGCCTTCTGATTTTCCATTGAACCTTTACATGTGCACAAACATTCATGCCTTTTTTAGCACGAAAATTGTACACTTTCAGAATTTATCTCTTTCTTATAGTACAAACTTTTTGCTGTATTAGAAATCGTGTTATTAAATGTGATATATTACACTATACCTTACTTTATTTATACCAGTTGTGTACATTATCTAAAGGTGCGATTTAAAAAATAATGCAGCAAGTTTACTATATATAACAATTTGACAAGCGGGATCACGTAAACTTAGATGTATTCGAAGAATTCGATGGTGGTGGTTGATCCAGACATATCAAAATACAGTTTATGTATGCTTAAAACTATCCGTTATAGTAAAAAATTCAATATAGGCAGAACCTGACTTTCTCTGCAATGACTTTACATCTTTCACAGTGAAATAATGGTATACAAGATCGTACGACCATTGTTTTGGGCATTGAGTTAACGTCGTGTAAATTGAAATTGGAAAATTTTGGCAACTTATTAGTTTCACCAGAATGATTTCCTACTCACGCGCAGAAAAATTATTATTTATTTATTTAGCTCCAATAACTCCTTGTAGTTACTTATGTTGAAATTGGGAAATTTTGGCAACTTATTAGTTTCAACAGAATGATTTCCTACTCACGCGCAGAAGAATTATTATTTATTTATTTAGCTCCAGTAACTCCTTGTAGTTACTTATGTTGAAATTGGGAAATTTTGGTAACTTATTAGTTTCAACAGAATGATTTCCTACTCACGCGCAGAAAAATTATTATTTATTTATTTAGCTCCAGTAACTCCTTGTAGTTACTTATGTTGAAATTGGGAAATTTTGGCAACTTATTGGTTTCAACAGAATGATTTCCTACTCACGCGCAAAAAAATTATTATTTATTTATTTAGCTCCAGTAACTCCTTGTAGTTACTTATGTTGAAATTGGGAAATTTTGGCAACTTATTAGTTTCAACAGAATAATTTCCTACTCACGCGCAGAAAAATTATTATTTATTTATTTAGCTCCAGTAACTCCTTGTAGTTACTTATGTTGAAATTGGGAAATTTTGGCAACTTATTGGTTTCAACAGAATGATTTCCTACTCACGCGCAAAAAAATTATTATTTATTTATTTAGCTCCAGTAACTCCTTGTAGTTACTTATGTTGAAATTGGGAAATTTTGGCAACTTATTAGATTCAAAAGAATGATTTCCTACTCACGCGCAGAAAAATTATTATTTATTTATTTAGCTCCAGTAACTCCTTGTAGTTACTTATGTTGAAATTGGGAAATTTTGGCAACTTATTAGTTTCAACCGAATGATTTCCTACTCACGCGCAGAAAAATTATTATTTATTTATTTAGCTCCAGTAACTCCTTGTAGTTACTTATGTGGAAATTGGGAAATTTTGGCAACTTATTGGTTTCAACAGAATGATTTCCTACTCACGCGCAAAAAAATTATTATTTATTTATTTAGCTCCAGTAACTCCTTGTAGTTACTTATGTTGAAATTGGGAAATTTTGGCAACTTATTAGATTCAAAAGAATGATTTCCTACTCACGCGCAGAAAAATTATTATTTATTTATTTAGCTCCAGTAACTCCTTGTAGTTACTTATGTTGAAATTGGGAAATTTTGGCAACTTATTAGTTTCAACCGAATGATTTCCTACTCACGCGCAGAAAAATTATTATTTATTTATTTAGCTCCAGTAACTCCTTGTAGTTACTTATGTTGAAATTGGGAAATTTTGGCAACTTATTAGTTTCAACAGAATGATTTCCTACTCACGCGCAGAAAAATTATTATTTATTTATTTAGCTCCAGTAACTCCTTGTAGTTACTTATGTTGAAATTCGGAAATTTTTGCAACTTATTAGTTTCAACAGAATCATTTCCTACTCACGAGCAAAATCGTCGTCAAAATGAAATTGACATTTAATTTATGTACCGCGAAATGAATGATTATTGGGGAATTATTTGATGTCAAGATGAACGAAAAATAATTCCAAATATATATTTTGCTATTATTGCAAACCTGTTATATTCCCTCTCTTCTGGAGTCTTTCGCAGATCAGACGGCGCCATCGGGATGTTTCTCCGTCTGGTCTGGTTCTCAAAAGAAAAGACTCCCGCAAGGGCATTATTTCCGGTGATGGCATTCTAGGGTTGCCACTTTCTATAATTCCAAGCCCGAATAACGGTTGTCAGGTTAGGCTATTTATCGCTAATTTGACTAGATTTTGCAACGGTTTGAACATTCGAGTAAGACCGCGAAATAGCTAATATTCTATGAGAATTCCAGAAGTGTCAATAGAGAGAGTATAAAAGGACTCATCACTTCGCTGGAGTTGTTATTGACAATGTACGAGCTGCATTAGACTGTGGTTTTTGTCAATGTTTCGAGAATAGTAGTCGCTGTTTTATGAAATTACTTATGTTAACGTTTTGAGATTAATATATGTTAACGGTTTGAGATTAATATTTTGAGATTTTAAAAATCTGATGGAAGCAGCACATGACTTTCCCTACAAGCTCAAATTAATTTTCTTATTTTTTATTCCATGATGCATTAAACTGTGTTTAATTGCAGAAAATAACATGAATACTTTTCTAATATTATATCCAAATTGCAGTTTCAATGCATGTTCGTTTCAATTGGTATAACTTAATTCACTCTAAAAAAATTGTTCTCAGCTCTTGAATATCTCAGAAATATCTCAATAATGGTTCATCCTACAGTCAAGGGGTCAGACTTATTCGTTTATCTGTCGACATTTAGCAGAACAACTATATGTCAGTAATTTTAGTTATTTATTTCACAATTTAAAGATCTTTGTAGGCTATTTCGCAAAAAAAAGATAGATTATATTTCTCTGAATCATGCCAGAATCTAATCAGTATCAGAATAACCCTTATGAGACATAACTATTAAATTTGAAGACATTTCTTTAATACGTTTTTTACTACAGTAAAAAACATCCCCAATTCCACAAAATAAAAAAAATCTTAAATATCTCGATAATGGACCATCTTAGAGCAATGACATCGGTTTTATACTTTTCATTGTCAAAAATTCCGTAAGAAACATGCATTTCATTAATACATTTGTAGTATATTATTTTAGATCTTGACGATTATTGCAGGTGATCTCGCAAAATGAGCAGGTTCTTTTATTCCAAAACGTGCCAAAATCTAATCAGCACCAGGGTAACACCCACAAGTGACCTAGCTACTACATTTTGTGAAATTTAATTTATTCGTTTCTTTAGATAGTGTAAATAAATACACTTTTGCTGGTCATTTAGCAAAAAATCTGATGTGGGCAACACATGACTTTCCTTATATAATACAATGAATCTACTACTTTAACTGTATAAACAATATAATGGATATATTCTTTCCACGATATTGCATTTTCGTTAATTAGTCGTCATTTTCATTGATATAGCCTCACTTTTATCCATTTGGCGAGTTTTCCGTTAATTTAGTAACATTTAAACAAGTCGCCAAGTTGGCGACATTCCTCCAAATTCGTCGCCAAAATCTCGCCAAGCGTTATGGATAGAGAAATAAATTATTCTTATAACTGATAAATGGCTATTGGCGTTCAAATACGAAAGTATTACTCAAAGTATCTTTTTTCATGAATGGAACGAGCTAGATCTACGAGAATGATGTCATCAAATTCATCGCATGATATTACATATGAAAAGTGAACACGTTCCTCAATAGGCAATACTTTTTTTTATTTTACATGATTTTTTGATATTTTTTTGAAATGTGCAATATCTCAAGAACTGTTCATGCTAGCGTTCTAAAATGTATGTCAATCGTTTTCCAATGAAAAATTGCATAAGAAGTGCCTATTTGTGTAACTTTATTAAAGGTTTTGATTTTTTAATGATTTTTTCAAAATTTCACTGTAAAATTTAGGAGGGTTTTAAACATTCGATTGCGTATAAAAACAATAGTCTTCCAGTAATCACGGATTGTGATTTCTGTACCAAATTTCGTTCAAATCGGTCCATTCTTTCGTTAGTTATCCCAAAGGCTCACTGACACACACACACACACACACACACGCAGAGACATCACCTCAAAAATGTTCGATTCGTGATCAGGGATGCTTGAAATGTGCTCTCCCGTCGAAAACTCGAATTCGAATTTACGACCCGGTCACAATACTTTCCTTATTGTATATAAGGAAAGTAAAAATACAGGTTCTTTTATTCCGAATCGTACCAAAATCTGATCAATATCAAAGTAACCCACAAGTGATTTACTTATCAATTTTGTGAAATTTGATCAATTGGTTTTTAGCTGGAGTGGATATATACAATTTTTACGGACCATTTTACAAAAAAAAGTACGGTCAACCATGCAGTAGAACTCATTTAATAAAACCCGTAAGCTCTCATCCGCATATAACCTACTTTGAAAATTTAAAAACACTTCATGCTCCATAAAACTTTATTTTACACCCCCCCCCCCTATACACGCACAAAACTATTTGAACTTTTCTATCAACTTTGAAAAGTTTGATGAACAATAATTCTGTATTTATTAATATTTATTTGTAATATAGTGCATTTTTAAACATAGTCAGGTCATTTTATTTGCTGCTTGCATCATTATTTTCTGAAAATTTCTGAAATGAAGAAAAAAATTTTTCACCTCCCTTTAATAGTAATTAGAGCATACATTTGAATGAAAAAAATTATTCGACTGCGAAAATTATTCTTGTATCCGAAAATTCTAATCTATACCTCATATTACTTGCATTCGAAAATCCCTATTGTAACCCCCGCCCCTTAATATCACAAGTTTTATTTCTTTTTCAAAAGAAATCCCATCATGTTTTCTGTACTTTTTAGATTTTATCTGAAAGGGGGTGTATTTTCGCAATTCTACAGTAGTTCATATATATATATATATATATATATATATACACAAAAGTAATTTCTCTTTGATCTTTCTGGAAATTTATATATATATATATATATATATATATATATATATATATTATATTGTAAATAAATATTCATTACATTTTCATAAATCTTTATATTATCGAAGTTTCTGCTTCAAAATGTTCTTCACATGGACTCCAAAGCTCAGATACGATTTAAAAAGAGAGGTGTCTGAAACTGCATCGGGGGTGGGGGTGGGGGTGGGGTTGTAGTTGTAGTCCTGAATATCGTTTTCAATTATGGAACAAAAGAGTACCATTGTAATTATGTAGTCAATGAGGAACGCAGTCCCGTTATACAAAAATATTTTTAGCTAATAAGGAAAGATGTTCGTGTGTGTATGTGTGTATGTCTGTGAGTGTGTCTGTGAAATCTGTAGCGAGAAATCTAAGTGTCGTACGACCATGGAATTTGGTACACAGATTCTTCATGACGCATTGGCGTTTTTTTTTATTTCAAATTAACTTTTTAGTTGTTTTGAGAGTTTTATCCCAATTCACAACGATTTTGGCATATATTTCACAAATCGTTTTCATAGCGACCTAAAATATTATCCCACAGTTTCCATCTTGGCACCATCGAAAATTTCAAAACTTTCTTCTCCGAACAAACTGTGAATGGAATCCATACGATTATTAGATGATTTTTAGTGATTTTTAAAAAATAAATACTTTTCGTGCGATTTAAACTTCTCCGATTTTTATACTACGACAGAAAATGGCTTGCCATCCCTTGTTCCTGTTTTTCGGCACTTGCGTAAAATATCAAAGATTGCCCCAGAAAAAAAATTACTAAACTCATGTGTTAATTAATTATACATTTTTTATCCGAGGAATGCCTTTTATTTTCCTTATATACATAATGTATAAGGAAAGTATTGTAACGGGGTAAAAAATTCGAATTCGAGTTTTCAACGGGAGAAGACGTTTCAAGCATCCCTGATCACGAATCAAACATTTTTGAGGTGATGGCTGTGTGTGAAAGTATGCGTGTGTGTGTGTGTGTGAAAGGATGTGTGTGTGTGTGTGTGTGAGCCTTTGGAGGCGATACCTCACGAACGACTAGAACGATTCGAATGAAATTTGGTAAAAAAATCACAATCCGTGGATACTGGAAGCTTATTGTTTTAAATGTAATCTAATGTACAGAACCCCCCTAAATTTTCGAGTGAAATTTTGAAAAATCATTAAAAAATCAAAACCTTTAATTAAGTTAAGCAAATAGACATTTTTTATGTAATTTTTCCTTAGAAAACGATTGACATACACTTTAGAACGCTAGCATGAACCGTACTCGAGATATGGTACATTTTTAAAATAAATTTATCAAAAAATCCCATAAATTAAAAAAATATATTAACTGTTGAGAAAACATGTTCACATTTCATATGTAATATCATGCGATAAATTTGGTGACATCATTCTGATGGATCTAGCTCGTTCTATTCATGAGAAAAGATACTTTGAGTAATACTTTTGTATATGAACGGCAATAGTTATTTATCTGCTATAAGAATAACTTATTTCTCGGTCCATAACGCTTGGCGAGATTTTAGCGCCGAAATTGGCGGAATGTCGCCAACTTAGCAACTTTTTTAAATGTTGATAAATTAACGAAAATATCGTCAAATGGATAAAAATGACACTAAATCAATGAAAATGACGACTAATTGACGAGAATTCAATATCTTTGAAGGAATATAAATATCTACTATAAGAAAAACCCATTACTTTCCTTATATACAATAATGTATAAGGAAAGTATTGTGTCAAAAATGGGATCGAAAATTCGATTTCGAGTGCTAGGGAGTCCAACCCCTGTTCGCCAACTCCTGTAACTCTGTTCACGAGGCAGAGTCTTTGTGTCCAGAAGTCTTTGCTTCCAACTCGGTTGCGATCACTTAACTCGATTAACGAGTTTTTTCGTGATGCCTATTACATCCGATGCGGATATGAAATTCGTCCGATGCGGGTTCGTCCGTTTTTCGCTGGCGCTCACCAACTGAACCTCGCTTCGTAAGCAATTTTGTAACACCTGCTACGAAAGCACAATGCATCCGTTGAAACTTAGCTCCTTATTTGCAGACGCTCACCATTCTCCGTTGACGATTATTGTCTCAATGTTGTAAACACGTAACTTTCAGTTGCATATTTACAACAATAAGACATATAACATTGCAGCACAGTAATAATTACATTTTAATCCTAATTGTTCTTGACGACAAAAATAGTTTCGAAACGCTCTGCTTGTCTGTAAGCGTTAACAATGAGGTATATATTACTCTCTACATTGCTCCAGGCGAACTAATTAACGTTGTCGTCTACTGCTTTTTTATGTAATTGTAACGTTATTATCAGCAACCTATGAGAGAAATTAAAAATCGGCTCGTGTCATAAAACCTTTGTTAATACTGGCATTGCAGAATTTAATTAGTTACTATTTATTTAACTAATGCCTAAACTAAAATAAGTTCGTCTTTCTCATCTGCGAACATATTATTATATATGAAAAAGTTCAGAACTGCAAGTTTTGACGTCTGTTCGCAATATAGTCGCAAAAATCTGATGTGGGCAGCACATGACTTTCCCTGCATACTCATATTCACATTCTTTTATATTTCTTTAATATTTCGTTAAATTCGTTAATTCACAAAATAACACCCGTAATTATTTTAAATTACACTGAATTTGCACTTTTAATTCAATTTTCGTTTTCATTTGGTGATTTTCAAAAGTGGCGTAGTGAAAATGCGATAAAACAAAAATATCTCAAGAACGGCTAGTTCTGATGTAATGGGGTTAGTCTTATACTTTTCGTTGCCAAAAAGTATGTATAAAATAAGCATTTAATTTTTTAAATTAAAATAATTTTGCGGGCCATTTCCCCAAAAATGCAGGTTCTTTCTTTTCGAATCGTGCCAAAGTCTAATCCGCACCAAGATAACCTACAAATGATTTATCTACCACATTTTGTGAAATTTGGTCTATCAACTTTTCATCTAGAGTGAATACATTACAAGCAATTTTTGCGGGCCATTGCGCAATAAAACAGGTTCCTTCATCCCGAATCGTACCAACATCTAATCAGCACCAGAATCACTCCCAACAAACTTATCTACCAAATTTCATGAAATTCGGTCAATTAGCTTTTCAGTTAGAGCGGATACAAAATCTACGCAAACAGACTAACAGATAGGCATACACACACACACACACAAACGCATACGTCAAGCTGAAAATGATTTTTTCGTGTTCTAGAGGTGACAAAGCGTGTAGATCCGTCGAAAACTCGAGTTGGGATTTTCAGCACGATTGCAATGTTTTCCCTATACATCCGAATGTATTGCAAAGAAAGTAAAAATCGACGGACGATTTTTCAATATAGAGATATCCTTTTCCCTGTCTTTGACAGTCTCAAATACTAGTATCAAATGATAATATTTCCATTTGTTTTTAAGAAAGGATGCCTCAACCCATGGCTAATGAAATATCAATTCAATAATCAGTCATTCCTTTAATGAAAAGATCTAACAAAATTATAGATGCTTTCATATCAGAATACGAGAATCTTTGAATCGAAAATATTCAGGCCTTTCATACCAATCTGCATGATTTGTCTTGAAACTCTTTAAGAATTCACCAAAGCAATGTAGCGAATAAATATGATCGTGACTTCTCTAATTAAGTCATCAATAGCTCCAGCATTACAGATTTCTGCGTTCTATTGTTTATTCCATAATTGAAAGCCTCGTGTGACAGATTTTCATCATTAATCTTTATAATTGGAAGACCGTTCTTTGGTGTGGGCATGCAATATGAATTGCAAAGATCTCTCCTGATTCAATGGTAGGGATTTCTTTGTTAAGAAGTTAGCGCTGAGGAAGTGATCTCAGTCGCAATAGGAGTGTGAGCTGAGCTGCTCAGCTACTAAAGTGCTTTGGAAGAAAAGCTAAGGTATCTATCACTGAGTCAATTATAGAATATGCGATGCGATTAAATATTCTCTTGGTGCAGAAAATTTGAAATTAGTTGTTGCAGATTTATACGTCTGGGGACGACGACATCAACTATTTTAGCACTGCGTTTCTGTATGTACGTGTTCGCCTTTCTGTGAAAAAAGTTTGCTCACCTAACCCCCAATTTAGTCTTAAAAGTTTATTAAACCTTCTTTTTAAGTTACCCTACCAACCTTTAATCAACCCTACCTCATAATTTATACGAGAGTTCATTAAATTTGGTGGTTATAATAGAAAAAAAAATCTGATGTGGGCAGCATATGACTTTCTCTGCAGACTTATACTCACGTTCTCTTTATTTTAATTAAATTTAATGCACCTTTAATTAAATTTACGTTCTCAATTAATAACTGGACTTATTTTCAAATGTGGGGTAGAGAAATTACGAAAAAAAAATATCTCGAGAACAGCTAGTCCTAGTGTAATGGGGTGGATCTTATCCTTTTCTTCGGTAAAAATTATTAAACAAGCATTGAATGGATATATATGAGCATACATAGTTTTTTATTTTAGATTTTGGCGATTTATGTGGGTCATTTTGCAAAAAAACAGATTATTTTTTTTTTCGAATGGTACTAAAATCTAATCAGCAACATAGTGCCCACAAGTGACTTATCTGCTGAATTTTGTGAAATTCGGTCCATTACTTTTTTAGCTAGAGTAGATACAAGCTTTTGAGGGCCATTTTGCAAAAAAAGGCAGGTTCTTTTATTTCATATCCAAAACTAATCAGCACCAGATTCGCCCACAAGTGACTTACCTACCAAATGTTTTGAAATGCGGTGCATTAGTCGTTTAGTTAAAGTGGATATAAAATCTGCACAGACAGACAGGCAGACACACACACTGCCGTTACACTCAAAACAGATTTTTCGTATTCTAGAGGTCTCGAAACGTCTAGATCCGACGAAAACTCGAGTTGCGATTTTCGGAATTATTCCAGTACTTTCCCTATACATTACCATGTATTGCAGGGAAAGTAAAATATGACTGTCTCGACACTATGCAATGATTTCAATTCTTTTATAGCGAAAAGATGATGTACAAGCGTCATAGCACACTGTTTTAAACACTGAATTTCATATTTAGTGATTTTTCTGGATGACAACATATAAAACTATTTTTAAGTACCCAATGAAATTGTATTTCGTGTAAAGCTACCTTAACAATTGCAATACTAAAACCATCCGCAATAAGCAACTTTGCATGATTGAACTGCTTTATGCATGATTGATCTTTCTTGTTATTAGAATGCGGAAATATCCCTCTATATACATTGCAAAGATTAGAATCGTGATAATCTTCAATTCTCCGATGCGACGAAAAAATGAAATTGTCTAAAATACGCATAATCAGATGCATTTAAATATGAATAAATAAATGTGAAGGAATTGTTTTAATAATTCGATTCAAAGCTCTCGAAAGATTGTTTTTGCATCTTTCCGATGGTATCAAAATGGAAAGTCTGTAATAATATTTTCGATTGCTGAGGAACCGGATTGTGTGAGAATCTCTTAAAAATGCTCTTCAACATAAAATAACAAAGAATACAATTAGGAAAAAGAGTCGCCCCTCTTCTGTCTTTAAAATCTCCTCCAGCTTTGTCATTTCTAACCAGACACACAGACGTTATATACATTAATTGAAGTGTGGCTCTGCTCGGCATTTTCATACCAGAATCGATTTTCAGTAGATTTTTCTTTTTTTTTCAAATTTTTACAAGAATTTTTTTTTTTAAAAAATCGGTGTCATGGGTCCAAATGATTCCAATTATAGAGTGTTACCCTTCTTTTTAAGGGCTTGAAAAAATATTTCTATTGATATCATGCAATGTACCCCCGGGGGGGGGGATAACTTGTCCCCTGAGGGGGGATGGGGTAATGACGTCACGAACATAAAAATTGTATAACGGCTATTTTCACAACAATATTTAAAACTATAAAGTACAGTGACCATTACGCCATGAGTGAACCCTATTACGCATGATTATATCAAATTTCGTCCTATGCTGCAATGTTAAAAGAATATAAAATTACAAATAAATTTCGATGTTTTCGCTCGAGTTTAAAAAAATCTGATGTGGGCAACACATGACTTCCCCTGCAGACCCAAATACATATTTTCTTTATTTCTTTACTATTTCGTTAGATTCAGGTACCAAATAACACTAAAGTTGTATTACTTTCCTTATATACATAACGTATAAGGAAAATACTGTGACGGGGTCGAAAATTCGAATTCGAGTTTTCGACGGGAGAGCACGTTTCAAGCATCCCTGATCACGAATCAAACATTTTTGAAGTGATGTCTGTGTGTGTGTGTGAAAGTATGTGTGTGTGTGTGTGTGTGTGTCAGTGAGACTGTGGAGACGATAACAGACGAACGAATGGACCGATTCGAACCAAATTTGGTACAAAAATCACAATCCGTAAACACTGGAAGCCCATTGTTTTTATACGCAATCGAATGTTCAGAATCCTCCTAAATTTTCGAATGAAATTTTGAAAAAAATCGTTAAAAAATCAAAACCACTAATAAAGTTACGCAAATAGACATTTCTCATGTAATTTTTCATTAGAAAGCGATTGACATAAATTTCAGAACGCTAACATGAACCGTTCTTGAGATATTACACATTTTTCAAAAAAATTATCAAAAAGTCATATAAAAAAGAAAAAAATATTTCCTATTGAGAAACATGTTCACTTTTTATATGTAATATCATGCGATAAATTGGGTGACATCATTCTCGTGGATCTAGCTCGTTCCATTCATGAGAAAAGATACTTTGAGTAATACTTTTGTATTTGAACGCCAATAGTCATTTATTTCCTGTAAGAATAACTTATTTCTTCATCCATAACGCTTGGCGATATTTTGGCGACGAAATTGGCGGAATGTCGCCAACTTGGCGACTTTTTGAAATGTTGCCAAATTAACGAAAATCTCGCCAAATGGATAAAAATGACGAATAAAAATGACAACTAATTGTCGAAAATTCAATATCTTGGAATGAATATTAGTATCTACTGTAAGAAAACCTATTTTTTTTACTGTAAATGTACATTCATTATATTATATAAGGAAAGTCATGTGTTGCCCACATCAGATTTTTTTTAATTCAATTTTTATTTTTTATTTGGTACTTGGGCATTTTTCCGAAATCGGTGTAACAAAAATGCAAGAAATCTCAAATATCTTGAGAACAGTTAGTCCTAAAGCATAATGGAGTGTGTTATATTCTTTTCCTCGTCAAAAATTGCATGTAAAACAAGAATTTAATTGATACATTTGAGCATACATAATCTTTTTTTAGATTTTGGCAAATTTTACTGACCATTTCGTAAAAAAAAGCAGGTTGTTCTTTTTCGAATTGTACCAAAGTCAAATCAACACCAGAGTATCCCACAAGTAACTTATCCACCAAATTTTGTGAAATTTGGTCAATTAGTATTGTAGCTAGGGTGGATACATGAAATTTTTGCAGGCCATTTCGTAAAAAAGGGCGGGTTTTTCAATTCCGAATAGTACCAAAATCTAATCATCACTAGAGTATCCCGCAAGTAACTTATCTACCAAATTTTGTGAAATTTGTTTAATTGGTATTTTAGCTAGAGTGGATACATCAAAGTTTTGCGGGCCATTTCGTAAAACAGGGCAGGTTGTTCTTTTCTGAACCATATCAAAATTTAATCAGCACCAGAGTATCCTACAAGAAACTTATCAACCAAATTTTGTGAAGTTTGGTCAATTACTATTTAGAGTGAATACATGGAAATGTTAAAGACCATTCCGCAAAAAAAAGAGTGCTGTTTTTACGAATCATACCAAATACTAATCAGCACCAGGGTCTCATCCAAGTGACTTACCTGCCAAATTTTATGAAATTCGGTGCAGTAATTTTTTAGTTAGAGTAGATACATACATTGCACAGACAGACACACACACAGACACACACACACACACACACATACAGACACACACACAGACGTCACGCTAAAAATAGTTTTTTCGTATTCTAGAGGTCTCAAAACGTGTAGATCCGTCGAAAACTCGAGTTGTAATTTTCGGCATGATTCCAGCACTTTCCCTATACATTACCATGTGTTGCAGGGAAAGTAAAAAGGCCTTTCTTGTTCTAGATTTTTTTTAATTACAAAGCCGGATACAGAGTTTCGGGAAGATCCATTAACATTTATAGCCGCTATCATGTACAAAATAAATCGACAACAGACATACATACAGACAGACGAACATTACCGTAAAAATAGTCAAAACGTGTTTAAGAGGTCCTAAATCATATATTGATATCAAAATCTCTAAATCGACAACTTTCGTAAAAACAATACTTTCGCAGTACTATGAGACAGTAAAAATTATTAATACGTATTCAATGATGCTTAAAACGTATAGATTCAAAGGTTCATCAAAACCGAGTATTGCTTTTGAATTCATCACAATACTTCCCCTTTACATATACTATGTAGTGAAAGTAAAAATTCAAGAATAAATTTCTGCGTATCAGACAATATATATTTAGAACATCTCTACATCTTTTCATATATTATTTAATTAAAATATGCAAGATTTTATTATACCTAGTACATAAAATAATAAACATTTAGTCGTCAGGGTAATGTTATTTAATGCCCTTGATATATGAATCATATTTAATAGCAATCGACAGAAAAATCATTAAGCTTCACTCTTATGCCCGCAAAAAATCATTAAAATTTATTTAACGTCAAAAGTAATAAATATTCAAGTACAACTTTAAAAGCATTTTACCAGAAATATATCTTTATCCTTTTCTAAATAAAATTCTATCGCACTCAACTCTTTTTCACATATTTCAAAACTGATACTGTTGCTTTCTTCGAAGTTCTGAAAGCGTTACTGAATAAATATTACTCTTGGCATAATGAACGTGATATAAATTTTGAAGACTACTATATTTAGAAGTTTTTAACGTTTTAAAAGTTGTTTATAAGAAATACAATGTAACACAATAAGATAATGTATTTTATGTGAATATACGATGTCTTTCTTAGTTAGAGTAACTACGAATTTCAGTATTTTCCACAAGTTTTGATACCTATATAAATATTTCAAAAAACAGCTTGAATTAGTGCATATATATCACTTGAAATTGTTCATTTGACTTCGCACTTCAGTATCAGATGTCAAACTTATATAGTAAAAGTAAACAGATGTACCTAACAAAGTGCTTTATATGCAGAAAACGTTCTTAGAATACTTAAAATTCATTAACATGTAAGTATAATTTGTCCTTTGCGATGTGCGAAAACTGTTTAGGATTGGAAAACTATTAAGGTCATTCAAAAATCTTAGACGGTATAAAACTTTATATAAAAGAATATAAATTGCAAAACATAAACATACTGGTATCAACAGGTTTCGAAAGCATAAAACAGCCTCCTGCATCAAAATTAGCACGAAACATCACAAATCCACACGTAGATCCATACGTACCTTCGAAACAAAAAAACAATGCTGAAGTTGGAATAACGTTGTTGACTGTACGAGGAGAAATAAGGAGTAAAAACCACGGAGGAAAGAACGATTAGCAGAATACCAAAAATGAACCAAACGATATGAATAAAAAACCAAAGAGAATATTTAATGTTTAGCAGAAAGGGTCAAAGCATCTGTTCAGTAAGTGTTTATGCCTTATCATAATTTTAAAAGGAACCTAAAAAAATTACTTAATAGCAAATGCAAGAACTAACTCGTTTCGGAAGCTATAAGAGCTATAAAGAGTCTAGTCAACATAAGAACTATAAGGGCTTTGTCAACAAATACTGCAGAAAATAACACAAATTTCGGAAATAGATATAAACTTACATTTAAAAGAAGAAAGCACGCGGTTTCAAAAATTAAAACAAATATTTCCAGCTGGAAGCAAAGACTGAGAAATTATAGTTCCCAAGAGCGTTTTACTAAGGAACAGTTGAAAACTTTAAAAAATGTTCAGTTCAAAAATAGAATTAATGTATAAAATGATGTCAGCTACCAAAAAATTAAAATCCTGATTGTTTTCAGCAATTGAAAACTTAAATAGTTCTTATTTGACTTATGTGTTCATTTTAATACAAAATTCAGGAGCTCTACTTGTGTGACTAGCCTAACGAAAACGGTACTTTCATGGATAAACACCAAAAGAATTCAAAATTGTAATGAGACCATTAAAAGAAGGGGCATGGATTTTGTGTTAAAAAGTTCAAATACCCACATAAAATTGAAAGGTGATAAAAAAATGATGACCTTAAAACTAACAAAGAAATAAAAATTAAAAATATAGAATTCCGTAGATAAACCTCTTGACGTTGAAAGTTAAAAACCAAATTCGGCTTGTTAAATTTATACAACAATATTATATAAGTATAAAAAGCTGAAGATTTTTGCTGAATTGGATGATTAGAACAATCGTAAACATGAAACAAATCACTGTATCAATAATCAGTTTGTCAAATTTGAAACTTTAATCGTCCTTGATAATTTTATTGTAAGCATCAGCATTATTAGACAAAAATATGTTGATAAAAATCCTTAAAAATGTTTTCTTCCTATTGAAAAAATTGTAGTTTTCATTGAAACAAGGTGTTACAAAAATCATATGAACATGTGACTCAAAAGTCAGAATATGCAGCATATTTTTGAATTAAGGTGAAAACGTATAGTTTTTCATTGTACCTAAAACAAGCTCAAACCATCAGTGATCGTGTCGCCATATTATATTTTTGGAACTATCTCGACATGTGGGGCGACATCCGCAAAGTCCGTACCCTCCCCCAACCACCAACCTCTCAGAAGGACTTGCAGACCTACATGTTTAATGTGTCCGTAATCTGTGCTGTATGCGTTTCTTTCTTTTGTCCCAGACCGTTCCAACCAACCCAAATTTGTAAGGTGTCTGTTTGGACGGTCGGGACAGCGGAACCTAATTTAGACCGAAACCCAGTAGGGGGCGACACGACAGAGACCATATCCTCTCTCCTCTACCACCAACCTCTCGGAAGGACTGTCAGACCAACGTATTTAAAGTGCCAGTACTCTGCATGAACACGGATATATTTTGGGCAGAGTCTGGAATCGGACTCGGGCTTATACTCATTCTGGAAAATTCTGAAAATAATACTTCACTCCTGATGTTATTAGCCAATCTACAATATTTGAGAAGTTTTCAGGGCTAATCAAAAATCGCGAAGTTGGCGATATTTTCCTAAGTTTGTTCTCAAGGTTACAGAATTCATCACGAAAGCCAAGTGACATAATAAATACATGCCAAAGTAAGATGCTGCCAAAAATAAATAGTTTTTAGCGCAGCTCTTAGTTTTCTCAAACATTAGAAAAAATCCTCGTAATCTGCTTTCGCAACAATCGTGTGTAATTATTATTTTTATTATTTTTTTACATGTTATGTGCGTTGAACTTTACGTTCGGATTTATTAATTTATCAAATGTGTAGGTTGGAGTTCAATAGAACACTGTAGCACAAACAAATAGCCTTCCTGTATGTAACAGACTGAAAGTTAATGCTTACGTTTGACTCCTATGTACAGCTTTACCATGCACAAAGTTTTCAAACCAGTTGACAATGTGCAAGCTACGATGTGGTATTAAATGTAATATTAAAAGTCGGAAAGTGAAGTTAATTTTTGACAATTTATTCTTCGAGTTTCTACTAAAAAACTATTGAAAACTTCCTGCTTCTTGCTGCACTGAACAAAGTAAGTACAAATGTCAATACAGTATATGAATTAAAACAAAATGTGCCTGCATATAATAGCGAAAATTTTATTTAAATGCAAAATGTGCATTAGGGCACAATAGAACACCATAACTGGGGCACAACGGAACATTGATTTATAATGCTGCCCTTAAATGTAATTGATTTGCAAGATTTATAACTTCACAGAATTAATGCATCTCTGTTGTTCTGACTTATGTAAATGATGCAAAATGTAGTCTGTGATGACATTAAATGTGGAGATTGCATTTTGACAACATTTTGTTTGAAAAAAAAATGTGAGAATATAATTTGAGTTTATATTCAATCTTACTTAAAGTTCTTACACTTAGTAAGTTTAATGTCTCATTAAAGATAGCTTTCATTGTACCCCATGTGGTGTTCCATTGTACTCCGTGTTGGGGCACTATGGAAGAATTTTCATATAACATTAGATTATAATTTTTCCAATTAAACAGTTTTTACCAATCCTAATTTAGAGTACATATTCTTGTAACCAATGAACCTGTGATTTAGGGGACTCTTTCTGGTTGTAACTTTAAAATACTGTAGCCAAGATATTTGGTGCTTTTCTACAAGTGTTCTATTGTACCCCAATCTCCTATTCTTGTTTTATTTGGTAATTTGCGCGATGCTATTAAAAATTCCTGAATGCATAAATATTACACTGCTTTAAATATTACCCATCTAGAACATCTTCACAAGGAAAATAGCAATTTCTAAAGAAATTTTATTCTTAGTATTTACAATTAAGTTATTTTAAATAAAAATATTCCTGATATTTATCTCCATGCACAAGGGAAAATCATTAAAATGCACTTAGTGTCAAAAGCAATAAATTCCATACAGTAATTTCCATTTTAAATTGAATTGTTAAAAATATTTTTTTCGCAAAATCTTATTAAACGTCTGATATTTTCGATTATTTCACAACAGGCAATTTCGTTTAATTCAAAATTTTAAAACTGTTACGGAGATTTGGATCATTAATTTGATGTACGTTTCAACATGGGTCTCTAGAAAAATTAATGAAATCGATTTCAATAAAAGAATATGATTATAATTCAATGCATTGTTTTTATTTATTTATTACTTAAAACGCAAATGCAATTGGAAACAAACTCGAAATGCAGCAACGAATATTGTTGATCCGTTTTCATGATCTTACCACCGAATAGGTGAAAACTGCGCTGGCAGCAAGGATAGTTGCTAGTTGACACAATTTTGCTGACCTCTGTATGGCATAATTGATTTCGTAGTGGTCACCAATGAAAATACGGAGAGGATTGTTGATGTTTCTACTTCTCTATTACTCCCACTTAATGTAATGACGTCACACCTCTGAACGATTAAGAACATCAATAAGTAAAATACACTTTGCGCAAAGAATAAGGACAACTAGAGCAACGCAAATAAGCATAAACAACACTATAATGCAGCATACTGTCTTGTCGGGGCATTCCTGTTGTATTTTGGCCAAGCCAATCTTGTGTATTACTTCTTATTTCGGATTAAATGGACTGTTCTTGGTGCTGCTTTCTGATTGGCTCACTCGTAAACCAGGTCTTGAGTCTATACCCCCCCCTCTGCTTCTTCTTTTCATTCTCATCTCTTTTGGACGTCAGGTTTGTTAGTGTTCTTGCACCAACGAAAAGGATCCAGCGTATCCTCGAAACAGCTGTAAGCTACGTATTGTGTTACTTGTGCTTATTTGAACATTTTAGAAATTTGTTGACAACTGGTGGAAATATGTTATAAAGAATAATTTACTAAATTGATTTTTGTAATGTATAGTTGTGATCAATACCAACAGTAATGTTTTCTTTCTTAAATTTCTGAAAAGTCACAAGGGTAGTTTTCTAAAATGCAGAGCCCTTGGTGGGTTCTGCACAAATACAACGTAATATACTATTTTTTTCAATTTAAACTGCATATTTAATTTAAACGACAAAATTAATTTTCAATTCTAGGAAATTATTTATGATTTATTTAAATTTCCATATCTGTTATTGTCTGTTTATTATTTTGTGAATGTTTTAAACATAATTAAACATATATGATTAAATTCACAAAATAAATTTATTCTTGTGTATTTTTGTCTGAAAAGCATGACCAAAATATATGCAGGTCATGTCGAATGTAAAATTTATGAGCTGTTTACTTTAAATACCGAACAAGATATTGAGAATGACGCTCTAAAAATATTGTATTTATATAGTAATCAAAATATGTTTAAAATTTGGAGCTCCTTTGCTTCCATATATATTAATACTAGTGCTTAAACATCTCAAAGACAAGGAAACTAATACGTTAAAGAAACTGCACAGAACCTGATAGAATCCGATTTTAGATTCCCCATAAGAAAAATAACACTTTGCGCGAAGGGTAAGGAAAACTAGGGCAACGTAAATAAGCACAATTGCCCAGTAAACAGCATACAGATGTTTGTTTTGAGGATACGTGAGTTCTCCTTCGTCAGTGCAAGAAAACCAACAAACTCGAAATCCAAAAGAAGATTAGGTCTTTTTTTCGAAACGAGAAATAACAACACAAGACGTGCACCAAAACACGACAGGAAGGATTGACGTGCTCCAAAACACTACAGAAGGATTGACGTGCTCCAAAACACGACTGGAAATTAAAATCTATTGAAACTTTGCACATTTATAGTATCAACCAATGTGCCAGGTTTTCGATTCCCCTCCTCGGAAATGAGGATAATTCTATCTTCGAAAATCATTTTCAAACTTTTCAGATAGCGTAATATAGTAGTCTAAATCACTTGTAGTACCGACCACGGGACAGGACCTAACGGAACCAGATTTTAGATTTCTCCTACGTGGTGTTCAAAAGAAATATTTTCAGTGCCCCCCCCCCCTTCCCGATGGTGCATATTTTCAACGAAAATCATATGTTGAACACTTTTAAAAAGTTGACAAAAGTCTTGTTTTAATGTATGTTTTAATAACAGTATAAAATATATAAATAACTACCCTAGTAGTAATCCAGTATTGGCAAAACATTGGTATCCAATATTGGAAATATTGGATCAATATAAAAAAGTGAACATTTTAACGGACCTCACTTTCTGGATTTTACAACAGTTATAGGTTGTGCCTTTAGGCAGGGGTGCTTAGGCATCCTATCTACAGCCATTTTATTCTTGTGAATTTTGGAATATCAGTTCTTAATATGCATGCTGGAATTGTCGTATACATTCTGAATACTAAAGTTATGTATAAAGTTTAGTGTATTCAATTATAAATGTCATGGTCAAATATACTGGATGAGATTTCTATTTTTGCTGAATTATGATAAATGCAAAAGAATGGATGCTTAAAGAAAATATCTGTATCTTTCTGCAATTGCATGGTAAAATGCCATGAAATGTTGAGGAATTGCAAATCATAAAAGTATACTGCATACTCAGAAAAAATTAAGGTATCTATTTGTGATATATTCAAGAAGTACATTTTAAATTTTTTCTTAATTGATGATCTTCATCTATAGATTTCGATGTCGAATTGAATTTGCTATCAACAAAATAATATTGGATAAAATCAGTAACTCTTCATGTTCATGTGCAATAATATGTATAATTAAGTTAGATAATTATGAATGTGGACAATATCAGTAAAATTAAGTCCTCTACATAAGTTGTGTTTTAAAGATGAAAAATTCGGTAAATTAACTTATTATAAATGAAAAGTAAATCATGAAATATATACATAAATATATAGGTATTCAAACATACCCTGCTTCAATAAGAAAAATATAAATAAAATAATTTTTCACAATAGATTAACTGATGATTGACTAATTGAACAATACAACTTATTTTATAGTAGAGAGTGGTTTTACTTGATCTCCTTAATGGATATTGAATGCATAAACAGGAAACACGACAGGTAAGAGTTGGAGTGACATCTTGGACAATCACGCAGAATAAAATAACTTGGGTAGCAGTCAAATATACATACATTGAATTTACCTTGAATATGGTCTTCATTTTTTTAGAACAAAAAATTATTATTTGTCGAACTAAGGCATGAGTGTGACTGCTAGCTACATGAACTGATTTGTTATAATATTATATTTTTTATTTTGATTTATAGGTACAAGAAACGGTATGTATAAAATTTGCAATTTCAGCATATATTAAAAGCTTCTTATGTATTTAGTAAAGTTAAGGCGCCCATATACAAAATGGTTATCTATATTGATCGTATTCAATAAAGCATTGTATTTATATTCAAAATTCTATTCCCCATTATACGGTCCCAATCCATTAAATAATTAGCATTTAATTTATTAATTTTCCTTTTAATTTGCATATGGGTGTCCGACCTCTCTATCAGGTGTTATGATATGAGTGTTTAATTAAACACATATCATTTTAATTAATTAAGTCCCTTCGAGCAGTTGTATCACAACAAATATATTATGCTAAATATAGTCGTCCTTATTGAAAATTGGCTAAATTAGGTTCTGTCCAGAGATCAACCCCATAAACGTGCAAAATTCCATCCTTCGTTACATTCTGTCTCGTGGTTGATACTATAATTTGCAAAGATTCAGACTTTTGGGTTACCGGGGAGTTTCTGGAGCGTCTGAAGAGACAAAAAGAACGTTAGACAATTGCTATATAGATTAAAAATGTTATCAATTTCTTTGTATTTTATTTCAAAACCCTAAATTTAAAATAATTAAATAAATTACTTCATGGAACAACTTCTACGGGAATCCCAAACAAACATTCTTCCAGTGGAGGCTGTGGTACATTAAAAGTGGTAAGAAATGATGCTGTAAAATAAATCATATTTTATTCTAATTTCATGTGCACAAAAAGTGCAAAGTTGAATTATATCATGAGAATAGCAACATGAATGTATATCCATGAAGTAGCAGAATGAAATTATATATTTCTCTAAAAAAAATTGAAATATATAGCGGAAGTAACAGATAATGCGCTAACTCTGAGAGGTTGACATAGAGAGGGCAGTAGAGGTTGTGGTCCATTAAAAGTGGTAAGAAATGATGCTGTAATATAAATCATATTTTATTCTAATTTCATGTGCGTAAAAAGAGCAGAGTTGAATTCATATCCTGGAAGAAACAACATGAATTTATATCATGGAAGTAACAACATGAATTTATATATTTCTCTCAAAAAATAAAATAAATAGAAATGTAGGTACAGATAATGCGCTGACTTCAAAACGTAAATCTTCCCAAAATCCAGACTATTTCAGATTATGGTGCGATTTTCTTTAGAGGAGCGGCATATATTTCTCTGTAACAGGCATTTGCTAGCACACTTGCAAATGATTCTAAAACTTTTTTTTTGAAGTAGATTCTTCTCTCTTGTTTTCTCGCTCTATCATGACTGTCAGAACAAAATGACATAAATACCAACTATTAGAAAATAATACTTATGTCTTATTTTGCAAGAAACTATCAGTAAAACACAATTATTAAAATATCTTTGTCTCATAAGGTATCATTTGTCTTAAAGGTCTCATTAAATAAAAATGTTGCTTCAGACATTACAGCTTTCTAGTACTTACTTGAAGAGAGCAAGTGCAGCAGTAGGAAGTTGTAGTTTTAAGGTCCAATTAAAATAAAGGAAACTCTACAATCTTAGTGATTCAATGAATAAAGTGTAGATTCGACAAGTAGGTATATATGATTCTAATCCAGGGTGGGGCCTGAGTTCTTTACAATGTGCCTGAGCGGCTGTGCCCTGGAAGTCGAATGCAGCGGATCACGAAGGTATCAAACATGCATTTATTTATTCATGGTACCAACTATTTCATGGCAGATATCTTCCATTCACAATCAGTACAACAGAAATGATGCCATTCGGTATAAAAGATATAGAAAAGGTAAGAACAAAAATGCGAAAGAGTTTCAAAAATTCCGGGTGTTTGTATCTGACAGATACACGCCCGCTGCACGATGCCAACGGCCGTACCGTGCTGAAAACACCGGTTCTCGTTAAATCACCGAAGTCAGGCAGCATCGGGCGCGGTAAGTACTTGGGTGGGTGACAACCTGGGAACACCGCGTGCTGTTGGCACATTTCGGGTGCGGTAGCCCGGTGGTTTACGCGCTGAATTTGCACGCTGCCACAACTGCCGCAGTGTTCATGCGGAGTACGATCACGTTAAACATGTGGGTCCGTAAGTCCTTCCAAAAGGTTGGTGGTAGGGGAAGGAGGGTGCGGTTCCTGTGGATGTCTCCCCCACTGGGTTCCGGTCTAAATTGGGTGGCACTTCCCGGCCGTCCAAATAATTACCTTATACCTTTCTGGTAGGTCGGATGGTCTGGGTCTCAACAACAACAACAACGCGCGCTGTACGGAATAATAAGTAAAAATTGAATTCGACAATAAAGTTGAAATTCTAAGCAATATGATAATCATACTGTCCAACTAACATAATGTAGGTGTCATACTGTCATCTGGAATTAACAGCTTTAATTGGACAATTTTGTAGTGTCACGAAAAAGCTTATGAAAAATGGCCAACCCAGCTGGTTGAACCTAGAAGTTGAACCTATGAATCATGACCAATTGGAAAAATCTTGGTTCGTGCGATCATAATGTTATGATAAAATTTAATTAAATGTAGCGATAATATATTTTTAGACACCATCTGGGGTTTTTTATTGTAAAGGCACTTAGATAAGTTTATCTATTAACCCCCGTGTGTCATGCAGTGGCACATGAAATTAGAACAACAAGCAAAATGTAGAACAATGTTCAACATAAAGTCCAGCCGCTTCGTGAGCTCTCTAGCTCTCCAATAGTGTGCATAGACGTCTTCCTCCGATAATGCCGTACGCTTTAACAGATGATCACTGTCCATATCAGCCATCGCTCTGCACAATACACTTTCTGGGCTATTATAGCTGTCAATACGACAATAGGAGTTTAACTAAGTAATCATGTCCTGTCAATAATCTGAAGTCGCCACTGCAATATAAGAAAGGGCAGACAGGATTATTGTAAATAGACTCCCTTCACTTTCTATGTTTTATGTTCTCAGCCACTCTGGATCTATATATGTATTTTAATTTATTTTTGATTATTCTAACAGCAGACCCAAAGAGTATATGACGTATTCCCATTTTGACCAGTTGGTCAGCCGTACCATTTCAGTGAATACCGCAGTGGGGGGGGGGGGAGGGGTATCCATTGCAAAGCAACTTTAAGATCCCGAAACCTTAGACTCTCCAGATAATTCTGACACCTTATATACGGTGTTAAATATTAAACAAAATACCTTCGTTAACGGCGTTTTAGGACGTGGCCGCATGCACTCTTAATTTCACTCTGCAAAATAGATACAAACCTAATTCCGAGCTGAAAAATACGGTAATGGCAATTCGATAACTACCTAATTTTAACTACGTTTATTTAATTATTTTTATTGATTATGATAGAAAGTGTAATATTGTTATAGAGACAATTACGTAAGAAATTCGTAATGTGACAGTTTTGAGGTCACAATTCATTAGTGGCGCGCTCGAGAACCGACCAGTCCTTCAAGCTGAAATCAAGTGACAATCAATAACTACAGTACTGCATGCACAATTAATCCAATGTGTAAAGTACTGATAACATAATAAAACATGCCATACCAACCATGGAATAAGCTAACCAATGGCCAAAGTACGCCATTGGTTTGATAAAAAAGGAATAAATTGTTCGAAAGTGATCTTTAAATTTACCGAAGGATAAAAGTCAGAGGAGAACAGTCGGACTGGTCAGATGGCCATCACGGAGGTTTGGTCTTGCGATGACTACGTGTATTAAGCTGAAATAATGGTCAGTGAAGCCTGACACGAAGTCCTCAAATCAGCGAGGATAGCAAGCGTTAAGTTTCACGACATACTTATCCTGAAGTGGCGTTTGTGATCAAGAATAATGTAAAAAAACACACATTTATTTAATACATGTCGTGATTCATAAAAACTAATAGAATAAAATAAAATAAAATATTGTAATTCCCACTTTCATTATAAACAATCTCTTCCCAATGTACAGCCATATAACTATATGAGTAACATTATCATGATTTTGTTTGGAGAACATTTTTAAAATGAACAAATATAAAATCTGATAATTAATTGAAATAATTAAATGGATATGATTAAATTAGGTGAACTGCTTAATTTTTTAAAGTAATATTAATTATTTACTTTGCATCATAGTTTTAGGTTTATATTCATTTTTCAGAGTTAGAGAGTATGTGGCCACGCCCTAAAACGCAATGTATACGAACATTTATAAATAAATAATTAACACCACATACGGCACCTACAAACATATCATCACTACATGTAATAACATTTTATTATCGCAGTATCATCTGTATCGAAAGCAGTTTCACGATACAAAAATGAATTTGTACATGACCAGCTAAGAAAAGAAACATAGGATTAACTACAATATTAAATTGACAATAATCTGTCCTACCAATAGTGGTAATGGTATTTTGCAATTGTTATGAACCAATGGCGTTACAATGTTCCATATCAGTCACCATCTAAGCTCTATCTATGACCAATCCTGAGAAATAGATATTTTAAGGAAATTTTTTGGAAATCGTGGTGGACGCCTACCTCCTCCGGAATTTTATGCTGTATTCCTGCCAATCATTATCTAACCCTTATAACTAATCTTGATAAATAAATCTTTAAATAAAATAATTGAACCGAACTTAGCAATCCTTAATGAATCGCCTACTTCCTACAGAATGCAATGTTAAATCAATGCCAGTCATCATCTAATCTCTATCTATAGCAAATTCTGAGATGTCTCAATGAAAACATTTTAATAAAAACAGTAGTAAAGCAAAATTTTTTCCACGAATAATCTTTCCGACCATCAGCGGGAGTAGTATTTTGAAGTGTCAATGACGTTGCTATATTCCATAAATATTTCAATTTTATACGAAAAGTAAAACTTCATATCCTCTGAATCATACCATCAATTTATACGCTTCTCTTAAAACCCAAAATGAATAAAGATGGCGAACACGAATGCAGATAATGTAGAAACTTCAAAGCTTAAATCGTCCCTGAAGTCAAGAAGTTTTAACTTATGATCCGATTTTCTTCAGAGAAATGGCATCAATTCCTCTGTAATGGACAATTGCTATAACGTTTACAAACGATTCTAAACTGCTTTTTCTTCTTCCTTATTTTCACGCCGTATCATGTCTGTCAGAAACGAATGACATAAAAAACAACTCTCCAGAAACATTTATCGGAATTTATTATTTTTAAAACTATCTCTGAACTCAATAATTTAAACTGGTTTCTTAAAATTATTTCTTATAGAATTTTCATTCAAAATATGCTTCTAGCAGAGCAATGAGCAATGTCTGTTTATGATAATTCATTGACGTCTTACTCCCATTTATGATCTATTTCTAAAAATGGGGAACCATAAACACAACCGTGCTCAGGATTGTTCTTTAACTTTTCCCATATTTTCATTCCAATGTTAACTAGATCAGCGTTTTACAAATAATGTTCCCTGGAACCCTGGCGTTCGCAACAATATTGCAAGGTTCCTCGACGTGGTAATATAGTGTACATTTTCTTAAAAGTTAAAATAACGCGTACAATTTTAAATGCATTTTTGTGTATTTCTTTGTGAACCAAATTCTTTGGCCCACAAAGGATTTTTTCTCATTTTGAGGTTCCACCATCAAATTAAATTTCGAAAGGGTTCCGCGAATAAAAAAGTTTGAATAACGCTGATCTAGATGTTAATCTGTCACATAAAAAGTAAAATAAAATAAATATAAGATGCTAAATAAAAATAACTTAAGTTAAATGCAGTTAAGTTGGATAAAGTTAAGTCAATCCTGAGAAATGGATGTTTCAAGGAAATATTTTGAACCAGAAGTGAAAATGAATTCTTAGTAATTGCAATAACTTCTGCAGAATTTTATGATGAATTCATATCATTAATTATCGAAACTCTATCTAACGCTAAAAATGAGAATTAGATGTTTAAGATGAAGATGAGATTAGATGTATTAGATGAAGTAAAATGAAAATTTTTTAACCGGAAATAGCAAAACAATCGAAAGCAGAAATCCTTAGAAAACCCTTTTATGTCCTCTAAAATTTAATCATCTTTAGCAATCATAATTTAATATCCTCCTGTAGCAGATCCCGAGAAATGGATGCTTGAAGGAAATTTTTCTAGTAAAACAGTAATATGGCAAAAGGTTTGTTAACAATTATAAAAATCTGATGTGGGCAGCACATGACTTTCCCTGCAGACGTTCTCTTTATTTTAATTAAATTTATTTCACTTTTAATTCAATTTTCGTTCTCATTCGGTAACCAGACTTATTTTCAAAGGTGGCGTAGAGAAAATACGGAAACTAAAATATCTCGAGAACGGATAGTCCTAGTGTAATGGGGTTGGTCTTATTATTTTCATCTTTAAAAATTACGTATTAAACGAGCATTTAATGGATATATTTGAGTATACCTAGTACTTTAGTTTAGATTTTGACGATTTTCGCGGGCCATTTTGGAAAAAAAGGCAGGTTATTTTTTTCCGAATCGTACCAAAATCTAATCAGCACCAGGGTAACCCACAAGTGACTCATCAACCAAATTTTGTGATATTCGGTCCAGTAGTTTTTCAGTTAGAGTGGATACAAGCTTTTACGGGCCATTTCGCAAAAAAAAGGCGGGTTCTTTTATTCCAAATCGTACCCAAAACTAATCAGCACCAGACTCGCTCACAAGTGACTTACCTACCAAATTTTGTGAAATTCGGTCCATTAGTTTTTAGTTAGAGTGGATACAAAATCTGCACAGACAGACAGATACACAGACACACAGACAGACAGACAGACACACAGACACACACACAGACGTCACGCTGAAAATGGTTTTTTCTTAATCTAGAGGTCTTGAAACGTGTAGATCCGTCGAAAACTCGAGTTGCGATTTTCGACATGATTCCAATACTTTCCCTATACATTACCATGTATTGCAGGGAAAGTAAAAAGCACAGAATATTGAATAAAGAATCATCTGCCATTCCAGTCGCAATAGTGACATATTAAAAGTGTTGCCAAGAACTAATGATGCTGCAATGTTCCATAAATAACGCAATTTCAAATACATAAAAGCTTACAAATGCAAATTCATGATCTCAGAATAGCGACGTGGAATCTTCCCTTAAAATTTAAATAAATAAAAATATTTTTCTCTCGGGGAAGAGCACAATGCGTTAAAAACTTCAACACTCAAATCACCCATGCAGTTTGACTGTTTTAAAGTAAAGGCTCGATTTTCTTTAAACGAGTATCATCCATATCTCAGTATCGGACAATTGCTAACTCTCAATTCAAACGATCTCAAAAATGTGTCAATCTGTGAGGATCTTCTTCTCTCTTATCTTTCGCATTACCATCAGAAAAGAATGACGTAAAAGAGTACTTGACAGAAACATTTCTTTGTTTTTATTTTGAATAACTCCAGCCGAAGCATAACAATTTTAAAATGGTTCTCCCAAGTAGCTGTAGAATATTTAAAGGACTTAGGACAGCCTTATGCAGTTAATATATCTTGAATGGAATATATTTATTCTACAGGATTCCTAGGAACGTCCTTAAGGGCTGCATTAAATTTTCAAGCAAATGTCCATAAGTGTACACATTAAGTTGTAAAGAACCTTACTGTCCCAACAGGGAATCGAACCCTAGAACTTCGAACTGGCCAGGCGACGTTCTATCATTGAGCTACTGGGGCGGGATTTCAAGCTCAAGTAAATTTCAAGTGAACTCTACATTCTCCACCCTCTAATGTCAGATTGGCGAGCAACTGACAATCTCATTGACCGCATCATGCTATTTTACCTATAGTTAGCCTCCGGATGCTATTTTTATCCTCCAGGTTAGCTTCTCTTCCTACGTGGTCGTTATCCTCTCGATTTGAAATTGGCATTCAATATTTTAGAGTCCACTAAATTCGTAATAGTCGTACTAGAGTTATATTCAGACCATCGACATCTTTGTACTAACCTACAGGGTGGATTTGTTCGAGCACCATTGTAAAGAACTTTGCGTCCCCAACCTGAAATCGAATCCTAGATCTTAGAACTGTCCAGCCAACGCTCTACATTTCAGCTTCGGGGCTGCAAACTCTTATTGACCAAGTGGACCTTGTAAATCCTATTTTTGGTATAATATCCATACCTGATCAACTAAAAGTAACTGCAGAACACTCCAGCCGAGAACTTAAAGAGTTAGGTTAAAGAACTCGGCAAAAAGCAACCAAAAGTCCAAAAGCTAACTACACAGTTGTAGAATATTGTCTATTAATAGGAATACATATCAATAAAAAACTAAATTCGTATACGGTAAACAAGAAATATCTCTCAAAATGTTGCACCAGCAGGGCCTGTATAATATGATGCTTGTCAATATACCATGAAGGTAAGAGTAAAGAGTTAAAACTCCATATTAAGGAAACGCCAATATCGTTTGAGACAGTAATTCAGGTGGCTCTGGGCTAAGATAAGTAGTTCTACATTGTATGTATTTCTATGGCGAAAGACCTAAAATATTTATTAAATTGTCAATTTTGCAAAACTGAATTATTAGCTCAATGCAAAATAGAACTAAACAAAAAGAATATTCCTATATATTCAAAATTATTTTACCTTTCAATTTATTTTTATCTCCATATATTCTGGACTCTATCCTACAACTGTGACAAAATACTGGTTAATTATAATTAGAGAACCCTTAATTTAAAAATATTCCAAAATACATATACTAAATACTACGTCTTTCTGCTGTGGCAACTAATAATAGCGACTACTTTACTAACACTAGCAACAACTGGATATAATTCTCGAAGCATTATGGCATTTTCAAACGTTTCATGCGTATTTCCTTTCTCACTCCATAGGCTGTACGCTATATTCCTGAGCATGTAAGTGCTTATTTAAGCCTTCCTAAATGGGACAGTCATACGCCAATTGTCCTATGTGTCAAACAAATGTCTTCTGTAGCAGTTTTATTGCCAATTTCTATAAATTACATTGTTTCTACAAATTACTCTATAGCTTTTGTAATTGAATTTTTGCTTTCCTTATATACATAATGTATAAGGAAAGAATTATGACAGGGTCGAAAATTCGAATTCAAGTTTTCGACGGAAGAGCACGTTTCAAGCTTCCCTGATCAGGAATCAAACATTTTTGAAGTGATATCTGTGTGTGTGTGTGTGTGTGTATGTGCGTGTGTAAAAGTATGTGTGTGTGTGTGTGTGTGTGTGCCAGTGAGTCTGTGGAGACTATAACTGACGAACGAATGGACGGCTTCAAACGAAATTTGGTACACAAATTACAATCCGTAAACACTGGAAGCTTATTGTTTTTATACGCAATCGAATGTTCAGAATCTCCCTGAATTTTCGAGGGAAATTTTAAAAAAATCGTCAAAAAATCAAAACCACCAATAGTGTTATGCAAATAGACATTTCTTATGTAATTTTTCAGTAGAAAATGATTGACATAAATTTTAGAACGCTAACATGAACCATTCTCGAGATATTGCACATTTTTCAAAAAATTATCAAAAAGTCATATAAAATAAAAAAAAATATTTCCTATTGAGAAACATGTTCACTTTTCATTTGTAATACCATGTGATAAATTTGGTGATATCACTCTCGTTGATCTAGCTTGTTCCATTCATGAAAAATTATACTTTGAGCAATGCTTTTGTATTTGAACGCCAATGATCATTTATCTGCTGTAAGAATAACTTATTTCTCCGTCTATAACACTTGGCGAGATTGTGGCGAAGAATTTGGTGGAATATCACCAACTTAGCGACTTTTTTAAATGTTGCTAAATTAACGAAAAACTCGCCAAATGGATAAAAATGACGCTAAATCAATGAAAATAACGACTCATTGACGAAAATTCAATATCTTGGAAAGAATATAAATATCTACTATAAAATAATCTATTTTTTTTACTGTAAAAGTAGTAAATTCATTTCATTATATAAGGAAAGTCATGTGCTGTCCACATCAGATTTTTTCATCTATCTTGCATTGTTGTCGTGTTCGTTGTCCCAACTTTCGAAATTCTTCATTAGTGGTGTTGTAGCACTTTTATTCGATCAGGCATGGTCACTTTACTGTAGATAGACCTAACGTGCTCATTAATAAACCTTTCCTTGCAAAGTCATTGGGGGTCCTTAAGAACTTTCATAAGAACTCTGTATATAAGAAAATATGATGTAAATAGCACATACTGTAAAGAATACGCCGTCAGCCGTACTGCAGGATAAAAAAATTCCAGCTTCCCAGCAGAGAGAAAAAACTTCTATATCAAAAAGTATTTTTTTGGGAAAACTTTCTTCGGCAAATCTTTTTAGCTCTCGGAATGGACTGGATTGCACAATTTTGCTGTTTTGCTAATCTTTTTATACCCATGAGAGCTGCTATGACGGAAACTTCAGTTTGAGTAGGTGGAACTGTGGGAGATGAAAAAAGGGGGATTTGCCATGCACATCACACCAAAAGTAGCATATGCTATCTAAATTTTTAAATTCGTTAATTTATTATTTGCTTAATTTATTTTAATTTATTATTGAACTCAAAAACTGTTTTATTTTAGAGAATCCCAGGGAATGTACTCTAGTAAAGAACTTTAAACGGGGAAATCGAACTTCCTACCACCAGTTGGTCGGTAGACGTTTTAAATCACTGGTTTACTATGGCAATTATATTTCCATCTGTGAGACCAGAAACAGATCTGACACTTTGGTCAGACAGTTTTATGTACAATATTTATTGTCTCTGAAACGGCAAACAATACTTCCAGTCTGAATGATGCCAGGTTTTACAGCATGTGAACCCAGAGGTCAGTTAAAACCATAAACTAGAAGTGTCAAGACAGAGGGGGCCGAGCTGACCCTTACGAAAATGGAAATAACGACATTGGATAAAAGGTTTACCAATGGTGAAGGTGCCTATTTCGTCACCTGAATGCTGCAAATCAGAGAAAAGGGGGAGTAACACCCCCGAGGGAAAAAGTCACAACCTGTAACTTGGGAACGATATTTGTTCTTAGATAGAGATACTGGTGCGGCATTATGATAGAACGACGATACTAAAGAATACAAGTTCGACATTATGACTAGAACGATATGACTTGGCGAATACAGAAATGACTACGAGAATGACATAAGTGGAGTGTTTCAGTCAGCAGTACAATATGATCGACGAAGTTAAGGGGCGATGCATTACATTACGAGTTAATGCTAGTAATAAGGACGACATCAAGTACGTGCTGCTAACAAAGTCCAAGACAGATTTAAAGGTTTGTGTTCCTCAAAAAGATATCTAGATCTAAACATATTTTAGGCAATTTAAGTGGTCTCACATGTACCCTCCGCCGAAATACAAGTAATATAATTAATTGTGCAATGAATTTAATAAGTATTTTATGTTGTTAATAAATGCTTTAAAATGGTGTGATCCATTTAGTATTATATTAATTAATATTTCTTTTACAGAACTCGCGCGAAAGATAAATAATTGGAGGGTTTTAATAACGGCACAACAAAGCAATGTACAATGAATAATAAATCCACTAATACGAGCAATTTACGACCATGTTAAAATATTAGATATGTTAATGATATTTAAGATAAAAGCCCAACTTTTAGTTCGTTTCCCACACCATCTACGATTCATCTGGGATCTACACCAGGTTCTACTGCTCTAGTTGTGGATTGAATAGTAGAACTACGTTTCAAAATAAAAAATATTTTCACCGTATCGGTGATCATCGTGAAGGATTGTTATTTGCCTCTCTGGAAAAGTTATCAAAATACATACTCTGTTTTGATAGCGTTTTTTAATCTTCCCGTAGAAAAATAAATAAAAAAGAAAGTTCTTTCGAAAGCAGTCTTATTCGCTTTGATCCAAACCTAAAAGTTGAGTTTTATAGTTTTTCATAAAGCTAGTAGAGCATTTCGGAATTTCAGCACTTTCACTGTTTCCTATGTTTACCACAAAACTAGAAAAGATAGAAACATTCAAATATACGATATATATTTTGAATATTGTTCGGGGGAACAAAATTTGGTGTGGGCGGAACATGACTTGCACTACAGTCATGAATTATTTCTCTGTTATTTCTTTATACATATATACAAATTACTTTCTCCATTATACATAAAGCGAAGATAGTATGATGGGTCAAAAATCCGGCTCTCATATTTTGATGTATCCACAAGTTTTGAGAGTCTCTGAATACAAACCAACCTTTTTTTTAATGATTCCTGTGAGACTGCGGGCCTTCAATGTTTTAGCCATTTCTTTTCGAAACTCAAATATATATTATAACATAATTATATTAATATTCTAAAGAAGTATCAATTTTATGTATAATTTACCGAATATCCATTTAGAATTAGCGGTTTAACAATAAGTTAACCCCGAACAGTGATCTACATTTTTATTTAATTGTATGTATTTAAATTTTATTATTATCAAAAGTAATTTTTGTAATTTTTTAATTTTTCTAGTGGGTGTTAGCAAAAGTTATCTATGCATGGATTTAAAATATCTATCTTACTTAAAAGAGGGTGGTTTTCATTTATTCTCTAAATCATATAATTTGGTTTGTGGATTTCATAAATTGCCAAATTTTGGTAAAAACTATAATTCTCTTCTTACTCCTATCAAACAAGGTATCTTTGTATCAAAATTTCATTTTCATCAGGAGCTCTTGGTGCACAGTATCCCCAAAAACCCAAAAATAAAATTTTTGAGCCTCGGCTTGATTTCACTACCTTCCCTATATACACTCTAAGACAAAAATTCGACGCATCATGCAAAATAATTCCATATTAATGAAACTGTGCATGCAAACACCTGCCGATTGAATATGCAAATGATCAAAAATTCACAGCCAATGAATAAACAGTCGGAGCTACAGCACATTGAAACTGAGCACTATGGTGGTGTATATAAGGAGCGAACTTCGCTTTCAGGAACAAAATGTGCAGTGGATTTCGATTGCGTTTGTGTACCTTGATTGTAACAATACCTCAAAGGCGAATTCGTGACCACTACAAGCATATGAAGGAGTTGAGTAGCGTGCGGTCGGACTCCATGAGGCTGGATGGGCCTGACACTTCGACGAATCGCTTGGCCTTTCGGTAGGATCAATACAGCAATTAGACGATGTTGGCAAGAATAGGTCCGGAATGGAAGATTTCAGCGGCAATCAGGCAGCGGACGGCCTAGAGCGATTGTCAGAGCAGCAGTGACAGCATGAGATTCGTCGTTATCAGCCATCCAACGTGTGGCAAACACGGAAATTACCACCCGGATGATTAATAGAAGACTACGGGAGCGAAATCTATACTCGCGGCGACCATTACGCCGCCTACCAGTGGCCAGTATGCACCGTCAATAGCGATTGCAATGGTACAGGGCCCGATCAACGTGGAATTGTTCGGATAGGAAACGAATTGTCTTCAGTGATGAGCCCCGTTTCGAACTGAGTCCTGACAACCAGCGCAGACGTATCTAGAGACAGCCCGGACATCGTCAGGATCCTGCTCTTACTCTCACATGCCACACGGCCCGACAACAGGAAGTTATGGTCTGGAGTGCAAATTTCGTTTGATAGTCGGACCCCTTTGATAGTCCTTCGTGGCACCATCACAGAACAGTGGTGCGTTGCCAACATTCTACGACCAGTTATATTGTCATTCCTTTCGCGACACCCCGGGCTAACTTTTGAGCAAGATAATGCCAGCCTACACACGGCATGCCTCTCTATTGATCGTCTGTGTGCTTACGACACACTGCCTTGGCCAGCCAGATCCCCAGATCTCTCGCGTATTGAGCACATTTAATCTGAGATGGGGCATCGCCTGCGACCATCACAGAATCTAGACGGATTGGAGGCCATTTGGAACGATATAGCTCAGAACACCATCCTGCAACTTTATGCATCAATGCCATGTCGGGTAACAGCTTGTATCAAGGCCAGAGGTGGACCAACGCCATATTGACATGCTCACTTTTTGTAGTTCCTTCAGTGCAATGAATCATCCAATTGTTTTGAAATTCTCATCATTTTTTTTTCTGTACATCCACGTTACATGTACCAAATTTTGTCTCATTTGGATACGAATTTTATAATTTTAATTTTCCTTTTATAGAATATTCTGTAACATTTCTTAAATTAATAAAATCCATTTTAACATTACAAATTTTATAACGCACATCCCTTGCAGATACCAGTATCCATGGACCGGTTTCGAGCTCATTATGAGCTCGTCAGCATGGAATTACCGATATCTGCGATGTTAGCAAGAAATATTATTTAAGCCAGAATTTTTGCAAACTTTTTTTTATGGTCACTAACAATTTCAGTTCTCCTACGTGGCCTGTATGAAATTCATTTATAATTTAGAATCAGCGGACACGAAGCTGCAATGGCAAAATTTATAAAACACAAATTCCGTCTTATTCTAAACTTTAACAAGTTTACCCATAGACTCTTTGGGTCAGATTCATGGAAACTTATTGAACCTCTAACCACAGTTTTGGAACACCTCTTCGAGGATTTTGAATTTTAGCTAAGGTTTAAACATTTTTTATTGCATTTCCAATGCAGCATGCTATGAAACAAAGTTCTTAGTACAAAGTACATGAGATAAGTGTATATTGATAGACTTGTATCTTAATGGCGCAGCACTAGCAACAATTACCGTATAAGTAGATTTTAAGTGAGCAGTGAGTGAGCAGTGAGTGAGCAGTAAGCAAGTAACTTGTATATATTCAGGGGTTAAAATGCTTGAAACTTGCTCACTTTTCATATGCAATATCATGCGATAAATTTGGTGACATCATTCTCGTGAATCTAGCTCGTTCTATTCATAAGAAAAGATACTTTGAGTAATACATTTGTATTTGAACGCCAACTCGACTTTAAATTGTTACTAACACTTTTTACTTTCCTTATATACATAATGTATAAGGAAAGTATTGTGACAGGGTCGAAAATTCGAGTTTTTGACGGAAGAGCACGTTTCAAGCATCCCTGATCACTAATAAAGCATTTTTGAGGTGATGTCTGTGTGTGAATGTGTGTGTGTGTGTATCAGTGAGTCTGTGGAGATGATATCTCACGAACGAATGAAGCGATTCCAATGAAATTCTGTACAAAAATCACAATCCGTGAATACTGGAAGCCTGTTGTTTTTACACGTAATCGAATGTCCAACCCCCCCCCCCCTCTAAATTTTCGAGTTAAATTTCGAAAAAATCATCAAAAAATCAAAACTTTTAATAAAATCACGCAAATAGACATTTCTTACTTAATTTTTCCTTAAAGCACGATTGACATAAACTTTAGAACGTTAGCATGAACCGTTCTCGAGATATTGTACATTTTTCAAACAAATTTATAAAAAAATCCCGCAAATTAAAAAAAAATATATTAACTGTGTAGAAACTTGCTCACTTTTCATATGCAATATCATGCGATAAATTTGGTGACATCATTCTCGTGAATCTAGCTCGTTCTATTCATAAGAAAAGATACTTTGAGTAATACATTTGTATTTGAACGCCAATAGTCATATATCTGCTATTAGAATAATTTATTTCTCTCTCCATAATTCTTGGCGAGATTTTGACGACGAATTTGGTGGAATGTCGCTAACTTGGCGACTTTTTTAAATGCTGCGAACGAAAATATCTCCTAATAGATAAAAATGACGGCTAATTAACGAAAATTCAATATCTTGGAAAGAATATAAGTATGTACTATAAGAATAACCTATTTTTTTTTTTTTTGCTGTAAAAGTAGTAAATTCATTGCATTATATAAGGAATATTATGTGCTGCCCACATCAGATTTTTAATACTCTGTATCAGAGATACATTTTATGCTTAAAGTTTTTAGATGTATCAATGTTTATCATAAAAAATTATATTTGTGGATTTTGAAAGTTATCGAATAAAAACTATATTTCGATGCTAGTTTTTAATCTCTTTTGCAGCAAAATGAAAATAAAATTTTCCGAAGGAAAAGGATTATTCCTTTGAACCAAATATGAAACCTGAATTTTATAGTTCTTTATATAGTTTTGTGTGTATCCACATTTTATCCATTTTCGGTTTTTCTCATATGCAGCCTCTGAAACGAACAAGAAAAAAATGCTTGGATATATGAAGAGTTTTTTTTTACGTAGAGAAGGGAAAAGGCTGTTTTCATATGATAACATCTTAAAGAGACGAGTCTGACATGTTACAGGTAGAGAAAATTTCTGCAAATATCGAGACCAGTTTCATACATTTTGTATTTGAGTAAATTGGGAAGGTTTTTATCACGGCTTGGATTATCTCCGGATCTGGAGGACCTATTTTAAAAATTTAATTTGCATATTAATTAGTCTAATCAAATTGATACTAAAAACGTTGTTATTAAAAATATTTTAATTAAAATACTTTAGAAACAGTGCCATAAATAGGTAACGCTTGGGAACTTCCTAAGATCGCAGGCCCAATCCAGTTAATATAATCACAGATCACAACAGCGACTGCGAGAAGAATTGAAAAAGAACAACAGCCGGCACTAGTAGAATACGCTCAAATTGTTGCTTCTTTGCCAATTGATCGGCACCTTCATTTCCAGGGATTTTCCAATGAGTTAAGATCCACTGATAAATAAAATTGCAACCTGCTTCCATAAGTTATTTACCAGCAGTTTATAGTATTATTAAATCTAGATTTATAACAAGAGCCACAGTACCACTAAAAACCACTATTGCGGCTTGAAAATGTATGAGAAAAACAGCTTGGTTCTCATCAAAGTTTACTATATTTAAGTTTTTTGCAGCTTGTTGTATAGCTACTATTTCAACATCAAAATCTGTAGCTCTTTTGTCAAGAAAAACTTTTCCTTCAAATAGTCTATTGCAGGTATATCCAGCACTGCATCTAATTGCTGAAATAATTTGCTGATCCATCTTTTCTGAATTTGCTGATCCATCATTTCTAAATTTGCTGATCCATCTATTCTAAATTTGCTGATCCATCCTTTCTAAATTTGCTGATCCATCCTTTCTAAATTTGCTGATCCATATTTTCTAAATTTGCTGATCCATCCTTTCTAAATTTGCTGATCCATCCTTTCTAAATTTGCTGATCCATCCGTGTAGTTATGGATCCACTCTGTTCTAGGTTGGGTAATTTCTTTCTTCTTTTTCTCATACAATGTAATAGTATAGAGAAAGTATAGTTTTCACGAAAATTTTCGAATTTGAGATTTTGATGCCAATATACGTTCTAAGACCTCTTGAACATGTTTGACTATTTTTGAAGTGATGTCCGTCTGCATATCTGTGGTCGATTTCTTGTGTATATACGGCCACAAATATACACAAGCAGCAATAGCGGCCACAAATATTAATATATTTTCAAAAAACTTTATATCCGGCTTTGTTATAAAAAATCGAGGACTTGATAGAATTTTGTTTTTGTATTAGAGCGAAAATTTCGAAATTTATTCGAAATTTTATAATTTTTAATATGGCAGTATAGGACGAAATTTTACATAATCATGCTTAAAAGGGTTGATTTATGGCCCAGTGATCACGAGACTTAATAGTTTGTAATCATTGTTATGAAAAATAGCCGCTATACAAATTTTTTGTTTATGCCGTGATTAACTCTCCTCGGGAAAGGGACAAATTCCCTTAGGTGGTAGATTGTCAAGTATGGTATTAGTCGAAAGATTATTTTCAAGTTATGTAAAGTGAATGGTAACAAGTATTCCTATTGCTAAATTGATGCCTATCGTTAAATTGTTTTATCTAGCAGAACAGTCCAAATTATATATATCTCGTAGTATCCCCAGCTAGGAACGACACCCTGTATAGACAATCTCTTACCATCTGGAGTATAATTTTAGCAATGTACAGAGTCCACTTTGACGACAAGACCTTGCAATTTCGTCCCAGTAGCTCAACGGTAGAGCGTCGGCCGGTCAGTTCGGAGATCCAGGGTTCGATACGCTGTTGGGGCAGCAAGGCTCTTTACAACGGCGCCCGAACAAATCAACCCTGTAGGTTACAGCAAAGAGATCGGAGGTCTAAAAGGGACCCTAGTACGACTAGTACGGATTCAGTAGACTCTGGAAGATTGAGAGCCGATTTCGAGTTGAGAAGATAAAGACCACGCAGGATACCAACCTGGGTAAAAATAGCAGTATCAGGCGGCTAACCTGAGGTAAAAATAGCAGTAGGTGGACATCCAGGCTGTCAGTTGTCCGCCAATCTGACATTAGAATGTGGAGAATGCAGAGTACAGTTCGACTATAAGAGCTTGCAGTTTCGTCCCAGTAGCTCAACGGTAGAGCGTAGGTTGGCCAGTTAGGAGATCCAGGGTTCGATTCCCTAAGGGGCATCAATATTCTTTACAGATATCTTACTGGTAGTCGTATACATTTCTCCGCCAGTAGCATGGTATTTTTCTCACGTCTTATAGCCAGAGGTTCAATAGTACATGAATTGGAGATATGCGGGTATATTAAGCAGTTGAAAAGATTATGGAAAAACCAACTGGTTTAAGAAGCTATATGAGCTATCTTCGTGCTGTTTGACTGTAAAATTGGTTTCAAGCTACGGATTGAATTCAACCGACGCGCTGTGTAACTACTCCATGAAATTCGAATTGTATGTTATTTAAATTCTATGGAAACTACATGCAACATTTAATCGTCACCACAAACGTAGAATCTGTAGCGAGGATATGAAATCACTGACTTAGCAGTGCCGGGGTTTGATCCCGGGGGACAAATAGTGGTAAACCAGTATCATAGCGTTGACCTAAAAACGTCTCTTGCTCAAGGCATTGAATACTACCTTATGGGAGTTCACTACAGTACTCGTCCTTCCAGTGAATTTCATCCGCACCGATCGAAATCGTCACTGGGTTGCAGATGAGGCGGCGAGCTCAAGATTGATGTAAATGAGCTGTTACAATCGGCCCCGTAGTGAGTCCCGATGGCGTACGGTGAGTCGACGTCAAAGAATCTCGGAAGATCAGAAGTGGCGTCATCTCATGGGGAGTACTGAAAGTACAGTCATGCAATGCATATATAATACTCGATAAGCAGAGTAACTGAAAATAATTGAACGAAGGATACTTCATGATCACGTTCAGGTCACCAACGTAGCAAGGAAGTAATATCACCAACTTGGATGTACCGGGGTTTGATCCCGGGACCAAAGCGTGGTAGGCCAGTACCATATATACATTGCATAAATGTACTTTCACTACTGTACTTCACTAAATATACTTTTACCACTTCTGAGATTCTTTAACGTCGACTCACCGTACGTCATCGGGCCCTGTGACTCACTAAGAGGCCGATTGTAACAGCTCCTTCACTCGCCGCCTCATCTGCACACCCAGCGACAACGTCGTTCGGTTCCGACGAAACTCATTGGAAGGGGGAGCACTGTAGCGAACGCTTATAAAACGGTATTAAATGCCTTTGTGACACCACTTTGCATTCTTCACCACTTTGTGGCAGGCGTGACTCCACTATAACTCGTTGCCTCGCCACAAATTACAGTATAAATAAATTATATACACATATAAATTCACATGCATTTTCATTCTGTTAATGCTTTGCCAATCGATACTAATAATCGCTTTATATTAAAAAAATGCAGCTGACGCCGCATTTTTGCACCGCCGCCGTCGCCGCCGCCGCCGCCGTTTGACCAATTTCTCGCTCCTCTAGTTTCTCTGCTTCGTCCTGCAAAAACTATTGCATGCAAAAATAAACTATTTAGTACACTTGTAGAGAAGAGTTTGGGAAATACGCTGAAATAAACCGTTATTTAATATATATTGTAGTGTCATACATATTTAAGGACAAAGACAAAATATTTCAGTTGCAAGTTCGCGCCCTGTAGACTAAGAATAGCAAGACCAAGAATTTTTGCAGGCATGTAACTACATAGTTAAATCTTTGCAGGACGGAGCCCTTTTTTAATTTCGATGTAGTTTACTAGATATTGTATTTTTTATGCACTTCTGAAGCGAATATATTCTTCCGTAGCAGCAAGTCCATCGATTTTTCTCTGTCTCTTACCGTAAAAACTGTAGCATACAAATATATGAAATTTGGTACATTTATAAAAAAATAAAACGGTAACACGATAAAATAAACCGTTTACTGATGTAAACTTCAGTTTGGCTTTAAATAGTTAGCGAAGCGTACCGAAAAGAGGGCAGAGCCCCCTAGTGCCTAACAAAATCATAACCTGATCACACATGAAAGCATAATTCTTTCATCGACACATGCTTAAAAGTTTTACTCTAACTTTTTAAGACCTTATATGAAAACAGCGTTTCATGCTGGAAGCGTTAAGTCGTATCAATGTTCATTGTAAAAGATTTTTATTTCATACTTGCAAAAATTATCAAATATAAACTCCGCTTTGATAACGTTTTTTAATCTTTTTACAGAAAAATAAAAAAAAAACCTCTCCTTAAAAGAGGCTTATTCCTTTGAGCCAAATCTGGAAGGTGAATTTTATAGTTTTTCATAAAGTTAGTCGCGTGTCTGGAAAATTTATCAGTTTCGAGTTTTCGCCATATTCGTCGATAAAATAGAAGCGAAGAAAAATATCCCATATTTATGAGTTTTTTGATATTTTTTAAATTTCTCTATAACATTTTAGATTATAAAATCTTATTATTAGCTAATAGAAGAAAGCAAGGGAATTGTGCGCAAGTTTGTAAGATTCGTTATTGTAGTGTATCGTGAAAAGAACCTTGCTGACCCAGCCGGGAATCGAACTCTGGATCACCGAACTGGCCAGGCGACTATCTACCGTTGAGCTACTGTGAGGAAATTGCAAGCTCTTATCATCAAAGTGGACTCTGTATTCTCCACTCTCTAATATCAAATTGTCGGGCAACGGGCAATCTGACTGACCACCTCCTGCCATTTTTCACCTCAGATTATCCTCCTGCTATTACTTTTTGATCCAGGTTAGTATCCTCCGTGGTCGTTATCCTCTCAATTTGAAATCGGCTCTCAATCTGCCAGAGTCCACTGAATCCGTACTAGTCGCACTAGGGTGACTTTCAGACCTCCGACATCCAACTTTCTTTCTTTTCTTTTGAATCTTTTTATTTGTATTTTTTCTAATTTTTCTTTTCTAAATTTTATTCTAAATTTCTGTTTTTGTTTTTCATGTGCCTATTTTTTTTCCTTTTCATATATTTTTCTTTTTATATATTTTCTAAATTTTACTTTTAAAATTTTATTATTTTCTTTCATTTTAATCTATTTTTCATTATGTTAATAAACGTCCCTCTAAATTTTATTTTTCAATGATTTTTTTATTTATATTCGCAATAACCCTTTTGCTATTTTTTGAAAATGGACGTACTTGTCAAGTTCAAATAAAATGTAAAACTGTGTGTTTAATCACAATATTTTTCATCAATTGTTATCTTTTTAGATCTAAATAAATGTTCGTTTGACGGGATGGTAGACCTTGGGTGCCTCCTGAGTGCAGGAGGTATTCTTTCCCGGCCGTGCAGCTAGCTACTCTAAACCCACTATGTGAGTCGCAAGGCTGAGGTCTTCAGATCTCCGACATCTATGCACTAACCTACATTGTTGGATTGTTCGGACGCCATTGTAAAGATCCTTGCTGCCCCAGCCGGGAATCGAACCCTGAATCTCCGAACTGGCCAGCCGAAGCTCTAACGTTTAACTACTGGGACGAAATTGCAAGCTTGTATAGTCTAAGTGGACTCTGTTACCTATGGGAATAACTTAAATATGTAATTTTCCGAACTTTATTTTTTCAAAAATAAAAAATTATAAATCCTGTTACAATTTATTCTAAGGGGCGCGGTAGCCCATTGGTTAGCGCGCTGGAGTTGCACTCGGTAGGCCCGGGTTCGATTCCAGCCACTGCCAAAACTGCCGCCGTGTTCATGCGGAGTACGATCACGTTAAACATGTGGGTCCGAAAGTCCTTCCGAGAGGTTGGTGGTAGGGGAAGGAGGGTACGGTCCCTGTGGATGCCTCCCCCACTGGGTTCCGGTCTAAATTGGGTGGCACTTCCCGACCGTCCAAACAGTTACCTTACACCTTTCTGGTAGGTCGGACGGTCTGGGTTTCAACAACAACAACAATTTATTCTAAAAATAAACATTATGCATACGTAATTTTGCATGTAAAACGATGAAATATATATATGTGAATATTCGATCTAAATGATTTCGCATGATCTAAATGATTTCGCATAGATAGAAACTATGTTAAAATACACAGTTTAGCATGCAAGTTTTCGATAACAATTTTTTTGTGTACATCAATAGAACATTCACTTTTTTTTTTCATTATAGCCTGAATTTATTAATATTTAGCTGAATAATATAAAATGTCTCCAGAGGGGCCCCCTGATGTATGCCTGAAAGAAACACCAGACGAACAAAAGTCATCTGGCATTAAGTGCTAGAAAATGTAACAAGCGAGGGTCGAGATTTAAGGCAGGAATTATTTAAATTTATTAATTCGATTTTTCAAAGGCCGCAGTCGCCCGTTACGGTAGCACAGGTGCGGCTCAGCGACGCCAGCTGAGCGACATTAACTCAACACCTTATAGCTATGTCTGCATTCATTCCTGAGTCATCATACCCACACACACAAACACAGATGAGTATATTTCTAAAAATATTTAAAATGTGTTCATGACATCTAAAAGCTTGTTCCCCTGTCAAAATCTTGCATTCTGAAACTTTCGGGGAAACTTTATTTTTTCTATGATATAGTGCGAGGAAGTAATCTTACAAAATGAAAGAAATTTATATTCCTGTGTGTGTCGTCAGTAGCAAAAAGTTTCGTGCGAAATTCGGTACTGGATTATCTGAATTCATTACGTACCTCTGCAATGTTTTTTAACACTTTACAACATAATCGAAAATTGTTTATGAACGACGTGTTCCTTCTGTCTGTCTTTCTGTCTGTGCGTTAGCACGATAACTGCCGCAAAAATGACTTTATCAAAATTAAATTTTGGTATGTTGTTGAGACGGTCTGTGGGACATACGGGAATGTAAATGAATAATATCACCCAATTAGTTTTGGATTGAACCCGGGTTGAAAAAATGAAATATATTAAACTCTAAGGGACCTGATTTTCCAAACATATTTTAAGGGAATTTAAAATTCACAAATTGTTTCAAAAGTTTTAGGAAATATTCAAATTATACCATAAAATATATATAAAAAAATCAGCAAAATATGTTCCGTAATTCTTTAAATAAAAATTAAAATAACTATTACATCCATATAGTATGAACAGATCACGTGATCCACTTCATAATAAACAAGAAAGATCAATCATGCATAAAGCATTGATTATGAAACACTTTCCAACTTCAATGCAATTTTATTGAAACATCTCTAAAATGTGATCGGTAATAAATTGAAACGTAATAAATTGAAACATTGATCGGTAATATTTTTAAAATTATCACAATTCTACATTAATTTATTAAATATGAAAACTTAAAACTGGATCGAAAAAAATGAACTTCATTCAAATGACGGCATTGAAATATAAATTGCCTGGTTTAAACATCTCTAAAATGCGATACATTCATCGATAATATTTTTTAAATTGTCATAATACTACAATAATTTATTATATTTGAAAACTTCATCGAAAACAAATGAAATTTATTCAAATGACGTCATCGAAATATAACACGCCTGGCTCTCTCTGTAAAACCAGCACTTCATTCATAAACATTTTTCCATTCATTTCATTCTTCACAATACTATAATAATTTATTTTATTTATAAACATAAGACCATGGAGATACAAATAATAAAACTCTATGCTTAAAACTTCATCGAAAAAATCGTCCTTCTATCTGTAAAATCAATAGATATTTCATTCATATCAGCTACATTCCAGACTCCATGAGCTAAATAATTTTCCGTTAAAGAAATGCAGCAATTCTTATTCAACTCATTCAACATTTTTCGGCATTTACATTTTCCATAAGTGAAAAGTAGGCGTTGTAGAAATAATCAAATTTGGATGATCCTTTAAACTCAAATATATTGTAATTGCGTTATTTCAGTATGTAGATGCACGGAATTTAAGCGAAAATAAAGCGGTTTCAGGACGGATACAACACTCAATATGAATTAGAATGAACTTTAAAAATCACGATTTTGACGCAAGATGGATGCCATATTTTATTTTGAAGTGGGTCACTTGATCTCTTCATATAGTGGTCGCGTGATCGCTTCGTATAAAAGGTGTAACTATTATTTTAATTTTTATTTAAAAAACTAAGGAATATATTTTGCTGAATTTTTTTTTATATATTTTATGGAATAATTTGAATATTACCTAAAATTTTCGAAGCAATTTGTGAATTTAAATCCGCTTAAAAAATGTTTGAAGAATTAGGTCCCATAGGGCTCAATGTATTTCATTTTTTCAACCCGGGTTCAATCCAAAACTAATTAGGTGATATTATTCATTTATATTCCCATAGGTCCCACAGGCCGTCTGAACAACATACTAAAGTTTCATTTTGATAAAGTCATTTTTACGGCAGTTATCGTGCTAGAGGACAGACAGACAGAATGAACAAAGTCATAAACACTTTTAAACTTTGTTGTAAAGTGTTAATATGGCATCTATCTTTCTTTCCAGAGTAAAAAACATGATTTTAAAAGTTCTTTTAAATTTATATTTTGTTTTGCATCCCTTCTAAATCCGCTTTATTTTTGCGTAATTTTTGCACATCTATAATCTGCGCCAACGCAATTACAACATTAAGTTTAAATGATCAAATGATCATCAAACTGTTATTATTTCTTCAACGAAGCCTAATTTTAATGGATGCAGAATGTAAACAAGTGATTGTAAATATGAGTTGTTTAAGAATTGCTGAATTTTTTTAATGCAAAATTATTTAACTCTGGAGTCTGGAACAAAAATGTATGAATGAAATATTCACTGGTTTTTCATAGAGAACCAGACAATTTATATTTCGATGAATTCATTTGAATAAAGTTCATTTTTTCCGATGTTTTAAGTTTTCAAGTAAAATAAATAAATGATCGTAGTTCCCTGATAATTAAAAAAATATCACCACTGAATGTATTGCATTTTGCATTTCAATTTGAAATTGTTTCATAATACATGCTTTATGCATGATTGATCTTTCTTTTTTTAATTCTCATTAGTTTTTTTAGTTATTTCGTGTTAAAGTACGATTTTGAGCGATTATCACACAAATCAGTTCCTCAGCGATCAAAATATCATCACTGAGTTTCTAACCATTATCAGAAAGACTGAATTTTCAATCTAATGATATTCGAAACAAATCCGTAGAACAATTCCCTCATATTTATTTCTTTATTTTTAAATACATTGAAAAATTTATGGTTGAATGTTTTTGTTCCTACTTCTTCGCATTCGAAAAAGGAAGATTAGAACAATTCTAAAGTTTGGCAAATATTTGGGTGTATATCTTCCCATTCTAACATAAAAGATAACTTTAATTATGGGATTTTCCGATTTTCCTTAATTATCAAACTAAAACCGTAGAATTTGAAATTTTGGTTACCATTCTATCTCGGAGTTTCTGCGAGTTACTATATGGAAGGGTGGATATTTGAGCGCATGCGCAACAAACAGTTGCAGGTAACTAGGCATGCGTGGAAATTATTGGATTTTAATTGAAAGAAAACAAGGCATGATTTTGGTTCGAAGCATGGGATTTGGAAATTAAGTAGTGTCATCTGTATCTGTGTTATTTATGTAGCAGACGCTTATTTAGGACCGGGAAACGTCGGTAATTCATCCTAGTAAAATATAAACATATCTAGTGTGTTGAGTCATTTCTGGAATTTCACGCATTCGTACTTTGCATTTTTGATACCGGTTGATTTCAAAATCAATCTTGTAAGCTTCCCTTCGCAAATTGTTCTTTAAAAGATTTATAAATTTAAAAAATAATTGCACTGAAAACAGGTCAGTGATACTGAAGAATACAATACATTCCGATAATTTGTGTAAAACGTACATTTATAATGCATTTTACAAACATAACGATTTTCAGTACGAAAAACTGTATATAACTTATTACACAATGTATCGATTTATTATCAATACTGGCATTCATTTTTAAATAATGTGTGTTCAAAAATTTTTAAAAATCTGTTTGAATAATTTTTTTTTTATTTATGAATAACTTGTCTTCCAATCATGCGAAGTTTAAAAAAAATTATGTAATTTTTTACATATTTTATCAGCACTTTAAATTCAATAGTAATAAGTGTATTCATCCTCCAAATTCAATAACAGTACGTGCATTCATCCTTTAAATTCAGTAGTAATAAGTGCATTCATCCTTGAAATTCAATAGCAATAAATGCATTAATCCTTTAAATTCAATAACAATACGTGGATTTATCCTTTAAATTCATTAGTAATATGTGAATTTATCCTTTAAATCCAATAGGAATATGTGCATCCATCCTTTAAATTCAGTAGCAATACGTGCATCCATCCTTTAAATTCAATAGCAGTAAGAACATTCATCTTTTAATTTCAATTGCAGTACGTGCATTCATCCTTTAAATTCATCACACGTACCCAAGCACATGCATAGTTAAATATTCGAAATGTGTTCCAGGGGCTTCTTCAAACATTCTCTCCAGACAAGTTCTCAAAAATAAAATTCTAACAGTGATTTATTTAAAATTACGAAAAATATTGTTTTAATATCGATATTCAATTCATTTCTTCGTAATCCTTCACTGTATACTCGTATTAGCTTATTTCCTCTTCTAGAAAATATTACCTATTACACTAACAAAACTATGATGTATTTTATCAAAAGACATCTTCTAATCTGTTCTCTAAAATCTATGAAAACCCCACTGTTCAGTTGGACACCGCAAACTCGTTAAAAGGTCTTTCGCTCTCAGCACCTGCACTTTTTAACCCTGTAATTTCAACTTTCGAGACACGCCCTTTTTGAGACGAAAATTACATGTTTCGACACAGCGCAGTGACGTTTCTCGGTCAAAGCGCATTATATCTCAAATTAAAACGCTGAAGTTTCTGCATTTCGATTCAAACTTGAATGGCGATGAAGTTATAAGGACATATATGAAAGAAACCAGTGTCAGTCACATAGTTATGACCAGGGCCGCCCATATGGGTTAGAAACCATTCAAGTGGGAGGGCGGGCGTTTGGGGGCGGTTAACTGATTTTTTAAAGGACGCAAAAAAGTGTTTTAAAGGAAAGATCCACGGGGGGGGGGGGGGGGGGGGCAATCAAATATGACTGGCAATAATAAATGTTTGTAAGGAGGGACAGTCCACAGGTTAGCGTACACTACCCACAGGTTAGTTCTTGAAATGCCAATAATCAGGGGGATGGACAGCCCCGTGGTTAGAACACGGAGATTGCACTCGGACGACCCGAGTTCGATTCCCGCCTCTGCTCAAACCGTCCCCGTGTTCACGCTGAGTACAGGTACGTTAAATATGAGGGTCCGTAAATTCTTTCGAAAGATTGGTGGTAGGGGAAGGAGGGTAGGGTCCCTGTGGATACCGCCCCCAATAGGTTCAGGTCTAAATTGGGTGACTCTTCCCGACCGTCCAAACAGATGCCTTACACTTTCGGCTAACTCGGATGGTCTGAGTCGAAGAAGAAGAAATGTTTGTATGGGGAGGTCCACTATTTATATGCACCGCTATGGTTATGACATCGACGTAATCCACTGTTTTTGAAAGAAATATTCAACATTATTTCAGTATATGTTAATTCGGAATCAGACTTGAAGAGTTGATAAAAGCTTGCAATTTCGCCCCAATAGCTCAACGGTACAACGTTGACTGGCCAGTTCGCAGATCCAAGGTTCGATTCCAGGTTGAAACAGCAAGGTTCTTTACAATGGCGACCGAACAAATCAACTCTCTAGGTTAGTGAAAAAATGTCGGAAGTCTGAAAGTGACCTTAGTATGACTAGTACAGATTCAGTGGATTCTGGAAGATTGAGCTTCGATTTCAAATTGAAAAGATAACGACCATACAGGATACTAACCTGGGTAAAAATAGTAGTAGTAGGAAGCTAAACTGGGGTAAAAATAGCAGGACGTGGTCAGTCAGATTCTCAATTGCCTGTCAAGCTGACATTAGAGTATGGAGAATACTGAGTTCACTTCGACGATAACAGCTTGCAATTTTATCCCAACAGCTCAACGATAGAGCGTCGGCTGGCCAGTTTGTAGATCCAGGGTTCGATTCCGGGTTGGGGCAACAAGATTCTTTACAGACTACCCTTTCAGTAACGATCTTCTATGAACAGTGGCATACTCGGAACAGGCATTCGATCTTTCATTTTTTTACCTTTCCTATTACTCTTAAAGTTCACAAAATTACTTAAAAGAAAAAATACAAGCATCTTTAGAGATATTGTTCATTTTGAAAATGCACGCAAATAATTATTTTTAAGATATTACTTTCTCTACAGTGAGCACGTATAAATGGGAGTGTTGTAATGGAGTTAAAAATCGGATTCTCGGGATTTTGATGAATTTACACGAACATACGTGAATACGAATCAACCGATTTTAAAATGTGTCTGTCATTTTGTGAGCCTCTATGTGAGTGTGGCCACGATATTTTTTTTAGCAAACCGACAAAATAAAATAAATTCTTTACGGATTTTTTTATCGATAAACGTATGAACGTACGAGTAGAAGCAAATTAATTTTCGGGGTGAACGGACCGCAGGAAGACATTGAAAACTTTTAAAAGTCAGCAAAACTTGATAAAACATAAATATGGTTTTAAATGTTAGTGAATAATTTTGTGCTATTTTCTATTTACGAGAAAATGCTATCACGTTGAGATATACTGTTCTCGAAATATTTTACATTTTTGATTTAAAATAGAAAATAAAATCATATATAATTAAATATTCTAAATGTTATCACATAGATGAATGCTCTGTGAGGACCTTTAATGAGAAATAAATAGACACTGTTGCTTTGAAGTTATTACAAACCATTCTCGATATATCAGATATGCCATCTTTCTACACACAGTGATGTACCAATTTCGATTAAATTAAACAATTCTAATTATGATTATTACAATCGCTGAACATCATATGCCTTCCTGATCGTTTAATGAGGTTCAACCCGAAGATAAACCAATAAATTTCAAAGATTTTATACACTGTCTATATATACTCTCTATCTTTCTATCCAGTAAGTATGGTAAAAAAGAAAAAGAAGAAAAAAAGGGAAAATAAAGAAAATACGAAAACCGTTCTTATGAAAATGGCCTCAAAAGTTAAAGCATGTTCTTAAATGTTTTTATTTTTGGAGCCAAGATTAAATTTTGACCAACCTCTGAAATTTTAATTTAAAGGAAACTATATTTTGGGATGGGGGTGGGGACTTTTACATATTTTCGTTAAGAGAACAAAATTCATAGTTACGTCAATCCATATGCCTTCAACGCTGACCTAGAAGTATGAATCTTTTCACACTAATAATGTAGATGAATTCACATATCCCATGACCATTAGACCTTGATACGATATTTAATGGGACCAAAATTTAGACCATAGAATAGAACCTAACTCAGCCGGATCTTCACGCCCCTCACCCCCCCCCCCCATAGTGGAGAGAATTTTATTTTTAAATAATTTTATTCCCTGCCAGATCATACCCCTCCTCTCCTTCCGATGACCTGAAACGCAGAAGATAATTAAGCCTGATTTTTGAAGACGACTGTTTCCAACTCTAAGCTCCATACAATGCAATTAAATAAACCTTACTTTAAATTAGAAATCTTATTGAAATATTTCTGCAATATAATTTTTAAAAGTGTCAATTATAGGTGTTAAACAGGACTTACTACCAGTCTATTTATAAGAAAGTTCAATTTTTGTTTTTGTTCAACCAGAATTTCAAAATTTGTTAATATGTAAGAAACTTCATATATATTGGACATATCAGATTTTTTTATTACTAGTATGCCATATGGGCAACTTCATACTCTCGATTTTTTGACGCACTCAACGGTTTGTGTTTTATACATGGCCAATATATTGATCAACCTAAAACAAGGTAAGCCGAAAATGGCCATTTCGTGTTGCAGTATATCACAAAAACGTGTCAACATTTTAAAATGTCGATTTCAAATGGTTGGCCCGTAGCACAATCCTCATGCCTAAAGTATGAAATAAATATCGAAACTTCTCTGGAATCTGATTCGACGGGGAACTTGAAATAATATATCGGCAGTTATTCGACGGATGAGGTCATGCAAAAATATTTTCTGCATGTTCCCAGAATTGAATACCCTATCTCTGCCGGAATTTTAAAGTAAATGTCGCGTTGAATTTTCATGTGGCGTTGAAATGTGGCGTTAAATTTTCACTTTGACTCATCGCGATTTCACGTTGAACGATTAGAAATACAGATTTCTGTTCGAAATCAAGGAATAATGCAGAATGAATTTTTACTTCATAATTATAGGAATGAAGTAAATTATAGACATTCGTTCTTAATTTAATTCTCATTTAACCCATATTTCTTGAAACGAAATATCTTCAATGCAAATCTGCACGTGGCTTTTTATGCATCTATATCATACAAATCATTTAAACAATGTGACTAATGTATACATTGCACAGCACAAACTGCCGAAAATAGAAACTCAAAATTCGGAATACATGTAGATATTGATTTAAAAGTATTGAGAAAATTATAAAATACTAGCAGCATACCCGTTCTTCGTACGGAGTATATAATATAAAGAAAGTTATAATTCGCAATCATGTGCAAATTCTGTTAAAATATTAAATTTATTGTTCCTAATGAGAAGTTTAAGAGTATCTGTTCTCACTATGCAAAATTATCTTCACGGGCAGATCTGAAGAATAAAACATCCTGACCCCTTTTGTAAGAAAATTTACAAAAAAAAAAGGAATTGAATCAATATATGCAACCCCGTACTACTTATATTGTCGCAGATTAGAAAATATGCCAGTGTGTTAGTAAAAGATTACTCGTATTACAATACGAGTCTCAAAAATCTTTGCTAAAATAAAAGGATGACGTAATAAATTGAAAATATCAATAATTGCTCTTTATACCAGAAGGACGTAATTGATTCCATTATATGCCAATATATATCAAAACATATGCCAATATACCTGTACTACTTATATTCTCGTAGATTAGAAGATATACCCGTCGAATGTAGAAAATCCAGATCGTCAGACTCATCCGTGGACATAGAGCAGCAATTTGGGCGGCCGGGAAGTATATGCCAGTGTATTTGTAAAAGATTACTCGTACAACGTACAATTATGAGTTTAAACAATTTTTGTCATAATAAAACAATGGCATAATAACTTGAAAATATCAATAATCCCTGAATCAATAATCCCCGAATATATCAATAATAATAACGTTTAAACCTGAAGAACGTAATTGATATTATCCAGTCAAAAATGCTATAAGAAAAATTAAATCGTTCTTTTCTAAAATATATTTTTATATCCATTTGTTTATTATTCAAATCGAAAAAATAATAATTAAAATTAACAGACAGGTTCAATTTAATTCCGTTTCTGAGCAACATGATATAAGATAGAATCTTCCTCATACACTGCGAAATTAAATAACCATTTTGATTTCTTTATACTTTTCATTGTTCAGTAAAAGCTTGTGAGAAATAAACCATGCAGATAGATTTCCCATTTAAATCATGTTTCAAACAATTCATGTTTTCAGAAAGTGACTAATTAGCGCAAAAAATCTCCCATCAAACTCAGAAATAAAGTTTTAATTCACTTTCAAACGATTTTAAAGCTTTTCGTTTGGATAAACCACGGAGTTAGAGACCAGAACTCCTAGGAAAAAGTTTCGTTATTCATTAATATCTAGACAACCCCTGAATGTAGATACTCGAAACGTGGGCTGAATTTATGGGAGGCTATTTCAAGGTTATCCACAAAATTTCATTAAATTCGGTTCAGTAGTTCTCCCGTGATGATGAGACAAACGAAAATTTAGTTTTTTCTAATATCTCGAGAGCCACTGATCGTAGAAACTCTGAACATGAACTAAATTTTAAGTGGGACTATTTCCAGCCTATCCACAAAATTTCATCAAATTCGGTTCAGCCGTTCTCTACTGATGACGGGACAAACAGACAGACAGGCAGACAGATTTTCAATTTTATTTATATAGATTATTTTATTTATATATATATGTTTCAAACAATTCACGTTTTTAGAAAGTGACTAATTAGCGCAAAAAATATCCCACCAAACTCAAGGATAAAATTTTAATTCACTTTCAAACGATTTTCAAGCTTTTCGTTTGGATAAACCACGGAGTTAGAGAGAGAACTTCTAGGAAAAAGCTTCGTTTTCATTAATATCTCGACAACTCCTGGTCTTAGATACTCGAAACTTGGAATAAATTTATGGGGGGGCTATTTCAAGGTTATCCACAAAATTTCATCAAATTCGATTCAGCCGTTCTCCCGTAATGATGAGTCAAACGAAAATTTTGTTTTTAACTAATATCTCGAGAACTGATCGTAGAAACTCCAAACATGGATTAAATTTTAAGGAGAACTATTTCCAGGCTACCCTCAAAATTTCATGAAATTCTATTCAGCTTTTCTCCCGTGATGATGGGACAAACAGACAGACAGACAGACAGGCAGGCAGAAAGACAAACAGATAGACAGACAGACAGACAGATTTTCAATTTTATTTATATAGATTATAATTCGAAAAAATTATACATTTCGGATTTTTCTGTTTCAGCATTTTTCCAGCCATAACTTAAAATCGGGAAGGGAAACAAAATTCGTTTTCATACCATCGTAGAAAACGAACATCTAAATTGTCTTAAAACTATCGATCTACAATCAAACGTTTTTGAAGTATTTTAATTTATAGTTATAACAGACGATATTTTATTATACTTGAAATTATTTATGGTTTTTGATTCCATCGTGATAACTATGGTAACCAAGTTATGTTTCAAACACGGTAAAAGTAAGGAGTTAATTCATATTAAGAAAACGTCAATATCGTTTGAAACTATAATTCAGGTGTCGCTGGGTAAGCTAAGATAAATTGTTCTGTATTATATGTATTTTTATAGAGAAAGGTCTAAAATATTTATTTAAACTGACAAATTTGTAAAAATAAATTATTAGCACAATGTAAAAAATCTGATGTGGGCAACACATGACTTTCCATATATAATGCAATGGATTTACTATTTTTACAATAAAAAAATATTTTTTTCTTATAGTAGCTATTTATATTCTTTCCAAGAAATTGCATTTTCATCAATTAGTCGTCGTCATTTTCACTGATTTAGTGTCATTTTTATCCATTTGGCGATATTTCCGCTAATTTGGCAACATTCAAAAAAGCCGCCAAGTTGGCGCACATTCCGTCAACTTCGGCGCCAAAATCTCGCCAAGCGTTATGGACGGAGAAATAAGTTATTCTTATAGCAGATAAATAACTATTGGCGTTCAAATACAAAAGTATTACTCAGAATATCTTTTCTCATGAATGGAATGAGCTAGATACACGAGAATGATGTCACCCAATTTATCGCATGACATTACATATGAAAAGTGAACATGTTTCTCAACAGTTAATATATTTTTTTAATTTATGGGAATTTTGGATAAATTTATTTAAAAAATATGCAATATCTCGACAACGGTTCGTGCTAGCGTTCTAAAGTTTATGTCAATCGTTTTCTAAGGAAAAATTACACTAGAAATGTCTATTTGCGTAGCTTTATTAAAGGTTTTGATTTTTTGATGATTTTTTCAAAATTTCACTCGACAATTTATGGGGTTTCTGTACATTCGATTTCGTTTAAAAACAACAGACTTCTAGTATTCATGGATTGTGATTTTTGTACCAAATTTCGATCGAATCGGTTCTCTTGTTCGTCAGTTATCGTTTCCACAGTCTCACTGCCACACACACACACACACACACGCAGACATCACCTCAGAAATACTTGATTCGTGGTCAGGGATACTTGAAACGCGCTCTCCCGTCGAAAATTCGAATTCGAATTTTCGACCCCGTCACAATACTTTCCTTATACATTATGTATATAAGGAAAGTTATTAGAACTGAAACAATGAAGAATATTCCTACGTATTCAAAATTATTTGCTTTTCAATTTATTTTTATCTCCATTTATTTTGTACTCTATCCTACAACTATAATGAAGTACTTGTTAATTACACTCATAATTAGGGAATCCTTAATTTAAAAATAATCAAAAATACATATGCTAAATACTACGCCTTTCTGCTGTGTCAAATAACAATAGTGACTACTCTACTAACACTGGCGACACCTAGATATAATTCTCAGAGCATTGAGGTATTTTCAAGCGTTTCATCCATAGAAGTTTTCTCTTTTTTCTAACTCCATGTTTTCAAATAACTATATCGTTTATTAGAAGATGTTTACATCAAACCATTGAAAAATAATGTTATAATTAGTTTACTTTAAACTTACAATGTCACAATATTTGTAAACATTGAACAAAAGGCAACATTCAGTGATCGGAAATGGAATATTATTTTACATACCGATCCATGCTAAACATAGAGGAAGGATATGTTATTCTCTTTACGATTTTCTGGAAATAGCAAATTTTCTTCTAGATACAAGCCCTTTCTAGAGCGTTATACGCCAAAGGAGCCATCGCTCAGTTAGGGAGCAGTTGAAGTGATGCGAATTATATTGAATTGTGAGATAGTAAGTAGTTTGAGAATAGTAAGCCCTGTTTTTTTAATTAGCTGAGCAAATTATTTGTTGGTTTATTGTAACTGACGGTTGCTTTGTGATCTCGTAAGGCAACTATTGAGCTATTCGTTATATATTGTACCTGTTTTCGCTTATTAGTGCTTTTAAACAAAAGCTTTAGTTATCCAGAAATTAGGACTCATTCTTGTATCCTGAAATTACACCCACGATTCCAGAAAGTACGTCGTAACAATTATTATTGTTATGACGTTCGTAATTCTATCTAATTTCCTTCTCTATGGTTCGTTGGTACAATGAATGTGTAAAATTAATTATTGTTACAACGATCGTAATTTTCTCTAATTTCCTTCTTTATGGTTCATTATTGCAATGAATGTGTAACAATTATTATTGTCACGACGTTCATAATTATCTCTAATTTCCTTCTCTATGGTTCGTTGGTACAATGCATGTGTAAAAATAATTATTGTTACGACGTTCGTAATTCTCTCTAATATCCTTCTCTATAGTTCATTAGTACAATGAATTTGTAACAATTATTATTGTTATGACGTTCATAATTCTATCTAATTTCTTTCTCTATGGTTCGTTGGTACAATGAATGTGTAAAAATAATTATTGTTACGACGTTCGTAATTCTCTCTAATTTCTTTCTTTATGGTTCGTTGGTACAATGAACATGTAACAATTGTTATTGTTGCGACGTTCGCAATTCTCTCGAATTTCCTTTTCTATGGTTCGTTGCTACAATGAATTTGTAACAATTGTTATTGTTAAGATGTTCGTAATTCTCTCTAATTTCCTTTTCTGTGGTTCGTTTGTACAATGAATGTGTAAAAATAATTATTGTTATGACGTTTGTAATATTCTCTCTAATTTCTTTCTCTATTGTTCGTTCGTTCAATGAATGTGTAAAAATAACGTGACGTCTGTTGTCAACCAGGAAGGGAGTGGTAGAACCTCTGGCTCCGTATGGTGCTGCCATCTTGTGTTGAGAGGTGAGATTGTTGAAGAGAGAAGGTTGCGTGTTTCAAACGTCCAGTCTTTAATGATTGTAGCGATAGATGGTGCCAGGCCAGAGCCAGGACCTAACTCCGGACCTCGTGCTTACAAGACCGACATTATAAGTTTAGAGCAAAATCTAGCTTCGACTCCGAACTTATAATTCGGGTATCCTAGCATCTTCGATCGATGTCTTTGGCATGAGCAGAGTCGTTTGCTGCCACAGGTGCATTTCCGCATGACCTGCTATCTAGACCAAATTTCGTCACTCCTATCCTTATATAACGGGTTGTTAAAATACTTTAATAGGAACCCTATATATCTATAAAAATCCGATAATCCGATATTTTACTCAATACCAATTCACATTACTGTATGTTGGTAATTACAGCAACGTAACTTTTTCGGATTTTCTATGTGACATAATTAACATACCAATGAGAATTTTTCATTAACATTTTTCTGATTGATATTATTTATTATTTTTTGACGAGATTTTATTTCAGAAGTTTAGAACTTCTGAAATCTTAATAAGATAAAAAAGCTATATGCTTATTTCCGTAATTGGATATTTTTCTTTCCTTAAATTGCCGAAACAGAGCTCCAAGTATTAGCGCAAAGAGCGTCGTTTGTACGAAATCGTTTTTTGTAATTTGAAGAGTTCTAGAATAGCTATCGAGGCACTAAAACAACTATTTCACACAAAATTGAAGAACATAGAATTTTAATATTCTTTGTTTTCTAAAGGGTTGAATAGATGCTAATGAGTCCGAGTGAAATATTTATAGTTTATCTCTAATTGTGAAAGCCGTATTTACTGAAATTGGTTTAATATAATAGCATATTTTGCATTGCATAAGAAATTTATAAAGTTGAACTTTCCGGTTATACAAATTTAAATATTGTTACCACGAATCCTCTGAAATCGAGGGTGTGAGCTCAGGATACAAGAATAACTCCAAATTTCTGGATAAATAACACGTTTATTCAACATCACAGGGTAAACAGGAACAATGTACAGTAAAACAACACTTAAATGTTTCACTAATTTTATAAAATAGCAACTACTATTCCGAAAACAAAATAGCAGCTACTATTTCAAAAACATTGATGTAAGTAACAGTTCAATGTAGCTCGTATCTCGTCAGCTGTAGTAACTTTCTATGAACTCCATAGAAACTTCTGGAAATCTCTCATATCACGTAAAATATTGGTTATTTTGAGGTGATCCTCGAGCCCTCGAGAAGTCGCCAAATTGGGGCTAGATCGCCAAACTTGACAACTCTTCTTTTAACTCCGACTTATGGCAACCCTAGATTCAGGCCATGTGAAAGGATTGTTTGCACAGGTGTTTTCTCCGCCTGGTCTTCGAAAGAGATGAAAATGAGAGGGGTGAAAAACGACTTCGATGCTCTTTACAAGTTAATATAAATATTAAAAATATCTTCAAGATTTCGTTTCGTTGTCTCTTATCAGTTTCCTACAGCGCTTTCAATTAACCGCTTTACCACTGTTTTGTCTGTTTTTATTTTTCCTGCAATATACATTATACTATGTATAAGTACTGCTATGTAGACAATTACTAGAAATTAAATTGCATTTAACTTCAGATTTACTAGTTTGAGCACATTATAATACAAACCAACAATTTTTAGAGCAACTTCTGCGTGTTTGTGTGTGTGTGTGTGTATGTATGTGCATGTGCGTGTGTATATTTCTGTGCAAGTATCACCTTTTGGTCAAAATTTATTCCTTCAATTTTCATGCAATTTCACACGCGGATAACTTATGCGTTCCGCTTTTGTAGATAAGATTTTAATACAAATCGGAAAAATAAACATTTTTTTCTTAATTTCCGTAAAAATAAAATAATAAGATAAATTAAAACGATAAGTGTGCACAACCATATAATTAAATAAATCACTGTACAAATTACTGCAATATATGATAACAAAATCAATAAAATTATTTCCATTTTCAAACTAACTTCTCAAACTTTTCAAGCTATAAGATAAACAAGATAATTTGGTGTATTCTCAAAAGATTTTCTAGAAGATATTTTCACAAAATTTTCGTGTATTTTATTTTTATTACTTTCACCTTATTTACATTTTTATCAAGATGACTTTATTTTAAAGTGCGTCAATTATCTAAATGAAAATTAAATTGTCAAAAAAATGTAAATATGCTCGTTATAATTACAAATAATCAATCAACTTCGATTATTATTTTATAAGATAGAACTCGATTTTATGAATGTAAATAACAAAACAAAATATTATATTTTAATCTCTATGGAAATTGATGTCCTGCCAGAATAAGAATTCTTATTCAAAAAATTTGACTGGTAATAATAGTTGGGTAATATAATATGTCCATAAGCAAATATGATTTCTTGTCAAGTTTTTTGACTGGTAATTATAGTTGGGCAATTTAATGTGCCCATAAACAATTAGGATTTCTTTTTCAAATAATTTGACTGAAAATTATAGTTAGGCAATTTAATATGCACATAAGCAATTAGAATTTCATTTTCAAACAAGTTGACTGGTAATTATAGTTGGGAAATTTAATATACCCAAGAGCAATTAGGATTTCTTTTTCAAACAATTTAACTGGTAATTATGGTTGGGCAATTTAATATGCCTATAAGCAATTAGGATTTATTTTTCAAACAATTTGACTGGAAATTATATATGCACACAAGCAATTGGGATTTATTTTCAAATAATTTTTGACGGGTAATTATAGTTAAGAAATTTAATGCGCCCATAAGTAATTTGAGAAATTTTCTTTATAACCAACTTTTATTTCAAAATCAATCCCAATTTAGTAATATTTATTTGATCCAAATAAATCAGTTTACTACTCTATATACGTTGTAAAATAAAAAACTTAACGATGGATAACATTGCCATTATTTTCAAAGAGCTTAATTTCTGAAGTTTGAACGAGAAAAAGCAGTTGCATTATTCAGTAATTTATATCTCTTCTCATCCCAAGACAGTGGAAATGCTGCCGCAGGTATAAGTTCGCAGTGGATCATTGAAACAGAATCACTTTATAGTGGTTACATTAGTGTTAAACTTAGTTTAGTGAATTACTTTAGTGTTAAACAGCTTGTTAAACACTAAATCAACTTTTCTAGATAAACTTTTTGAAGGTTTTTTTTAAACTAGCAGTATACTTGTTCTTTGTACGTATTCTAATATTTTAAACCATCTCCTTTATGTGTACAAGTTTTATGAATAACTTAAATATTTTTAATATTCAACATCAATACCTTTTGTTTCTATTCCTTCGAATTTCCCTGATGTGCAAATTGATTATTGTGCTTTTGGATTGTTAAAAAGAGAACATTCTAAATGCAAATTTAAAAAAATCTGATGTGGGCAACACATGACTTTCCTTATATAATACAATGAATTTACTACTTTTACAATAAAAATATAGGTTTTTCTTATATTAGAAATTTATATTATTTCCAATATATTGAATTTTCGTCAATTAGTCGCCATTTTCATTGATATAGTGTCATTTTTATCCATTTAGCGAGATTTTCGTTAATTTGGCAACATTAAAAAGTCGCCAAGTTGGCGACATTCCGCCAAATTCGGCACTAAAATCTTGCCAAGAATTATGGATGAAGAAATAAGTTCTTCTTATAGCAGATAAATAAGAATGGACTTTCAAATACGAAAGTATTATGTCGTACGGCATGCACGACATTTCGTAATTCAAATTACGGATGCCAACCTAGTTAATGAGCTATTTAAATGCTGCAGAGGGAGCCAATGGCAATACTAACATAAATAAGCAGCGCATCCCCTTCTTCACGTCAACGAATCAACAACGACACTACAATGTGAAAAGAAAAAAGGTTTGAGAGAATGTTCTAGAACTTTCCAACAGATGCGATTTCGACAGCGTCCTAGACGCACCTGAAGTTTTTGGTAATCGTCTTAAAACCTCGAACGAGTCAGCATCATGTTTTTGGTTTTTGTGAAAAAATGTCTGTAGATTGTGAGCGAATGAATGGTAGCCTGCGCAAGTACGCGAAGTGCAACGATTTTCCCACATCAGTGAGATGGCACGAATATGCACGTAACAAAGAGTAGAGGTAACCGATTTCAATTGTCACTATTAGCACGGAAGGCACACCTTTAACGAGTATTAAGATAATTAACTACCAGTTCGTATGAGTAGATCGTATGAACAAGTTCGAAAATATTGAACTATAAGAATTACCTTTATAGATTGTTTAAAGGAAACTGTTATTTTAGAAATGTAAGCCAATGTTTTTTATGTGTGTAAATATATATTAATGTAATATTGTTAGTATTATGTGTCTTTAAATAATTGATTTAATCATAATATAATTACTCCAGATTATAGTGGATATATATTAAGCAAAATATTAAAAATAATTGAGCAATTAAGCATGTGTACTTCTTTATGTTTTGTGTGTTCGTAGTCCGAGCTTGAGAACCGGGAGCTTACATGCTCCACCCTTAGTGGCGGCATCATAGGTAAGTCCTATACTGGTAAATTTTGATAAGGACAATTTTACCTTATGACATGATGTCGCCGCGCGAATTGGTGCCGTGACCAGGATAATTCAATGTGACAATAATGTGTCTTCCGTGCTGGTAAGATACTTCCAATGTGACAATATTGTGTTTCTGTACGGTGATAAACATTTTAGTGACAGATATCTTTGCAGTGTATCAGACAAGGGTACCTCAATATGTTTCTAGTGCTTCAGTACAACAGTGCATCAAGTTCTTATAGATGTATCAGTGGGACACGATACTAGTGACTTCCTGTGACAATTTTTCTCAGTGCATATGCTTTGTACCGTATTCTAGATTTAATCTCATGCAGAGGGGGATAAATGTCGTACGGCATGCACGACATTTCGTAATTCAAATTACGGATGCCAACCTAGTTAATGAGCTATTTAAATGCTGCAGAGGGAGCCAATGGCAATACTAACATAAATAAGCAGCGCATCCCCTTCTTCACGTCAACGAATCAACAACGACACTACAATGTGAAAAGAAAAAAGGTTTGAGAGAATGTTCTAGAACTTTCCAACAGATGCGATTTCGACAGCGTCCTAGACGCACCTGAAGTTTTTGGTAGTCGTCTTAAAACCTCGAACGAGTCAGCATCATGTTTTTGGTTTTTGTGAAAAAATGTCTGTAGATTGTGAGCGAATGAATGGTAGCCTGCGCAAGTACGCGAAGTGCAACGATTTTCCCACATCAGTGAGATGGCACGAATATGCACGTAACAAAGAGTAGAGGTAACCGATTTCAATTGTCACTATTAGCACGGAAGGCACACCTTTAACGAGTATTAAGATAATTAACTACCAGTTCGTATGAGTAGATCGTATGAACAAGTTCGAAAATATTGAACTATAAGAATTATCTTTATAGATTGTTTAAAGGAAACTGTTATTTTAGAAATGTAAGCCAATGTTTTTTATGTGTGTAAATATATATTAATGTAATATTGTTAGTATTATGTGTCTTTAAATAATTGATTTAATCATAATATAATTACTCCAGATTATAGTGGATATATATTAAGCAAAATATTAAAAATAATTGAGCAATTAAGCATGTGTACTTCTTTATGTTTTGTGTGTTCGTAGTCCGAGCTTGAGAACCGGGAGCTTACATGCTCCACCCTTAGTGGCGGCATCATAGGTAAGTCCTATACTGGTAAATTTTGATAAGGACAATTTTACCTTATGACATATTACTCAAAATATCTTCTCTCATGAATGGAACGAGCTAGATTCACGAAAATAATGTCACCAAATTTATCGCATGATATTACATATGAAAAGTGAGCATGGTTCTTAACAGTTAATATATTTATTTTAATTTATGTGATTTTTTGATAAATTTATTTAAAAAATGGGCAACATCTCGAGAACGGTTTATCGTGCGTTCTAAAGTTTGTGTCAATCGTTTTCTAAGAAAAATTACATAACAAATGTTTATTTGTGTAACTTTATTAAAGATTTTGATTTTTTGATGATTTTTTCAAAATTTCACTCGAAAATTAGGGGGGGGGGGTCTGAACATTCTATTACGTTTAAAAACAATAGACTTCCAGTATTCACGGATTGTGATTTTTGTACCAAATTTCATTCGAATCGCTCCGTTCGTTAGTGAGATATCGTCTCCACAGACTCACTGACATACACACACAGACACACATATACACACACGCACACACATACACACACGCACACACGCACACGCATACTTACACATACACACACACAGATATCATCTCAAAAATGAACGATTCGTGATCAGAGATGCTTGAAACGTGCTCGAAAAAACTCAACTTCGAATTTTCGACCCCGTCACAATACTTTCCTTATACATTATGTATATACGGAAAGTAGCAATGGATGAACTATGGAAAAATGTGATAAAGGAGTGGAATGGAATTCCACTAATAACATTTAGAATTACAACTTATAACTTTGTGAATACCACTCATATCTTTAAGTTCTCTTATTTTGGAAATCAAGATGTACATAGAATGATAATCCAGAGAAAGGGTCATGAGATAGAGCATTTAAAAATACATATTGTTCCTTCAAATCTTAATTATATTGCTTTAAATTTGTTCTAAAAATGTATACACAGCCTCTAAACATGCCTCTAAACATATTTGTAAGCACAGCCTCAAAACATATTTATAATGCTATTTTGCAATTTTCGCTGCGAGACAACAATGGTGAATACTAATTTTGCAATGCTCAACAACTTCGTAGTTGACTTTTTCCACTATCTCTAACAGGAAGCGATATAACCCCCCCCCCTCACACACACACACACACACACACACACACACGCACACTTCCATGCCATTCTAAAAAAGGAGTGTTTAACCCCAAAATTGTCTCATGGTATAGCCCCATAGCGGTTTCCCCTTTCAACACAAAATCTATAAAATAATATAACCTATCAAATCATAAAATTCTGTTTATTTTCAGCGTTTTTAATGTTCAAAGTTCTAACAAGCTAACAAAGTTAGAAACTTATTTCCGTAATTGAAGGTTTTTCTTTCTCCCAAATTGTTTAAACGTCGCCCCAGGTGTTTGTCTAAAGTGGATAATTCTTACAAAATCAATTTTTGCGGTTACACTAACATTCTAGAGCAGCTTGTATGGCACTAGAGCAACTAATCTTTATAAAATTTCAACAATTATTTTAATTTGTGGTTAAGCATTTTCGACTTTTTCAAAGTTCAGTTTGGAACTAGCAGAAGAATGAAACTTAGAATAAGAAGATCACAGGAAATATTTTATACTTAAATCCATGTTAGAAGTAAATTTATTTTGTAAATATGAACTTAGAGAAACTATTATGCATTGTAAAAATAGGTAACTAATTTTTATATTAAAAATAATAAGGGCTGTGATAACCCAAAGATTACAGTGAGAGAATCGCACGAGGAGGACAGTTCGATCCTCACCGCCGAACAAAACTATACCTGTGTCTACGCGGGAAATGGGCACGATAAATCTGTAGGTCCGAAAATTTTTCAGCGAGGTAATGTGTTATTGGAAAGACGGTAAGGCTACTATGGTTGCCACCCCATTTAGAAAATTAAATAGGCAAATGATTCAATTATCAAATACCTGACCCTTTGAAAATAAATAACAGGATTTGCGTTTATATTACAAAAACAACATCCTCGGACCGGTTTCGTGCTTTTTGTTATACTCTCATCACTAATACCCATACGTGCAATAACAGCAAGAGACCTACTTATGTGCCAAAATTATAAAAACATGTATGGAAGCAGATAAATTCCGTCCTACCGAGAACAACCAACTTCGAGTTTCTGAAAGATTGAACTTAGGATTACCCCCCCCCCCCACATACACACACACAAAATTAAATAACATAGCAAATTTTCTTACTGTCATTACAAGCATAAGCCATGCTGGCAAGCTCATACAAAGAGCGAAATTGACCATGGATGCTGTCATCTACATAAGAAACGAGGCTCTAACTTTAGGAAAGCCATTTATAGACGGGTTCTGTAAGTATTCGATGACTTTTTGCAAATTTTCCGTTTAATAAGCTCAAAATATCTTTAAATGGTTAAAAAATATTTATACATATACACTAATTGCCAAGTGTGCGTCTGTCCGTATTTTTCGGATATGTTCTCAAGAGGGAGTGTTCCCCGCCAAAACGTTTGGAAACGATGGAAAATCATGCTTTGCGATGATATAGAGACTTGAAATTTGGTGTATGGTTGGATCGTTTGAAAGAAACACAAGAAAGATCAATCATGCTTAAAGCATTGATTATGAAACACTTTCCAACTTCAATGCAATTTTATTTAAAAAAGTCGAAAATGCAATATATTCCTCGGTAATATTTTAAAACTTATCACAATACTACATTGATTTATTATATTTGAAACCTTAAACCTTCATCGAAAAAAATTAACTTCATTCAAATGACGGCATTAAAGTATAAATTGCCTGGTTTAAACATCTCTAAAATGTAATACATTCCTTGGTAATAATTTTAGAATTATCATAATACTACGATAATTTATTATATTTGAAAACTTCATCGAAAACAACTGAAATTCATTCAAATGATGTCATAAAAAAATAACACGCCTGGCTCTCTCTATAAAAGCAACATCTCATTCATAAATAATTCCCCCATTCATGTCTTTCATCACAATACTATAATAATTTATTTTATTTAAAAATTAAGACCATTGAGCTACAAGTAAGTAAGCTCTATTCGTTAAACTTCATCGAAAAATATCGTCCTTCTCTTTCTAAAATCAATGAATATTTCATTCATATCAGCTAAGCAGACTCCATGGACTATTTGATTTTGTGTTAAAGAATTACAGCGATTCTAATACAACTCATTCTACATATTTTGTTGTTTACATTTTACATAGGTGAAAAATAGGCTTAATAGTAGAAATAATCAAATTTAGATGAGCATTTAAACTGGAATATATTGTCATTGCGTTGTTTCCGTATGTAGATGCACAGAATTTAGGCAAAAATAAAGTAGTTTTAGGACGGATACAACACTCAATATGAATTAAAAAGAACTTTAAAAATCACGATTTTGACACAAGATGGATGCCATATATCATTTTGAAGTGGGTCATGTGATCGTTTCATATCATGGACACGTGATCGCTTCATATAAGAGGTGTTATTATTATTTTAATTTTTATTTAAAAAACTACTGAATATATTTCGCTGAATTTTTTTTTATATATTTTACGGAACCGTTTGAATATTGTCTAAAATTTTCGAAGCAATTTGTGAATTTTAAATCCGCTTAAAAAATACTTGAAAAATTAGGTCCTATAGGGCTCAATGTATTCCATTTTTTCAACCCGGGTTCAATCCAAAACTAATTGGGTGATATTATTCATTTATATTCCCATAGGTCCTATAGACCGTCTGAACAACATACTAAAATTTCATTTTGATTAAGTCATTTTTACGGCAGTTATCGTGCTAACGGACAGACAGACAGACAGAATGAACAAAGTCATAAACACTTTTCAACTTTGTTGTAAAGTGTTAAAAAGTGTGCAACTTCAGATTTTCAATTCTTTCTTCTTTGTGAGGCGCCTCACAATAATTTTTTTTATTTTCCGAATAAATGAGGAATACTCCCTTTTAAATGTGACCTGATATTTGGAGGCTTGATTTGGTATATGGGCCAATCATCTGATAAAAAAACAGAGGTTTTATCAAAAATCTTTATTTAGAGGTGTGGGTAACCCACACAAAACGTTCGAAAGGTAAAATGATAGAAAAAAGCATGTTTCGCCATGACATAAATACACTAAATTTGATGTATGTGTGAGACCAGAAATAGATCTCACACGAAGTGCTGTGTTTGTGGTGAGACACTTTTATGTACAAATTTATGGCGTCTTCTTCTTCTTCCCAGACCGTATGACCTACCAGAAAGGTGAAATTTATGGTGTCCGAAACGACAACAATACGTCCAGTAAAAAAGACGCCAGGGTTTACAGCATGTGAACCCAAAGCTCAACTGAAACCATAAATTAGGGGACTCAAACCAGAAGGGGTCGAACGAACTCTTAAAATAATGTAAATAACGTCATTGGATTGCTGGTCAATTCAGATGAAGCTTGTTGCGTCACTCTCAATGCTACAAATGAGAGCAAAAGGGGGATTGACACCCCCGACAAATGGAGAGAACCACACCCTGTGACCTAAGTAGGACACTGATCAACGACTAGAGCAGTGATGATTTAATACGACTTAAGAGTGATGATTTAATACGACTTAAGAGTGATGACTTAATAACGACACAACAACGATGACTTGTTCTGCTACTTGCCCGATATTATGACATAACGACGAGTAGAAATATAGAGTGCTCCGTAGATATTAAAAAATAATGGAGATCTATTGATTTTTTTAGTGCAATCAGAGTACGAGAATGAGCCACACACCGAGAGTTATGGCGAGTACGAATATCTTTTGCCAGCATTTTGATGCCAGCATTGGCAAGTCCAAGACAGCCTTGAAGGTATGTGCCCATTGAAAATGATATCTGGTCATAACCGCTATTTCGGATTTTCCGTACTGGTCACACATGTCCCCTCCGCTGAAATAATATAATTAAATATTGTAATTGAATAGTTAAAGATTTATGTTTGTTAATAAATGTTAATGTTAATGCTGAATTGGTGTAATCCTTTTAGTATTATAATAATTAATAATTCCTTTACAGGACTCACACAGAGGTTAAATAATTGGAGGGTTATTGCAAAACACAACGCACAACGTAATAATAATGATTATGATAAATAATGTTAATCATTAATTTAAGTTCTAGTTGTTATCTTTCTATCACATTAAAACGTTCAAAAAAGGAAATAATATTAAAACATACTTTGAAATGAGATAGAGGTTTCAAATTTGATGTAATGATAGATACTTTAGGACTGAAGAAAGTGTACAATTTCAGTTCCCCATGATTTTATATTTTGAGCATGCTGCACGCTAAAATGTTTAATTTGACAAATAAATGAAAGGCCCAGTCTGAAATGAGACAAATATTTGAAATTTGGTGGGCAGGTGAACAGTTTGGAAAGGACCACTACAAAAAATCAAATAATTCAAAAATTCACTATATTCGAGAGCTGCTTATTTTGAGACCTTTGATTTTCAACGAGTATTCGGCTAGTCATTTTCTATTTTTATTGTCAAATTCAACAGTTTAGTTTTTCTACTAAATTCATGGGATGGATGTTTCATTGTATGTTTGATACAGTTTTATTTGACAAAAATGTGAGGAATATTTAAAGACCTTGATGAACAATTTGGCGACAAATACAGCAAAATATGTTTACTTACATGTCGCCAAATTTACGAAAACATCGCCAAGTTCACAAAAACGACACTAAAGCAACGAAAAGTGCTGGAAATTGAGCATTATAGGAAATGAAACGAATGAGAAAGATGCCAAATAATAAAAATAAATAATTTTATGAATTAAATGATAACTTTGTCTTCAATTTTTTTAAATTGAAAGATTTAAATAAAGTTGTAAAACTATAAAGTTAAAAATAATAAGGTATATTTTATATACTCACATTTATAACACTCAAGAAAATGGAATAAAATTTTTATTTCACTTGAAAACTTTAACTATTTGGGTCTGCAGATTAAGCGTGTGCAGGGGTTGAGAACAATTTCCAATGTATTGTCTATAGAAATATACAAGATGTATATATAAATGTACTAGATGTATATAAAAATGTACAAGATGTATATATACAAGATATATCTACAACAATGTATATAACAATGTATATGCAGAATGCATCAGTCAATAAAAGTGGCTCATTATAAGGTGACTAATGACAGTTAATATGCTGGAAAATGTTCTCAACCATTCATTTTTATTTACTTTCCCTGCAATACATGGTAATGTATAGGGAAAGTATTGGAATCATACCGAAAATCACAACTCGAGTTTTCGACGGATCTACACGTTTCGAGACCTCTAGAATACGAAAAAACCATTTTTAGCGTGACGTCTGTGCGTGTGTCTGTCTGTCTGTCTGTGTGTCTGTCTGTCTGTCTGTCTGTCTGTCTGTGTGTCTGTCTGTCTGTGCAGATTTTGTATCCACTGTAACTAAAAAACTAATGGACCGAATTTCACAAAATTTGGTAGAAATCACTTGTGGCCGGGGCTGGTGCTGATTACTTTTGGGTACGATTCGGAATAAAAGAACCCGCCTTTTTTTGCGAAATGGCCCGCAAAAGCTTGTATCCACTCTAGCTGAAAAACTAATGGACCGAATTTCACAAAACTCGGTAGATGAGTCACGTATAGGTCACTCTGGTGCTGATTAGATTTTGGTACGATTCGGGAAAAAATAACCTGCCTTTTTTTGCAAAACGGCCCGCAAAAATCTTCAAAATCTAAACTAAAGAACTAGGTATTCTCAGATATATCCATTAAATGCCCGTTTAATACGTAATGTTTAACGACGAAAAGAATAAGACCAACCCCATTACACTAGGAATAGCCGTTCTCGAGATATTTTAGTTTTTCGTACTTTCCCTACGCCACCTTTGAAAATAAGCCCGGTTACCGAATGAGAACGAAAATTGAATTAAAAGTGAATTACATTTAATTCAAATAAATAGAACGTGGATATAAGTCTGCAGGGAAAGTCATGTGCTGCCCACATCAGATTTTTACTTTCCCTGCAACACATGGTAATGTACAGGGAAAGTATTGGAATCATGCCGAAAATCGCAACTCGAGTTTTCGACGGATCTACACGTTTCGACACCTCTAGAATACGAAAAAACTATTTTTAGCGTGACGTCTGTGTGTGTGTGTCTGTGTGTCTGTCTGTGTGTCTGTCTGTTTGTGTGTCTGTCTGTCTGTGTGTCTGTGTGTCTGTCTGTGCAGATTTTGTATCCACTCTAACTAAAAAACTAATCGACCGAATTTTATAAAATTTGGTAGGTATATCACTTGTGGGCGGATCTGGTGCTGATTAGTTTTGGGTATGATTCGGGATAAAAGAACCCGCCTTTTTTTGCGAAATGGCCCGCAAAAACTTGTATCCACGCTAGCTGAAAACTAAAGGACCGAATTAAACAAAATTTGGTAGGTAAGTCACTTGTGGAACACCCTGGTGCTGTTTAGATTTTGGTAAGATTCAGAAAAAAATAACCTGCCTTTTTTTGAAAAATGGCCCGCAAAAATCGACAAAATCTAATATAAAAAACTACGCATGCTGAAATATATTCTTTAAATGCTTGTTTTACACGTAATTTTTAACGAAGAAAAGAATAAGACCAATCCCATTACACTAGGACTAGCCATTCTTGAGATATTTTTGTTTGGTTTTTTTCTCTACGCCACCTTTGAAAATGAGTCCAGTTACCAAATGAGAACGAAAATTGAATTAATAGTGAATTAAATTTAATTAAAATAAGAGAATGTGTATATAAGTCTGCAGGGAAAGTCATGTGTTGCCCACATCAGATTTTTATTCTTCCGATCCTGATTCCTTAAATTTTAAATGAAAAATTTATTTTCTAGTTTTTGGGGCGTTATAAAAAGTAGAAATATTAAAAATGATATTTTACGTTCTCATAAAACATCATTTTTCAACTTCTTTTATTACACTATCATTTCATTCTGTTTATTACTTCCCCTGCAATGCATGGTAATATATTGGGAAAGTAGCGTAATCGTGTCAGAAAATCACATCTGGAATTTTCGACGGATTTACACCTTTTGGAACCTCTAGAACACGAAAAAATATTTTTATCGTGATGTTTGTATGTGTGTGTCTGTGTGTATGTCTGCGCAATGCATATATCCACTCGAACTCAAAAACTAATTGACTAAATTTCATAAAATCTTATAGATAATTTACTTGGGGGTGATCCTGGTGATGGTTTGATTTTGATACGATTCAAGATAAAAGAACCCGCCCGGTTTGCGAAATGACCCGCAAAAATCGCATGTAACCACTCTAGCTGAAAAACTAATTGACCAAATTTCACAAAATTTGGTAGATAAGTATCTTGTGGGTTACCTCGGTAAAGACAAGATTTTGATACGATTCGTAAACCAAGAAAACCTGCCTTTTTTCCAAAATTCCCCACTAAAGTCGTCAATATCTAAAATAAAAGACTACGCATGCTCAAACGTATCAATTAAATGCTTTTTTTATGCGTAAATTAAAACCAACCCCATTACTATGGGAATAACCGTCCTCAAGATACTTTAGTTTTGGCGTTTCTGCTACGCCACCTTTGAAAATATGTCCAGGTAACAAACGAAGTTTGAATTGAAAGTGCAAATTTTGTGTTATTTTGTGCAATTAAATTCAATTTAATGAATTAAAGAAATACAGAGAACATGAGCCGCCCAGGCGGTGAAGTGGATAGCTTCGTCGGCTGCTGTCCGGTGAGCTCGGGTTTGAATCCCGTGTAAGGCATGGTTGTATATCGAGGTAATGTCAGTCTTCCGCCTACTGGGTCCTCATCTATAATGTGAAGCTACACCCCCTTTGACCTTCGTCAGTGATGCTTGTCCGTAATAAACTTTGTTCTCTTGTATTGTCTTGTTCGTTCTTTCCTGTGTCACTGGTCCTGTGTCGGCTATGATTCGATTACAGGAGGTCATCAGAAACAACAACAGAGAAGATGAATAAGTTTGTAGGGAAAGTCTATGAGACTAACCGTCCTCGAGATATTTTAGTTTTTGACATTTTTGTGATGCAACCTTTGAAAATATATCGAGGGAATATACGAAAATTGAATTGAAAGTTCAAATTCAGTGTCATTTTGCGCAATTAAATGTGTGATTTTTAGTGTCATTTTGCGCAATCAATTTAATGAACTAAAGAAATAAAGAGAAGATGAATAAGTTTGTAGGGAAAGTCATGTACTGTATATTTTCTTTTATAGTTATAATTAATCATTTAGCATATTCTACAGTCCCATATCAAGTAAGAGGCATCAGTATCCTGTTTATAGTACCTCAAAAATGAACCTCCTGTCTAGTGATTCTCTTACAAATAATGATGTAAAACTTTTTTCATCAGAATATAAGCAACCCGCCGTTTTCCACGTCAAAGAGCCTCACGACGTAGTGCTTTTACAAAAATTTGTACCGAATAAACTTTTTACAGTATTAGTATATCGAAAAACATCTTATTAGAAGAAGAGCCAAGTTCTTAACTTCAAAAAGTATCGCCGATAAAGATGACTGGCAGAAAAATAGATCGCTAAGTTTATTAAACAGCATGACTGAAACGTATAGAGAGAATTTCTTATATCTCACTTCACAAGTATGTTTGCATAACAACAATACCTATAAAGTGCCAAGGTGTTTTGTATTCCAAATTATGTTTTTATTACGACAAATCCTCTGGAATAGTGGGCGTGCGCTCAGTATACAAAAATGAGTCAAAATTTCTGGATCATTGACACGTTTATTCACAAACACAGCGTAAACAAGAACAATATACAGGAAAACAGTATTTAAATGTTCCACCAATTGCACAAAATAGTCAATACTATTCTCAAAACATTAAAGTATGTAATTTCACAAAACAGCGGCTACTATTCTCAAAGTATTGACAAAAATTACAGTTCAATGTAGCTCGTATCACGTCACCTGCTCTCCGACTTGATGACTCATTTTCATAGACTCTCCATAGACACTTCAATAAAGCTCTCATATCACGTAAAATACTGATTATTTCGAGGTGTTCCTCGAAACTTCGGAAAGTCAACAAATCTCGCCAAACTCGCAATATATCGCAACATCTAACAACCCTTCTTCACACTTCGGCGTGTTGTTGTTGTTGAGACCCAGACCGTCCGACCTACCAGAAAGGTGTAAGGCAACTGTTTGGACGGCCGGGAAGTGCCACCGAATTTAGACCGGAACCCAGTGGGGGAGGCATCCACAGGGACCGTACCCTCCCGTACACTTCGGCGTGTGGCAACCCTAGACTCATGTCATGGGAAAAGACGCCTGTGCGTTTTGTTTTTAGGTTTGGTAAAGTAAAGCCTTTAGTGAGGGAATAATACACTTCGCAACACTTTTAAAATCGTTAATAATTACATCGGGAAAATGTTATTTATCTTATTTCTAAATAAGTATATATTTTGCAAAATATCAGGAAACTTATAAAATATATTGTTTAACATAATGGTATAGATTATCTGAAAGTTTCACTATCCCAGTCGGGAATCGAACCGCAAACCTTTGAACAGGTCAGCCGATGCTCCAACCATTGAGATACTGCGACAATATTTCAACGCCTTCTTGTAATAAATCTCTGAAGTCATATCGATGGGCAAACTGCCGAATTAAACGACCGCCTGTGTACCTCCACTTTCTTATTCCAGCTGGCATCCTGCGTGATCGTTATGCTGAAACTGATGCCATAATTCACAAGGCTAATTGAAAATTCATATCTGGGACTTCTGACTCCCATGCTTCTAGTCTCCAAAACTAATTCGTGCATGTGGTAAAGGTATCACCATGGAGTTTGGAAGAAGGAGATAAAACTCCTATGAATGAACTGCTTGTAAATTCCTTAATGTTTTGAGAATTATATCTAGGTGGCGCTAGTATTAGTAAAGTATTCGCTATTGTTAATTGGCACAACAAAAATGCGTAGAATTTAGTGTATGTACTTTTGCTTAATTTTAAATTCAGGATTACCTAATTATGGGTATATTAACCAGTAGTTTTCATAGTTGTAGGATCGTGTACAGTATATACAATAAAGATCAATTATGCTTAAAGCATTGATTATGAAACACTTTCCAACTTTAATACAATTTCATTTAAGCAAGTTTAAAAGCAATACATTCCTCGGGCATATTTTACAACTTATCACAATACTACATCAATTTATTATATTTGAAAACTTAACCTTCATCGAAAAAAATGGACTTCATTCAAATGACGGCATTGAAATATCAATTGCCTGGTTTAAACATCTCTAAAATGTTATACATTCCTCAGTAATAATTTTAGAATTATCATAATACTGCGATAATTTATTATATTTGAAAACTTCATCGGAAACAACTGAAATTCATTCAAATGACGTCACAGAAAAAATAACACGCCTGGCTTTCTCTATAAAAGCAGCATTTCATTCATAAATAATTTCCCATTCATGTCATTCAACGCAATACTATAATAATTTATTTTACTTAACATTTAAGACCATGGAGCTGCAAGTAATTAAACTCTATCCGTAAAACTACATTGAAAAAAATCGTCCTTCTCTTTGTAAAATCAATGAATATTTCACTCATATCAGCTATGCAGACTCCATGAACTAAATGATTTTGTGTTAAAGAAATACAGTAATTCTAATACAACTCATTCTACATATTTTGCTGTTTGCATTTTACATAAGTGAAAAATAGGCTTCGTTGTAGAAATAATCAAATTTGGATGGGCATTTAAACTCAAATATACTGTAATTGATTTATCTCAGTATGTAGATCCACAGAATTTAAGCAGAAATAAAGTGGTTTTAGGACGGATAAAATAATAACACTTAATAAAAATTAAAATGAACTTTAAAAATCACGATTTTGAGACAAGATGGATGCCATATATCATTTTTAAGTGGGTCGCGTGATCTTTTCATATCATGGTCACGTGATCGCTTCATATACGAGGTGTTATTATTATTTTAATTTTTATTCTGCATAAATTTCGCTGAATTTTTTTTATATATTTTATGGAACAATTTGAAAATTACCTAAAATTTTTGAAGCAATTTGTGAAATTTAAATCCGCTTAAAAAATGTTTGAAAAATTAGGTCTCATAGGGTTCAATGTATTTCATGTTTTCAACCCGGGTTCAATCCAAAACTAATTGGGTGATATTATTCATTTATATTCCCATAGGTCCTACAGACCGTCTGAACAACATAGTAAAATTTTTTTCAATTAAGTCATTTTTACGTCATTTATCGTGCTAACGGACAAACAGACAGACAGACAGACAGACAGACGGACAGACGGACAGACAGACAGACAGAATGAACAAAGTCATAAACACTTTTCAACTTTGTTGTAAAGTGTTAATAAAAGTACAAACAAATTGATAGGTAAAATAATTTTGTATGCATAGAAATAGTCTTTATTGTTTCAGTTCTATTTTGCATTGCACTAATAATTTATTTTTACTAAATTGACAGTTTAAATAAATATTTTAGACCTTTTGTCATAGAAATCCACAAAGTAACCTATCAATGAATAAAGCAGTGTTTATTTTTCGAAGTTTTTAATTACCGAAGTTTTAACAAGCTAAGAAAGTTAGATACTTATCTCCGTAATTAAAGGTTGTTCTATCCTCACAAATTGTCGAGACGCAGTCCCAGGTGTTTATTTGAAGTAGATCGTTGGTACGAAATCAATTCTTGTGGTTTGTTCAAGCGTTTTAGAGAAGCTTGTTAGACACTAAACTATTTCGTATAAAATTTTAACTAAAATTTTGAAGAGTGGTAAAGAATTTATTTATTTTCTAAAATTTCGATCATTTTTAACACTTTACAACAAAGTTGAAAAGTGTTTATGACTTTGTTCATTCTGTCTGTCTGTCTGTCTGTCTGTCTGTCTGTCCGTTAGCACGATAACTGCCGTAAAAATGAGTTTATCAAAATGAAATAGAATATATAAAAAAAAATTCAGTAAAATATGTTAAGTAGTTTTTTAATTAAAAAAATTATTTTATATAGGGAAAAAAACAAATTCAATTAAATTCTGACTTTGGGATATCTTCCAGAAAGAAAAGAGAGAGATATTATATAATAAATATCTCTCCATTTGTTTAAACGTTTTGCATATGGGAGTGGCTTCATATTTTAAAATAAATTTGGTAGATAACAATTTTTCATTTTTTTAAAATTTTATATAACTCTTCATGATAAATTTAATTGATGGCATTTTAAATGCACTTTCCTACGTCCTAGCGAGTTAAAATTTGGTACACAGCTTAAATTTGTTGAACATTTTATTCGACAAAAATTTGATGGATCTTTAAATATAGATCATACATTTTTTTCGAAATGGCCTGAAAATAATCCCCGTTCACTTCTATAAATCATTGGTGTAATATTGTTAAAAATTCTGATGTGGACAGCACATGTCTTTCTCTGCAGACTCATATTCGTTCTCTTTATTTATTCAATGATAATTTGAGTTTATCTGCACAACATAAGTATTTTAAATGACATTGAATTTACACGTTAAACTTAAATTTGGTTCTCATTTGATAACTGGACTTATTGTCAAAGGTGGCGTAGCGAAAACGCGAAAAAACTAGAATATCTCAAGTACGGCTAGTCCTAGAGTAATGGGGTTAGTCTTATTCTTTTTGTTGTCAAAAATCACATATAAAATAGGAATTTAATTGATATAATTGAGCACACGTAGTCTTTTATTTTTATATATAACGATTTTTGCTGGCATTTCGCAAAAATAGCCCGTTCCTTTTTCCCGAATCGTACTAGAATAACCTACAAATGGCTTATATACAAAATTTTGTTAAATTTGGTATATAAATCACTTGTCGGTTATTGAAATATTATACACCAAATTTTGTTAAATTTGGTTCATTAGTTTTTAGCTAGAGTGGATAAAGGCAATTTCTGCGGCCATTTCGCAAAGAAGGCAGATTCTTTTATTACGAATCGTACTATAATCTAATGAACATCAGGATTTCCCACAAAAAACATACCTACCAAATTGTATGAAATTCGGTCCATTAGTTTTTCAATTAGAGTGGATGTAATATCCACACAGACACACAGAAACATACACAGATACACCCTTACACACACACAGACGTCTTCCTAAAAGTAGTTTTTTCGTGTTCTAGAAGTCCCAAAACGTGTAGATCCTTTGAAAATTCGAGTTCCGATCTTCGGCACGATTCCAATACTTTGAGTACATACACATACACATATATATTATCTGTGTATCTAAATTACGTGCCTATGCAATTACAATAGTTGTGATTTTAAATGATCCCTAAACTTTTATTATTTCTTCAAGGAAGCCTAATTTTAACATATGCAGAATGCAAATATCTCAAGCGATTGTAAGATGAATTACATAAGAATTGCTGAATTTTTTTCACACAAAATTATTTAGCTCTGCAGTCTGGAATACAAGTTATATGAATGAAATATTCATTGATTTTGCATAAAGAATCAGATGATTTATATTTCGATACAGTTTTAAATATTTAAGTATACTGTAGTACTGTGATAATGTAAAAGATATTACCACTGAATGAATCACATTTTAATTTTTAAATGAAATTACATTTCAGTTGGAAAGTGTTTCATAATCAATGCTTATGTATGATTGATCTTTCTTGTTAATACTTTACAACAACGCTGAAAAGTGTTTATGACTTTGTTCATACAGTCGGTCTGTCTGTTCGTTAGCACGATAACTGCCGTAAAAATGACTTAATCAAAATGAAATTTTATTATGTTGTTCCGAGGGTCTGCAGGACCTATGGGAATATAAATAAATAATATCACCCAATTAGTTTTGGATTGAACCCGGGTTGAAAACATGAAATACATTGAGCCCTATGGGACCTAATCCTTCAAACATTTTTTAAGCGGATTTAAAATTCACAAATTGCTTCGAAAATTTTAGGTAATATTCAAATTGTTCCATAAAATATATAAAAAAAATTCAACGAAATATATTCAGAAGCTTTTAAAATAAAAATTGAAATAATAATAACACCTCTTATATGAAGCCATCACGTGACCATGATATGAAATGATCACGTGACCCACTTCAAAATGATATATGGCATCCATCTTGTCTCAAAATCGTGATTTTTAAAGTTCTTTTTAATTCATATTGAGTGTTGTATCCGTCCTAAAATCACTTTACTTTTGTATACATTCTGTGCATCTACATACTGAAACAACGCAATTACAATATATTTGAGTTAAAATGGTCATCCAAATTTGATTATTTCTACAACGAACCCTATTTTTCACCTATGTATAATGTAAACAGCAAAATATGTAGAATGAGTTGTATTAGAAATGCTGTATTTCTTTAACAGAAAATCATTTAGTTCATTGAGTATGAATAACTGATATGAAAGAAATATTCATTGATTTTACAAAAAGAAGGACGATTTTTTTCGATGAAGTTTTAAGAATAGAGTTCAATTACTTGTAGCTCCGTGGTCTTAATTTTTAAATAAAATAAATTATTATAGTATTGTGATGAATGACATGAATGGGATATTATTAATGAATGAAATGCTGCTATTATAGAAACAGCCAGGCGTGTTATTTTTTCTATGACGTCATTTGAATGAATTTCAGTTGTTTTCGATGAAGTTTTCAAATATAATAAATTATCGTAGTGTTATGATAATTCTAAAATTATTACCGAGGAAGTATCACATTTTAGAGAAGTTTAAACAAGGCAATTTATATTTCAATACCGTCATTTGAATAAAGTTCATTTTTTTCAATGAAGGTTTAAGGTTTCAAATATAATAAATTAATGTAGTATTGTGATAAGTTTTACAATATTACCGAGTAATGTATTGCATTTTAGATATCTTTAAATAAAATTGCATTGAAGTTGGAAAGTGTTTCATAATCAATGCTTTAAGCATGATTGATCTTTCTTGTTTTTAAGTACAGAGAGATTATATTAATTCTGACAGTATTTTTATTTAAAAAACTACTGAATATAGTTCGTTGAATTTTATATATATATGTTATGGAACAATTTGAATATTACCTAAAATTTTCGAAGCAATTTGTGAATTTTAAATCCACTTAAAAAATGTTTGAAAAATTAGGTCTCATAGGGCTCAATGTATTTCATATTTTAACCCGGGTTCAATCCAATACTAATTGAGTGATATTAATCATTTATATTCCCATAGGTCCTAGAGACCGTCTGAACAACATACTAAAATTTCATTTTGATTAAATCCTTTTTACGGCAGTTATCGTGCTAACGGACAGACAGCCAGACTGAACAAAGTCATAAACACTTTTCAACTTTGTTGTAAAGAGTTAAAAAGTGATATAATATATAATAAATATGTTTGCAAGAGTTTAATTATTTTGTATATGAGAAATGTTTCACATTTTCAAATAAATATGGTAGATAACAATTTTTCAAATTTTTAAATAAAATAAATTATTATAGTATTGTGATGAATGAAACTATTGGAAAAATATTTATGAATAAAATGCTGCTTTTATATAGAGGTGATTTATATTTCGATGACGTCATTTGAATACAGTTCATTTGTTTTCGATGAAGTTTTCAAATATAATAAATTAATGTAGTATTGTGATAATTTTAAAAATATTACCAAGGAATTTATCGCATTTTAGAGATGTTTGTATAAAATTGCATTAAAGTTGAAAAGTGTTTCATAATCAGTGCTTTAGGCATGATTGATCTTTCTTGTGAATTGTATAGCTTTCTTCGAGCGATTTATAATACATGTTACAATAAAAAAATCTGATGCGTGCAGCACATGACTTTCGTTTTAATTATTTAGTAATTAATTTTTTTCTTTCTTTAATAATTCATCAAATTGCACAATATAACACGCATAGTTATTTGAAATTACTCCAAATTTGCACATTTATATCAAATTTCGATTTCCTTGGGTAACTGAACATATTTTCAAAAAAGTTGCGTAGCGAAAATGCATCAAAACTAAAGTATCTCGAGAACGGCTAGTCCTAGAATAATTCAGGTGGTCCAACTCATTTCATCTTCAAAAATTGGGTAAAAAACAAGTATTTTATTGATACATTTGAGCATATTTAGTCTTTTATTTTAAATTTTGACGATTTGTAGTAGAAAAAAGGCGGGTTTTTTTATTCCGAATCGTACCAAAATCTAAGCGGCACCAGGATAATTCACAAGCAACGCATCAAACAAATTTTGTGAAATTTGGTCAATTAGTTTTTCAGATGGAGTAGATAAATACGATTTTTATTTTGCCATTATACAAGAAAAGTTATGTTATTTTTATCAGAAAATCAACATTAAGTCTAATCAGAACCAGGGAATCCCACAAGCTACTTATCTACCAAATGTTGTGAAAATTTGTCAGTCTAATGGCTAAAATGGATGCATGCATTGCACACACACACACACACACACACACATAGAGACATATACACAAGCACACAAACACGCAGGCAGAGTGACACACACATACACACGCACACGCACACAGACTGACACACAAACATACACACACAGACACACACACACAGACTTACACACACACACACACACACACAGACTGACACATACACACAGATAGACACACACACAGACCAAAAATAGTTTTTTCGGATTCTAGAGTGCTTGAAACAGACTGACACACACACAAGCATATGGACACACAGACACACACACACACAGATTTCACGCTAAACATAGATTTTTCGTGTTCTAGAGATCCCAGAACGTGTACATCCGTCGAAAAGTCGAATTGCAATTTTCGACAAGATTCCATTACTTTCCGTGTACATTACCATGTATCGTAGGGAAGGTAATTTATCTTACCAGTTACTCAGTGGCTTAAATCCCAGTTGAAACAATGGTTATTTGCAGTATTACCTTTACCTAAATGAAACTAAATAAAATTATGCTCAATAGTAATATAATTCACTAGTCCCATATTAAAAATCATCAAAATGTTGAATCACGATTATATACCTGATACCCTTATTTGAATTTGACCAATAAAATAATCGCAATTAAAACTACTTATCATTCTTCTGATAATCTACAAAGCAACCTATCAACGGTTATAAGCTGTGTTTATTTTCCGAAGTTTTTAATTCCAAAAGTTTTAACAAGCTAAGAAAGTTAGATACTTATCTCCGTAATTGAAGGTTGTTCTTTCTCCTCAAATTGTCGAGACGCAGCCCCAGGTGTTTATTTGAAGTAGATCGTTGGTACGAAATCAATTCTTGTGGTTTGTTCAAGCGTTTTAAAGAAGCTTGTTAGGCACTAAAATAACTATTTCGTATAAAAGTTTAACGATGATTTCGAAGAGTGGTAAAGAATGTTTCTATTTTCTAAAATTTCGATTTTTTTTTCTAAAGTATAGACAGATTATACTAATTTTGACAGTATTTAAAAAGGTTGTGTTTGCCGAAAATATTGCAAATTAAAAACTTTATTTGCAGAACGTTTTACAATAGATGTTTTAATAGAAATGAGAATTACAAAATACTTTTAAATAATGAATTCACATTTTAAAATATTTTACATTGCTTTTAATTTATATAGTTTTCTTCAAACGTTTTATAATACATGTTACATTTCCAAAAATCTGATGTTGGCAACATATGACTTTCGCTTAATTTATTTAATAATTCAGTTTTCCTTTATTTAATAATTCATTAAATTGCACAGTATAACACGCATAATTATTTGAAATTACACTGAATTTGCCCATTTATATTAAATTTCGTTTTCCTTCGGTAACGGGACTTATTTTCAAAAATTTGCTGAGTGAAAATGCAAAAAAACTAAAGTATTTTGAGAACGGCTAGTCGTAGAGTAATGCAGATGGTCTAATTCCTTTCATCGTCCAAAATTAGGTACAAGACAAGTATTTTATTGATACATTTGAGCATATTTAGTCATTTATTTTAGATTTTGACGATTTGTGGCAGAAAAAAGGCGGGATTTTTTATTCCGAATCGTACCGAAATCTACGTGGCACCAGGATAATTCACAAGCAACGCTTCTAACAAATTTTGTGAAATTTGGACAATTTGTTTTTCAGATGGAGTAGATAAATACGATTTTTATTTTGCCATTTTACAAGAAAAGTTTTATTTTTATCTGAATCGCATCACTAAGTCTAATCAGCACCAGGGAATCCCACAAGCGACTTATCTACCAAATGTTGTAAAATTTTGTCAGTTTTTCAGTTAAAATGGATGTATACATTGCAAACACACACACACACACACACACACACACTCACACACACACACACGCACAAGCAGACAGATTGACAGGCGCACGCAGACACACAGACACACACACAGAGACAAACAGACTCACACACACACACACAAACATACACGCAGACACACACATACACGCAGACACACACATACCCACACACAGACACACAAACACACATACACACAGAAGAGCCCACACACAGACGTCAGATCAAAAATAGTTTTTTCGGGTTCTAGAGTGCTTGAAACAGACTGACACACACACAGACACACACATACACACACAGAGACACACACACACAAACACACATACACAGAGACGAGCCCACACACAGACGTCAGAACAATAATAGTTTTTTCGGGTTCTAGAGTGCTTGAAACAGACTGTCACACACACACAGACACACACATACACAGACTTACGCTAAACATACATTTTTCGTGTTCTAGAGATCCCAAAACATGTAGATCTGTCGAAAAGTCGAATTGCAATTTTCGACAAGATTCTATTACTTTCCCTATACATTACCATGCATCGTAGGGAAAGTAATTTATCCTACCAGTTACTCAGTAGCATAAATCCCAGTTGAAACAATGGTTATTTGCAGTATTATCTTTACCTAAATGAAACTAAATAAAATTTTGCCACTAGTAATATAATTCACTTGTCCCATATTAAAAATCATCAAAATGCTGAATCATAATTATATACCGATATCCTTATTTCGATTTGACCAATAAAATAATCGCAATTGAAACTACTTAACATTCTCTGGATAATCTACAAAGTAACCTATCAACGCTTATAAGCTGTGTTTATTCTCCATAGTTTTTAATTCCAGAAGTTTTAACAAGCTAAGAAAGTTAGATACTTATCTCCGTAATTGAAGGTTGTTCTTTTGCCACGAATTGTCGCGACGCAGCCCCAGGTGTTTATTTGAAGTAGATCGTTGGTACGAAATCAATTTTTGTGGTTTGCTCAAGCGTTTTAGAGAAGCTAGGTACTAAAACAACTATTTCAGATAACAATTTAACGATAATTGCGAAAAGTGGTAATAAATACTTGTATTTTCTAAAATTTTGATCATTCTTAGAAAAAGTTCAGATAGATTGTATAATTTCTAGTAGCAATTAGAACGGTTGTGTTTGCAAAAAATATTGCAAGTTAAAAACTTTATTTGCAGATACTATTTATAATAGAAGTTTATAATAGGAAGGCGAATTATAAAATATTTTTAAATATAGAATTAATATTTTATAGTCCTTTACATTTCTTTTTCATTGCTTAGCTTTCTTCAAACATTTCCAGAATGCATATTACATTAAAAAATGATGTACTTTTTAAAAAAAAAAGTAGAACAATTTCTGTAATTTGAAAATGTCTACTACTGAAACTTTGTTCATTGCTAAAACTTAGGTATTCACTACTAAGATTTTGGTTTCCAGAACTGGAGTTTTTTTAACAAACGGAGTTCCACAACTGGATTTTGGTGATATTAATTGCGATTTTCGATACGATTTCATTACGTTTCCTATAAATCACCATGTATCGTAGGGAAAGTAAGTTATCTTACCAGTTTACTCAGTGGGTTAAATCCCAGTTGAAATAATGGTTATTTGCAGTATTATTTTTACCTCAATGAAACTAGATAAAATTTTACTCAATGGTGATATAATTCTCTAGTCCCATATTCTGATTATCAAAATGCTGAATCACGATAATATACTTGATACACTTATTTCGCTCTGATCAATAAAATAATCGCAATTAAAACTACTTAACATTCTCCGGATAATCTATAAAGTAACCTATCAATGAATAAAGCTGTGTTTATTTTCCGAAGTTTTTAATTCCAGAAGTTTTAGCAAGCTAAGAAAGTTAGATACTTATCTCCGTAATTGAAGGTTGTTATTTTCCCTCAAATTGTAGAGACGCAGCCCCAAGTGTTTATTTGAATTAGATCGTTGGTACGAAATCAATTTTCATGGTTTGTTCTAGAGTTTTAGAGAAGCTTGTTAGGCACTAAAACAACTATTTCGGATAAAATTTTAACGATGATTACGAAAAGTGGTAAAAAATATTTATTTTTTCTAAAATTTTGATCATTTTTAGAACAAAGTTAAAATAGATTGTATAATTTCTAGCAGCATTTAGAACAGTTTTGTTTGCAGAAAATATTGCAAATTAAAAGCTTTATTTGCCGGGTTTTTTATAATAGAAGTTAATAATAGAAAGGAGAATTATAAAAAATTATAAAATATAGAATTCATATTTTAAAATATTTTACATTGCTTTTTCATTGCATAGATTTCTTCAAAAATTTCAGAATACATGTTACATTGAAAAATTTTGTACTTTTTCAAAAATAAATGTAACAATTTCCTTTATAAGTTGAACCCCTTTGAAATTTGAATTCACTATTGAAGCTTTGTTCACTACTTAAACTTAGGTATTCACTACCAAGAATTTGGTTTCCATTACTAGAGTTCCACAACTGGAGTAAACTCATGATATTTATTATTTTCTTTTCATTTAGAAAATTTAAATGTAAAAAAAAGTTAGGAAGTAGGTAGTTAATAAATCAATGAATATACAGGGTGGTTCATAACTCTTGGGCCAAACTTGAAGGGGTGATAAATTACATCAAAACAAGCAATTTTTGTCATACAAGACAAGGTCTTAACGCAAGAGGTGAACCGCTAGACTTCGCTGACATTGAATGCAGTGATGACTGCGTCAGAACTAGCCAAGCCAGGGTTTAAGCTGAGTTTAAAATTTCTTTAGCAAAAAAGCTAAAAGCTCTTGCTTCATTTTCGCATTTTGGATAGTCCATTAGCATTTTGCGAAAAATGCGATCGTAGCGGAAACATTGAAACTAGCGAACGAACCTCAACTTGCAGCGCCACTGTTATTATCTTGTAAAGTAATCAAAAATAATTATTTTGTTTGCAGACGATTTTTATGTACTTGTGGCAACAGCTTTTAATTGTTTATTCTAGTTGATAGAATTTTGGTTAAAAAATGGTAGAAAGAATAAAAACTCGGAAGAAATAAAAGCATAAAGGGGTGGTTTTTCACACTCATCGTCATTTCTACAATGGATTGTAGAAGGAATGGCTGGTTTCACAAATCAGGAAAAAGCGGACGTGCATTTTATGTATGGTGCTGCGGACGGGAATGCTCGTAAAGCCCAAAGACTATCTATACCTGGGGCGTTTCCCGACAAGACGCGTGACAGACCGAAAAATCTTTCAGCGATTGCGTCAGTATCTATGTGAAACGGGCTCCTTAGTCAGCGACATGCATGATGCAGGACGTTCCAGGAGTGTAAGGATGCCACCAGTTGAAGAGAACATTCTGCAGAGTGTTGAAGATCGTCCGAAAAGAAGCAAGCGGGCAGTCCCAAAGAACGGTTTGCCGAGTACTACGGAACGAAGGATTACATCCTACCATGCACAGAAAGGGCAAGCCTTGACACCTGCAGATTATCAGTCACGTGTCGATTTTGCACGCTGGTTTCTGCAACAGATGGCAGGCAGCCTGATTTTAGCGCACATGTTTTATTCACGGACGAATGCACCTTTACTCGTGAGGGCATTTTTAATATGCACAATTTTCATGTGTGGGCATCTAGAAATCCGCACGCCGCACGTCCACATTCCTTCCAGCAGCGTTTCTTCGTAAATGTTTAGACTGGAATCGTCCATGATAATTTGATTAGCCCATATCTTCTACCATGCCGACTGGACGGCAGAACATACCTCCTATTTTTACAGGAGGTAATGCCACAGTTACTGTAACATGTTCCTGCCAACATTAAAGCATGTATGTGGTTCCAACACGACGGAGCACCACCCCATTCCAGCGTGGATGTGCGGCACACCTTAGATGCTGCATTTCCGGGGCAATAGATTGGTCGTGGTAGTCCCATAGCTTGGCCGGCACGATGGCCTGATCTCTCCTGTCTCGACTTTTTCTTATGGGGCCATATGAAAAATGTCATCTATGATAGTCCCATCGACATCGATGAGGACCTTGTTGCTAAGATTGCTGTTGCTGCCGACGTTGTCCAAGATATGCCGGGTGTTTTAGCTAACTTGCGCCGTTTGCTATGTCGCAGGTGTGAAGCCTGCATTACTGCTGGTGGTCGCACTTTTGAGCAATTTCTGTAACTTTGTCCATGCATTCTGGAATTTCTGTCAGTAAAACGTACTTCGAACCTACTCTGTCATTTTTGTGTTTCTTCTTTTCACGACAGAGTCATCTCGTGAAATGGCCTCATTTCATGAGCTACCACCTAGCGGTTAACCTCTTACGTTACGACCCTGCTTTGTATGACAAAAATTGCTTGTTTAGATGTGATTTATCACCCCTTAAAGTTTGGTCCAAGAGTTCTGACACGTGGGTCCGTAAGTCCTTCCGAGAGGTTGGTGGTAGGGGAAGGAGGGTACGGTCCCTGTGGATGCCTCCCCCACTGGGTTCCGGTCTAAATTGGGTGGCACTTCCCGGCCGTCCATACAGTTACCTTACACCTTTCTGGTAGGTCGGACGGTCTGGGTCTCAACAACAACAACACCCTGTATAATTAACATGTAAAACATATTTTATGAGAAGTTAATTTTTAAGAATTATTAAAGTTAAAAAATCGTTTAAAATGTCCACTTCTGGTTAAGCACCATAGTTCAAGTCATGCATTTCTTCCATATACTATGCTGGGAAGTTTTGACCAAGCTTCGCGTGTTCTAAGTGGTTAGTGGTCACTCAATGTAACACCAATACACTTTATAAATGTTCTAAATATCAAAAACTGTTTCGAGTTTAAGCATGAGAATGGCGCACATTTTAAAGTTTTGCTAATATGGAATTAACTGTATGTAAAATCTAAAACAATATTTCATATTCAGTCACTGTATGTTGCTTTATTTTCAACGGTTTTAGATATTCCAAGCTAAAAATCAATTATAGCATTCATTAGCAATAGTTTGATTTAAAGAATGGCCATCAAACGATTTCGCTAATCGAAATGCAACCGGGTTACCATACTTACTACAATGTAATCAAAAATAATAAATAACACGCAATAAATAACAAAATAATAATTACAGCAGACGATAATAACAATATCGTCTGATGTAACTATAAATTAAAATATCTCAAAAGCGGCTAATTTTAAACTCTAAGATTTAATTAATAACAATTGCGATATTTTTTCTATGCATAATTTTATAAAAACAAATTTGTGCATCTGATAGTTTTCAGGTTATAGCTGAAAAGTTTTTACACAAAAAATTTCTGCAGTACTTAACTTTTTTAGAACGACATTCCAGGATTTAGATTTTCCAATATGCTTATATGTCAAGTCTAACTTGCATACAAAGTTTCAAGTTTCTACCTTCAGTAATTTGGGTTGTGTAATTCATCTCTTATCCTGTCCATCTCATTCCGCTGTATGATATATTAATATCTCCACCATTGTTCCATCCTACGAAAAGTGTCCGCAGTGTTTACAGGATGTTTTAAAAAGTGTTTATTTGTCTAAATCTTGAATGCGAAAACATTCGCGAAAACTAAATATTATGTAATACTAATATGAGAAATTAAAAATCATAAAAGAATATAAGAAACTTACAAAAGAAAATTCATATGATAGCAAAGTGTGTGTACAATTTTGAAGTAAATATTAAGCATTATTTTTCTATTTTGCATCCATTCTATTACGTGTCCAGAACTGGAAATTGAAATCCTTAGTGAACGTTGATACTCCCTCTAGAATTTAATAAAAGAGCTATATCAACCATCATCTAAGCTGTATCTATAGCAAATCCTGTGAATAGATATTTCAAAGAAATTTTCTTGAACACAAAATAAAATAAAATCCTGAAGTGAAAATCGTTAGTGGCCCACGCCCTACCTCCTCTAGGACTTCAGTTTGAATTCACGTTAATTCTAATTAAACCCAATACCTATATTACTTACAGATGTGGATAAGTATAGGTATTGAAAGAAATGCAATATGATATTTAATGTATTTTTTAATTATAATCTGTTTTTATGTTTTTTTAGATTATTATATTTTATAATTTACTTTCTATATCTATATTAAACAGTAAATTATTTATGATTCTGATAAGGTTTAAGAATTTTAAATTATTTATCATGTCTTTTGTATGCCTATTCATTCATTTTGTGCAATGCTTTAAAATTGGAATTTTGAAGATAAAAAAATATTATTATAGAAGAAATTAAATTAAAGTTTTTAAAAGCAAGTGTATTTACGCAAAATAATAAATTATAGCTTATAACTGCAGTATACAGATGTAAGAAATTTTTATGCACAGAATTTTATATATATTTCTAGATTTATACATTTTTATATATTTTTGACTGTAGCTGTAATATAAGAATAAATAGTTTTAAAAAGTCACTGAGCATATTATTTAAGCTAAAATGTAATATAGATAATCATTTTAAAATATTCCGGAAAATTTTCCGTTAGAAAATTTTCCTGGAAGAATTTGCAGAAAAATCCACATCTTTACCTATACACAAGGACTGGAAATGGAAATCAATTATACCCCATTCTCCTTCGGAATTTGTAGCTTAAACCATTTGTCATCATCTAAGTTTACGTCTATTGCAGATCCCGAGAAACATACATTTAAGAAAATGTAAATCTTTGAATCGGAAATTGCATCTCCAGAACTGGAAATGGAAATACTTAATACACTTTACTCTCTCTGGATTTGCTGTCTAATTCATATCAGTCATTATCTAAGTCATTACCTATATCCAATCCTGAAAAATAGATCTTTCAAGAAAAATAATTGTATTTAACCCAAAATGGAAGAAGAATAGGACTGAATAAAAAACCGGAAGTGAAAATTCTTAGTGAACCCCGTTCTACTTCGGAATTTGACGATGAATCCCAATCAGTCATCGTCTAAATTCCATCTATAACAGATCTTGAGAAATAGATGCTTCTAAACAAATTTGAGTAAAAGCAATGGTATTGCAAATTTTTTTGCTGCCAAAATAGGATAAGAAAGGAACAAGAAAGATCAATCATGCTTAAAGCATTGATTATGAAACACTTTCCAACTTCAATGCAATTTTATTTAAACAAGTCTAAAATGCAATACACTCCTCGGTAATATTTTGAAACTCATCACAATACTGCATTAATTTATTATATTTGAAAACTTAAACCTTCATCGAAAAAAATGAACTTCATTCAAATGACGGCATTGAAATATAAATTGCCTGGTTTAAACATCTCTAAAATGTTATACATTCCTCGGTAATAGTTTTAGAATTATCATAATACTACGATAATTTATTATATTTGAAAACTCCATCGAAAACAACTGAAATTAATTCAAATGACGTCATAGAAAAAATAACACGCCTGGATCTCTCTATAAAAACAGGATTTCATTCATGACTTTCTCCCATTCATTTCATTCATCACAATACTATAATAATTTATTTTATTTAAACATTTTGTTTAAGACCATGGAGCTACAAAAAATTAAACTCTATGCTTGAAACTTCATCGAAAAAAATCGTCCTTCTCTTTATGAAATCAATTAATATTTCATTCATATCAGCCATGCAGACTCCATGGATTAAATTATTTTGTGTTAAAAAAATACAGGAATTCTAATACGACTCATTCTATATATTTTGCTGTTTACATTTTACATAGGTGAAAAATAGGCTTAGTTGTAGAAATAATCAAATTTAGATGAGCATTTAAACTCAAATATATCGTCATTGCGTTGTTTCAGTATGTAGATGCACAGAATTTAAGCAAAAATAAAGTAGTTTTAGGACGGATACAACACTCAATATGAATAAAAAAGAACTTAAAAAATCACGATTTTGAAACAAGATGGATGCAATATATCATTTTGAAGTGGGTCATGTGATCGTATCATGGTCATAAGAGGTTTCATAAGAGGTGTAATTATTATTTTAATTTTTATTTAAAAAACTACTGAATATATTTCGCTGATTTTTTTTTATATATTTTATGGAACAATTTGAATATTTCCTAAAACTTTCGAAGCAATTTGTGAATTTTAAATCCGCTTAAAAAATGTTTGAAAAATTAGGTCCCATAGGGCTCAATGTATTTCATTTTTTCGACCCGGGTTTAATCCAAAACTAATTGGGTGATATTATTCATTTATATTCGCATAGGTTCTACAGACCGTCTGAACAACATACTAAAATTTCATTTTGATTAAGTCATTTTTACGGCAGTTATCGTGCTAACGGACAGACAGACAGAATGAACAAAGGCATAAACAGTTTTCAACTTTGTTGTAAAGTGTTTAAAATGATAAAAGAAGATAATAATTTAAACAGGTTTCCCAGTCTTCCCAGCACTGCTTTGGATTTTGAGCAATTTCAAATAAATTTCAATTCTATCATCCTTATTTCAGAATATATCCAAATACACATCGAGGGTAAGTAAATATTGTTACATTTTACTTACTTTACCCCTTTACATTGCAATTTCAATCGAAACCATTCAAACAAATTAAATACGCAACATTATGCAAAATAATTGTTTTCAGAAAAAAAATGTAGGTTTCTAAACAAATTTTTGTAAAAACAATGGTATTGCAATTTTTTTGCCTTCAAAGTAGTATAAGAAAGTAAAAATCATAAAAGAAGATAATAATTTAAAATTTTTCCCCAGTCCTCCCATCACTGTTTCGGAATTTGGGTAATTTCAAATAAATTTTAATTCCATTCTCCCTATTTCAAAAAATATCCCAGTACATTTCGAGAGTAAATAAACATTGTGATATTTTACTTATTTTATCCCTTTATATTGTATTTTCGATCGAAACCATTCAAACAAATTAAAGACGCAACACTGGGGTGAAATAATTGTTTTCAGAACAACAGAGAAGATACTTCTACACAAATTTTTGTAAAAACAATAGTATTGCAATTTATTTTGTTTTCAAAGTAGTATAAGAAAGTAAACATCATAAAAGAAGATACTAATTTAAACATTTTCCCCAGTCCTCTCATTGCTGTTTCGGATTTTGGTTAATTTCAAATAAATTTTAATTCCATTCTCCTTATTTCAGAAAATATCCCAGTGCATTTCGAAAGTAAATAAACATTGTAATATTTTACTTATTTTATCCCTTTATATTGTATTTTCAATCAAAACCATTCAAACAACTTAAAGACCCAGCACTGGGGCGAAATAGTTGTTTTCAGAACAACAGAATAAATGCTTCTAAACAAATTTTTGTAAAAACAATGGCATTGCAATTTTTAAAAATCATAGAAGAAGATAATAATTTAAACATTTCCCCCAGTCCTCCCACCATTGTTTCGGGTTTGGGGTAATTTCAAATAAATTTCAATTCCATTCCCCTTATTTCAGAAAATATTCCAGTACATTTCGAGAGTAAATAAACATTGTAATATTTTACTTATATTATCCCTTTATATTGTATTTTCAATCAAAACCATTTAAAGAACTTAAAGACGCAGCACTGGGGCGAAATAGTTGTTTTCAAAACAACGGAATAAATGCTTCTAAACAAATTTTTGTAGAAACAATGGTATTGCAATTTTTTTGCCTTCAAAGTAGTATAAGAAAGTAAAAATCATAAAAAAAGATAATAATTTAAACATTTTCCCCAGTCCTCCCATCACAGTTTCGGATTTGGGGTAATTTCAAATAAATTTCAATTCTATTCTCCTTATTTCAAAAAATATCCCAGTACATTTCGAGAGTAAATAAACATTGTGATATTTTACTTATTTTATCCCTTTATATTGTATTTTCAATCGAAACCATTCAAACAAATTAAAGACGCAGCACTGGGGTGAAATAGTTATTTTCAGAACAACAGAATTGATGCTTCTAAACAATTTTTTGTAAAAACAGTGGTAATGCAATTTTTTTGTCTTCAAAGTAGTATAAGAAAGTAAACATCATAAAAGAAGATAAAAATTTAAACATTTTCCCCAGTCCTCCCATCACTATTTCGGATTTGGGGCAATTTCAAATAAATTTCAATTCCATTCTTCTTATTTCGGAAAATATCCCAATACAAGTCGTGGGTAAATAAACGTCGTTGTATTTTACTTACTTTACCATTTTACATTGCATTTTCAATTGAAACCATTCAAATAAATTAAACACGCAGCACTGGGGGGCGAATGTGTTGTTTTCGGAACTTACATTGAAAATACAAAATTCGGCCGACCTGTTTTCCATTTTAGAATCAAATGAAGCAATAAATACCAAACAATAAAAGATGGAGTAGAATTAAATTTACAAGAAAACTGGACTTACTTTATTGTTTTCCGAACGAAACATTGGAGCTTAGTTGAAGTCTTCTGTTAGAAACTTAATTGTGTTTTTAAGAGATTACTTTAACAATGTTAATCCTACAGTCAAGATAAGTTGTGGCGCAAGCTAGTTAGTGAATCTTGTAAATGTGTTGGGTTGCTTTAGAATTTATGTAATTTGGAGATTTGAAATTTACTTTTATTTATTTTTCCCTGGCTCAATATTCTCAATTTGGTAATATTCAAATAATATTTATTGACTTTTTTATTTATTCGTAAATTAGAATATTTTTAATCTTCTAAATTAATTTTCTTTATAATATTCTTAATTAAAAATGTTCCATTCCCTAAATTAATATTACTTTTGATTTGTAAATTTATAAAATTGATCATTTATTTGATTCCCCTTAAAGTTCCCTTTAATTTGATGCATCATTTTCTCATTTCGGTTAGAAATTCCGCTTGTTCCATAGTTTCCTGTTATTTCCATGTTCAGTGCGTTTCAAAAATTTCAGTTGCGGCCATTTTGGAATCTTGGTTTTGAGCGCTTTTGACCGCGATTGGCGCGACACCTAAGTGATTTTCGCGCCTTTTCTGAATTCGTGAATTATTTTAATTGGTTCGTGTTTTTCCAGATCATCTGCTACCGGAGTTTTGAGTTTCAATTTTGGCAATTCTAATTTCGGTAAGCATCGGCGCGGTGGCCGAACGGTCAGGGCGAGCTTTTCCAAGCGATCGATTGGCCGCCGCGTTGTGGGTTCGAGTCCCACGTAAGACATGGATGCTGTGTGATGTGGGCGCAGTGTGTTCCGTCCCCCTCTGGTGCGCCTGGGGCAACGTCTTAGGACGGCGAAATGGTTCACAACTGGCGAATGACGAAAAGTCTAGTGCCTGGCCATTTGGGGGGAAGAAAAATTCGATAAGCGGATTTTAATTGCTGCCGGTTTTCTAAACTCTCTCGATTTCCGCACGTATAAATACGCTCGCGGATTTTTTTTTTTTTTTTTTTTTTTTTTGTTGTTGAAATCCTTCGTTTTAGTTTGCGCGAGAAGCGAGTCGTCAACTTTTTCGAATGGAACTTATATTCCACGCGATGTTTCGTATGGAACGTTAAGTTCCTCGCGATATTTTTTTAACACTTGTTTCTTTTTCAATGATGGTTTCGTCTGTTTTCATTACCTAATTTACGGCTTGACTCGTGGAAAAATGAGTTTTTAAGATTTATTACGTGTGCTACGCGAAAGAAGCGTCTGACGATGTGGAGTGTTTTCCTCCGGATGATTTAAGAAGATCCAAAAGTTCCAGTTTTAGATATTATGCCAATTCTGATGAATCTTCTCCGGAATAAGCTGTGGTGATCCAAAGAAAATCAGCTTGGGAAATTTCTGTCTTCTTCCTGTGCATCTCCGATTTTGGAATTTTTCCTCATGCTATCTCACCCTTGTAATTCCATGATGGCCCGGTTGAGTAAATATTAATGTTTTTTTTTTTTAAACTCTCAATTTCTTAAATTCGGAATATGATTTCTCAACATCATAAATGTATTATTTAAATTTTATTCTTTGAATTTAAAATTATAAAGCTTTATTTCTGAAAACAATTTTCTAAACCTTCCTAAATTTATTAGAGCCTGGGAAAATTCTTAATTTTTTTTTAATTTAATATTTTATTGTTAATATTTTATGATGGAATTTAAATAGATTTTTCTAGAGTAAAGTTTTTATACAGATACTTTAATTATAACAGATTTTACAGATACTTTAATTCTAACTAAGCTGATAAAATTCTAAAATTCTAATGTCTGTCTTAATTTAGAATGAACTTGTTAATTCTTCCTGATTTGCCTGCCTGTGAGCAGATATTTTGTAATTTGTTCTTTGAATTAATTTGAAGTTTCTATTTAATAAACTATTTTTTTAACTAATTATTGTCTCTTCCTTTATCATTTTTAAAAACATATACATATATTCTATGCAGAACAGGTCTATTTCGCAATAGCAGTAAATAAACAAATTTATAAAAGAACCGTCATGAGCCAAGACAGCACAGACGTTGTGATAGCAGGCGGTAGAACCGGGTTCGATCCCGCCGCCCAAACGCTGTCATCACATATACGCAGTGCATGGGAACCGGAAATGAAATCCTCAGTGAACCCAGAAACCCCCCTCCCCCCCACACACACTAGAGTTCAATGCCAAATGCATATCAGTCATCATCAAAGATCAGTGTACAGCAATCTTGATAAATTAATATTACAAGGAAATGTTGTGAACTTGAAGTGAGAAAAACCGAAACTTACATCCTCGGGAATTTAAGACGGAATTCATATAAGAAATAATCTAGGCTCTATTTATAGCCAATCTTGAGAAATAGATGATCACAAAATTTAAACCGAAAGTGGAGACAATCGGAAGTGCAAATCCATAGGGATTCTCTTTAACTCCAGCTGAATTTGATGCTGAATCCATATTTGTCATTATCTAAGTTCGATCCTTAACGAATCCAGAGAAATATATCTTAAGAAATTTTTTTTGGAAATATTTCAGCCAAGTGAGGAGCTGACGTGTTGACTTGATTTCGACGTTGCGACGTGTCTTGCCGCTTCTTAATTATGTATTTGGAGAAAGATAAGATCATAATTAAATACGAAGGGTACGTAACTGCAAAAAACTTGCGACAAATATTGCTACGAATTGATTTCCACTGCAAATGGCAAAAATATTCAGAAAAGAAATAGATTTGCCACATTGCCTAAATTACAGGTGAAGAACATACTGGTATAAGTATCAATAGAATTCATAATGGAAAAAACAAGAAAGATCAATCATGCATAAAGTATTGATTATGAAATACTTCCCACCTGAAATGCAATTTTATTTAAACATCTCTAAAATGCCATATATTCAGCGCTGATATATTTTAAATGATCACAGTACTGCAATAAATTATTATATCTGAAAACTTTAAAATTCATAGAAAAATGAACTTTATTCAAGCGACGTCATCGAAATAAAAATCGTCTAGCTCTCTATGTAAAAGCAAAGAAAATTTCATTCATATCACTTTTATTCCAGACTCCAGAGCTAAACTAATTTCGCTTGACAAAAATTCAGCAATTTTTATATAACTCATCTTACAATCACTTGTTTACAATCTGCATCCATTAAAATTAGGCTTCGTTGTCGAAATAATCAAAGTTTGATGATCATTTAAACTAAAAAATATTGTAATTGCGTTGACACAGAACATAGATGCACAGAAAATACGCAAAAATATAGCGGTTTTAGAACGGATGCAACACAAAATATAAATTTAAAGGAACTTTAAAAATCACGATTTTTACACTGGGAAAAAAGGATGGATGCCATATTTTATTTTGAAGTGGGCCTCTTGATATAAATGGGTATAATTTTTAATTTTAGTTTTATTTATAAACCTAACGAACATATTTTGCTGAAATTTTTTTGTATATTTTATGGGATAATTTAAATATTTCCAAAAATTTTTGAAGCAATTTGTGAATTTTAACTTCGCCTAAATATGTTTGAAAAATTAGGTCCCATAGGGTTCGATGTATTTCACTTTTTCAACCCGAATTCAATACAAAACTAATTGGATGATAATATTTATTTACATTCCCATATGTCCCACAGACCGTTTCAACAACATGCTAACATTTCATTTTGATAAAGTCATTTTTACATCAGTTATCGTGCAAACGGGCAGACAGACAGACTGACAGACAGAATGAACAAATCATAAACAATTTGCAACAATGTTGGAAAGTGTTGAAAGACATATTCGTATTTAGACTGTTAAGTAGAACAAATGAGTTAGCTGCATAAAAGTAAACCTAAATAAAGTTGAGCAATTAAACTTCAAAATGTCATTCAAAATGATCCAAGAGGATTATAACATGAAGAAACGATTAGATACCTTGATATAATCATCACGGAAACAAAAAAAAAACCTTTGATTCTCAAGACTCCACTTGTATTTAGCAACGAAATTTTATGGAAAGTATTTTATTTTGTTAGAATTATATTATAAATATGTTCATAAAATATAAAGATTTCACTCAAAGATATATTCCTGGGAATTTCGAATTCAACTTAAGAGAAAGTAGAAAAATTTTAGAAATTAAGCATGCATTAGATGCTCATATTAATACAACTGAACAGTGAATAAACTGGCAGTTTTTTACGATAATTAATATTGTGATTTTGGCGTGTCTTGCTTCTTCTTAATTATGTATTTGAATAACGATAGGAATATGATTAAACACGAAGGGCAGTAACGAAATTAAGAAAAGTGTTTTTATCTATTTGAGACAAGCGAATTACATGATAAACTAATAATATCCGAAGCTCTTAAGCTAACATTAATTTTGATTCCGGATTTCAGTTCCAAACTAATTAGATGTTTTCATATGTCTTGTTTATTGAGTAGCTTGGAGTAATAATAATAACACAATTTTATCTCATGATAAACGATCGTTTACTTATATTATATTGATATCATTATTATTATTATTAATATCATACTATTGTATCGAAATTATATAATTTTACCAAAAATTTTGAAATTTCATATCTTGACGGTGAACAGCTTATAATCTCACGAATTGCCTTATTAACCTTACTCCCCATTACAGACAGTTGGTTCCCCTAAAAGTTTTAGTGACATGATTGCAAATGCTTTACAGCGCTGGACAGAAGAGCCAACGGCCGTACCGTGCTGAAAACACCAGTTTTCGTTAGATCACCGAAGTCAAGCAGCATCGGGTGCGGTTAGTACTTGGATGGGTGACCACCTGGGAAAACCGCGTGCTGTTGGCATATTTCGGGCGCGGTAGCCCGGTGTTTTACGCACTGGATTTGCACGCTGCCACAACTGCCGCCGTGTTCATGGGGAGAACGATCACGTTAAACATGTGGGTCCGTAAGTCCTTCCGAGAGGTTGGTGGCAGGGGAAGGAGGGTACGGTCCCTGTGGATGCCTCCCCCACTGGGTTCCGGTCTAAATTGGGTGGCACTTCCCGGCCGTCCAAACAGTTACCTTACACATTTCTGGTAGGTCGGCAGGTCTGGGTCTCAACAACAGTGCAGGACAGAATAATCCCGCAAAGCTAAATGAACGTTTTTAAGAAATGAATAATTTACGTAATTTTACGCAATTTTAAGTTTTACAAATTTTTACGTAAAAAAAGAAACTTAGTGTTTATACATATTGCATCATTTACTGGAAACGGAGTCTTACAAATTTTGATCGAACTCAACATCGACTGTATCTGAAATGCAGTTCTTACAGGGCAGCACAAAACATAACATGTCTGAAATTCATATCCGTATTTTTGTTCCGCGTGCACATAAAATGCATTCGAGAAATCATAAATCTTATTCCTCTCGCGTTTGATGAATAAGTCGAAAATCTGGCAGTAAACAGCAGTTTGTCAGGAAATATCTGACATTGATGGAGGATTCTAGTTGGAGGAAGAGGAAGAACTGCGCAAGAAAATCGAAAACATGTCTGAAATTTTGTGTTACGAAGCACGAAATGTTATAAATTAATAATGTAAGCCACATTATTTTGATTCTCATTCACGTAGTTTGTACAAGTATTTTTGCGGTAATGTATAAACATGTAAATTCCGCAAATGTTATACTAGCAGACAAATAAATCAATATGCAGTGTTCATAAGGAACTTCTTAAGCACCCAGACAAATTTGTAAGGAAACATTCATGAGTGTACACATTAGGTCAATGTATAATAAAGCGACCATGTGATTGCATCACCCCTATCGGATAATTTATAAACTTGGAATAATGAACTCAACAACAAATCGAGATAGACTAAAATACCAATTGCAAAATTATAGAACATTGTCTAATTAGTAAAAATCGATACAGAAATGAACGAAACACGTATATGAAAGACGATAACACCTGTCAAAAACTTATTCTTCCCCGATGGGCCCATCGCAAGACGTTGGTGTATGGAACTTAGCTTCCTCATAGCACTGAACCTCCTTTCCCCGGGGATGGGGGTAAATTTAATCTATGTATAGACCGAGTGCTAACGTGCTTTAGGTCTTGAAGCAGGAGCTTTCAGGTGGCGGAGAGGAGCAAACCTTTGTGACTTGTTTCAACACCCGTCGGCGACTGTGATAGTGTCTCGGTGGATTGCTTTCGCCCTTCCCGGTGAATGGTTCAGCCGAACTTTTCTCTCCTGGCCATGGTCTTGCTTCGTGGTGAATAGAAAGCCTTTCGTCCCATAGGTTGCCGTAGGGAGTTCAGCTTAAACCTGTCAAAATATTGTATCATTAAGTCTTCTAACACAGTGTGTAAAGAACCTTCCTATAAAAACAGCGAATCGAACTCTGGATATTCGAACTCGAACTGGTCAGACGATGCTCTACATTTAAATTACTGTGACAAGCTCTTATCAAAGAGAACTCTGCATTCTCAACCCTCTAATGTCAGATTGGCGTTGAACTGACAATCTTACTGACCACCTTCTGCTATTCTTACCTCATGTTTGCCTCCTGCTGCAAATTTTATTATCCAGGTAAGCTGCCTGCTTGGTCGTTTACTTCCCGATTTGAAATTGGAGTTCAATATAGTCCACTGAAGTTGCTCTGGAGTCAATTTTAGACCTCCAATATTTTTGCACTAACCTACAGGGTTGATTATTTGTTCGGGCGCCATTATAAAGAGCCTTGCTTCCCTGACCGGGAATCGAATTCTGGATCTTCGAACTGGCCAACCGACGCTCCATCGTTAAGATATTGGGACGGGATTACAAGTTGTTATTGTCGAACTGGATTCGGCAAGTGACACCTACAATGTTTGTCAATATACGCAGTCACATTCCTTCTAGATTTTAAATGTGCATTGTTTCTGAAGGGGGGTATTTTAAATATGATCTACTCTGAATTTCTGTTCATGTCTATTGTATCATTCTGTTCATGTCTATTGTATCATTTAGAGCACTCAATCGCCAATAACCATTTCATGTGAAATAAATGTCTTCTGCAACAGTTTTACTGCCGATTTCTACTAATTAAACAATTCCCAATAACTTTTTTCAATTGGCTTCCTATCTCGCTTTATTGCCGTATTCGTTATCTTAACTTCCTTACATTCTCCGCTAGGGACGCAGCAGTCACATTTATTGGATCGGGAATGGTCACGTTACTAAAAAGGACTTTCGTAGAAACGATAAACCTACTGTTAGTTAGATTACGATGGAGAAATCTGATGTGGGCAGTACATGACTTTCCCTGAAGACTTATACCCACGTCTCCTGTTCATTTTAATTAAATTTAATTCACTTTTAATTTAATTTGCGATCTCATTTGGTAAGTGGGCTTATTTTCAAAGGTGGCGTAGAGAAAATATGAAAAAACTAAAATATATCGCGAACGCCTAGTCCTAGCGTCATGGGGTTGGTTTTATTCTTTTCATCGGCAAAAATTACGTATATAAAGCAAGCATTTAATGGATATATTTAAGCATACGTAGGTTTTTAGTTTAGATTTTGGCGATTTTTGCTGGAAATTTCGCAAAAAAGACAGATTACTTTTTTCTGAATCGTATCAAAATCTAATCAGCACCAGAGTAACCCACAAGCGACTTATCAACCGATTTTTGTGAAATTCGGTCCATTAGTTTTTCAGTTAGAGTGGATACAGGCAATTTTTGAGGGCCATTTCGGAAAAGAATGCGGGTTCTTTTATCCCGAATTATACTCAAAACTTATCAGCACCATAGGCGCCCACAAGTGACTTACCTACCAAATTTTATGAAATTCAGTCAATTAGTTTTTTAGTTAGAGTGGATACAAAATCTGCGCAGACAAACAGACAGACACACAGACAGCCAGACACACAAATACACACACAGACGTCACGCTAAAAATGTTTTTTTTTCGTATTCTAGAGGTCTTTCGTATTCTAGAGGTCTCTTGTAGATCCGTCGAAAACTCGAGATACGATTTTCGGCATGATTCCAATACTTTCCCTATATATTACCATGTATTGCGGGGAAAGTAACCAGAAAAAAATCATTTAATGCAAATGCAAGTTTCGTTTTAAATATAAAAGGACTGTAATCGTCTCAATATCCCAATGGATAGAAAGTTCTCTGTTCTTCAGGATATCAGTGGTCCAATTTCCAGATGATACCAGATCTTTACGATGGTAACCGGGCAATTTATCCTTGCAAGTTAGAAGCAAAGGATAATTGACCTCTGAATAACGTCGAAATTGGAACTTTCCCAAAACCCTGCAATTTGTGGTTTCATTTCTTGTAGAGTTTAGACAAACAATGCACTATCCTGTATCTATCCTGTATCAATTAAGTAATCAATTAGGAATTATTAGAAAAAATAATGAATAATTTAAAGAAATGTAATATTATTAAGGAAAATTAATGAGAAAGTCCAACAGATAAGAAATTGCTCTTTGATTTGAAATCTGAAAGATAAGTATGTATGGCTACTTCATTTAAAACAGAAATGTTTTCACTCAGATTAGATCTGTGTGAGAAACCTTAGTCATTTTTTTTCAGGAGTGGGACTCATCACCATCAACCTTCACACTCACACCCCTTTTTGTTCAGTTGTGAATAGCATCATCATCAAAAACAAAACATTCAAGATCAAGATTTTCACACAGACTAAAATCACAAGATCAAGATTTTCACACAGACTAAAATCACAAGATCAAGATTTTCACACAGACTAAAATCACAAGATCAAGATTTTCACACAGACGAAAATCCGGCCACACACTTAGCACCATTAGCCCTAGGGTTGGTCGAGTGGTCAGGGCCTTCAACACAGACTAAAATATAACTGTGTAAAAATGGACAATTCGTTTACAGGAGTAGAATTTATGGTGAAGGTGCGATACAGAATTGCATTATCAGAAGAATATATATAAAAGTTAACTTTGTTTACAAACCATAACTAAAACCACGCGTACAACGTACTATCAGAAATAAGAATGATATAAAAATGTTCTGGACACGATTTTATGTGCCTGCGCAGAGGCATTTGCGTATTCGTTGTATGTAAATTTTAGAGTTATAGTATGGTTCAAGAAAGTTTTAAGCTTGTCATTTTATCTAAAGGTGTACCACCATCAACCTCATAGGCGTTTTATCTTTGTTTCGATAAAAAGTACCATCATCAAGATCAAAATGCTCATGATTAAGATTTTCACACAGATCAAAATATAACTGGATTAAAAGCCTCAGACATTTGTTCACAGAGCTAAGACTCATCAACCTCATAAGCATTTTATATTTGTTTCTTTGTGAATAGTATCATCATCAAGATCAAAATATTCTAAATCAAGATTTTCACGCAGATCGAAATATAAATGTGTATAGAACCTCAGCCATTTGTTCACAGGAATAGGACTTATTAACCTCCTAAGCACTTTATTTTTGTTTCATTGTGAATAGTATCATCATCAAGATCAAAATATTATTTATCAAGATTTTCACACAGTTCAAAATATAACTGTGTGAAAAACACCGACCATTTGTTCTCAAGAGTAGGACTCATCCACCTCGTAAGCATTTTACTTTTATTCTGGTGTGAATAGTATCATCATTAAGATCAAAATATTCGAGATCAAAATTTTCACACGGATCAAAATATAACTGTGTAAAAGACATCAGCCATTTGTTCTCAGGGGTAGGACTCATCAACCTCGTAAGCATTTTATTTTTGTTCTGTTGTAAATAGTATCATCATCAAGATCAAAATATTCGAGATCAAGATTTTCACACAGATCAAAATATAACTTTGTGAAAAACCTAAGTTAGTTCTTCTCAGGGATAGGACCATTAATCTCATAGGTATTCCACGTTTTGCTTCTTTGAAATAGTATTAGTAATAATTGAAGTTAATTAATCATTAAGAGAAATGCTCGTTATCAAATATTTTATTATACCGTCATTGATCCTAGCTTTAACCTCTAATTCTCAAACAATTTTCATCTCCACTCTCTCAACAGGCCTCATTCGAAACTGACCTTAAATTCTCATTTAAATCTAATATGAAATTCTTAAGCAAAAAAAGCTTGGAATTTCAAGCAATTAAGATCATGTCTAAAGGATTTTTGCCCTTCAAGTACCCTCTTTTCCTCTCCAGCATGAAATTGCTACGAATTCCTCAGCAAAATTTCTTTCGGCCTGGGTAAATTTAAATGTTTTCTGAATGATATGAGTTAAAACCGTTCCTGCATTTCTGAAAGGAAAAGTATTTATTTTGGTGCACTGACACTTGTTTCCAAATATATGCAATAGTTGAATGGGGAATATATTCGCTTAAAATTCAAAGCGATGAAAATTGTGACTTAATCTTATAAGGCAAAGATAGTTGTGAGGTAAGTGAGCGTTTTCCCTTATATGACTGGAATCATAAGCGCATCCAGGATCTCAGAAATTGTAGGTTGATGAACAAATGTGGGAAATCAATAAGTAAAAACACTTTGCGTTAAAGTTATATAAATAGTTAAAACACTTAAATACAAATTTGTGGTACCGGCTGTTCCCGTGGGAATTAGAACCCAGGCACTCGTGTATACAGCCCGATACTATAAGATTAGACCAAGCGATATCTTCGGGCTCGAAGGTATAATTGGGAAAACATTTTGTAGCAGAGAATGGCACAAAAACCAATCAAAACTAATTAATAAATAATGAGACATATAGATGTTTCAAAGATACGTTGGATTCCGTTCTTCAGTATAAAATAGACCAATAAACCCGAAGTGAAAAGACGAAATGGACCCTAAAGAACATTTTAGCTGTTGTGTGTGATCATACCAGTCATGTCACCTACAAAACGCCTGACCTCTCTTGCCAAATTTCAAGAAAGGGAGTTGTCATATACAATTCCCGCATATCTGTGTTTATACGCGTGCACGAAGGGATTTGATTTTTTCGACTTGGTATTTTACTGAAGTTCAAAGTTTGCTGAATAGGAACAATACAAATTTGTGGTACCGGCTGTTCCCGTGGGGATTAGAACCCATACACTCGTGTATACAGCCCGATACTATAAAATTAGACCAAACGATATCTTCGGGTTCGAGGGTATAATTGGGAAAATATTTCGTAGCAGAGAATGGCACAAAAACCAATCAAAACTAATTAATAAATAATGAGACATATAGATGTTTCAAAGATACGTTGGATTCCGTTCTTCAGTATAAAATTGACCAATAAACCCGAAGTGAAAAGACGAAATGGACCCTAAAGAACATTTTAGCTGTTGTGTGTGATCATACCAGTCACGTCTCCTGCAAAACGCCTGGCGTTTCTTGCCAAATTTCAAGAAAGAGAGTTGTCATATACAATTCCCGCATATCTGTGTTTATGCGCGTGCACGAAGGGATTTGATTTTTTCGACTTGGTATTTTACTGAAGTTCAAAGTTTGTTGAATAGGAACAATACATTTATACCTTAAAATATTATAATTAATCAAAGGATTGCCCTAGGATTTTTCTTTGTTTTGAAGCAGTGTGTAATATTTAAAGGAGCTGTTGTTGAATTATGATGATTAGATTGATAGTCAATTTTTATTTCGCAATTTTAGGTTTCTGAATATTCGTCTACTGATGCTACTATTTCCGTTCAAAATTTGTTTGAAAGAAAATTCTTCGATCGTCCGATGATGTTATGGTGCTAGCTGGAAGTTCTGTGTTAATGTTTAGGTAGCTAAGGAACAGATTTGTGTGAACATCGCTCATAATTGTACTGAAACATAAAATAACTAAAAAAATAATTCAAAATTCAAACACATCATACTCAGGGCATACTGTCCCGTATCTTGAAGTACCTCTGGTAAATCTATACTAACCTTTGTGGCTGTACGACGCTTACAGTTTCCACTACAGACAACAGAACAGGCATAAAGACAGACATCATCCTTTATTGTTATAGACTGTTTATTCAGCATTAATCATTTGCAATATTTTCTTTTTAATTTCTAAACAATCGCTCGAAAGTTTGGCAATATTTAGGATGTTATCTTGCTTAAAATTCGTTAGGTTCCAGTGTTCACAGATTTTATCAGACAACCAACATTTTGTTAGAATCTTAACCTTTCTTTTGAAATATCGTGGCGGCAATCTCATCCACGATCACATGCCAAAAGAGAAACACTCTGCAAGTGATCTCGAAAATTAACGCCTTCGAAAGCTAGCGTGCCTCCAGTCATAAGTTCTCAAGCCAGTAACATCACACCCAAGAGAAACTAGTCGTAGGTTCCAATATAGAGAGGCTAGTTCAACAACGGCCACCTGAACTCCCATTTCAAGCGATGGCTGTACATGGCAGAAAGAAGTTTGCTTTCTCGTATTTTTATCGGAATCTCGAGAAAAGCTAAACATTCTAGGCAACTCTTTCGAATGATTGGTATCATGTTTTGAAAGCAGAAGCACCTATTTTGCAGCTGAATTGTGCATCAAAATATCAAGCACGTAGCATGCGAGTGCCATTGAAATAGCACGTGCAGACGATAAATGACTAGATCGCTTGGGGTCAAAATGGGGGCTACGTCAGCCTGAATATTTAAGAGTCTTATGCAGTTGAAAGAATCATTCACCAAATAGTGTCCAAAAAACCTGGACCCCGATAAGAGAAACCCATCATGTGTCGGTGCCAATGTCACTGAAGTTGATGACACTCCATATGGACGCCTACTAGAAAAGAGCCGTTACTGTATAGCGATCACAACCAGGTTACTCAGGCATTTTACACGCCCGCACAACAGAAGATACTAATGCCTACAGAGGCATTAGTCTCTGCATAGAGGCATTAGTCTCTGTAGGCAATAGCATGCCTACAGAGGCATAACCCAACATCCATGAAAACAGATTCCTCCCACTAAGAAAACACATTAACACAGACATCACCTCAAAAATGTTCGATTCGAGTACAAAGATGCTCTGCACATGTAAATCTGCCGAAAATTCAAATTTAGATTTTTATCTCCGTCAGATTTCTTATACACCGAACTAAAATCATACTAGTGGATCAGGACGATACCGAAACTTACCACGAGAGACAGGTGGCCAATCAATCTCTGAACCAAATTGAACATATTTTAATTACCTCATACTGTAGAAAATAGTATAGAGAAAGTATTGTTTTTATGGTGAAAAAACATTTGAATCAGGTTTGCTTTTTTAATTATTTTTTTGGATTAAATTATTAATCTTAATTAAAGTAGCCGTGAATTGCAACATTTGTACATTGCTATCATGGCTTCAAATGAATAACGACGCTCTGAATAACACTGCTTGAAATCACGACTCTCTCTCTCCAACTCTTGAATAATCATTCAATTATATTCGTTGACTTTCTTCCTTGCAGCCACATCATTTGGCCTGGAGTTCAGATACGCCCTCCTTGCTCTCATTGGATGCTCCTCAGTGCGATGTCGTATCTTTGTATTACTGGCTCTTTCAGTTTCCAATGAAACTTGGTTTACGTCTTGACCCTAGTGTATTTTTCCCAACCCCACCTGCAATTTGTATGACGTGTATTTATTGGGATAATAACTTTCCGGGCCAAGACTGTCATAAAACGGTGACTAAAAATCTGCGCTTTGTTTCGCCGTAAACATCAGAAACTGCGGTGCCTTCTGGTATCACAGTTTTCACAAAAACTTTTAATCTCGAGATTTTGACCTCAATATAAGTTTTAAGACCTCTTGAACACGTTTTAACAATTTTTAGAGTGATGTAAGTCTGTTTGTGGTCGATTTCTTTTGTACACGATAGCTAACACAAATGTTAATGAATTCTCACAAATCTTTCTATCCGTCTTTGTTAAAGAAAAATCTAAAGCTAGATAGAATTTTTTTTTTAAATTCAAACGAAAACTTGGAAATTTTTTTGAAATATTATATTTCCTTAGCATGGCATCATAAGACAAAATTTGATATAATTATGCATAAAAGAGATTATTTATGACTCAATGACCACAAAACTTCACACTTTAATGACTGAAGTGACTATTAGCCGTGATATAATTTTTATGCTCGTGACATCATTAGCCCCTCTTGAGGGGCAAGTTACCCCCCCCCCCGAGAGGGTACATTTTTATACTTGGCATCAACCAAAAGATTTTTTCAAGCCCTTCAAAATGAAAGGCAACGTGTTATAGTTGCGAACATTTGAACCAACGTTACAGATATTTCATATAGTTCTTACAAAAAAAAAATATTTGCAAATAAAACAAGCTACTTAATGGATTTTGGTATAAAAAAAGTCGAATTTAGCCCCATTCCAGCAAATTTAAAATTCATTTCATGCATTCCCATCTGCACAATATACCACCTAATTTTGCTCCAAATCGCTTGAAAATTTTTCGAGAACAAAGGGCAGCAATTTTGAAAAAAATCCAATTTGATAACCAAACTTACACATGAGGATTGGAAAATTTTCGTCAGATATTCGGAAAAATTTTTGCTATGTTTTTCCGAAAAAAATTTCTCTATATTTTTTCGAAAAGTTTTACGCTATATATATTTTTTCTTTTTAAATATTTTGGAAATGAAATGTCTCTTTCCATACTGGTTTTTGAAAAGCAAGTGACTTTACAATAAATTTTTGACCATTCAATTTTCTAATTTTGAGAAAAAAAGGCAGTTAATGATTTAATTTGAAAAGAAAGGATAGACCAGTATGGTATAAGTGACCTTTTCCTCATTCTGATAAAATAGGTGGTAAAGTTTAAGAAAATAGATGGTTGAAATAGTAAATATGTAGTAAAAATGAAAGTGGTAAAAATAGGTGGTTACAGTTTTCAGTCCTATTCTTTCAGCATTAAATTCTATAAAAGTTACAAAACATATATTAAATATGGGATATTTTCGCAAGCAATTCTGCTGAAGGAAATGCTTTACTAGCACTAAATATATGCTTATCTCAATGTTCACCAAATTGTCTCTTATTTCATGATACTCGCTCGTTTAATTATATGCCGGTGTATTTCAAATAATATTTAAAACTATATAATATAACAATTTTTTAAAAAAATGGTTAAATTATAAGTATTTTTAAATAATTTATATATTTGACAATGTATTTCTTATACCTATAATAAACTGAATAATTTATTTTAATCATTATTATTATTAGTAGTAGTAGAATAGTATAATAGTCATTTTAGAAAGTGGTAGATTCAGCGCTCATGCTGGGTACAGAAAAATCTGGGTTCCAGAACTCAGACACATGATATTGGATTTTATAAGGCAGAAACTGAGTCCTCTGTAAAAACGCACAATCTTAAAAAGCTTTTTTTGTTATTTAAATTTATTGCTTCTATTTATCATTATTCTTCTTCGGTGCTACATCCTGCCGCAGGCTCTCGCAGCCCCAGTAATTCATCTCCATCGTCCTATATCCAGACCGGTAGTCTGACAGCCCTGTAATATATATATATATATATATATATATATATATATATATATATATATATATATATATATATATATATATATATATATATATATATATATATATATATATATATATATGTATATATATATATATATATATATATATGACTGCAGCTATAATATAAAAAAATCTTTTAACAATCACTGGCCATGCAATTTTATAATTTTAAAATTTTCCCCCATCCACATCTAGAACCCACATCTAGAGCCAAGCTATATAGATTTATCTTACATGAAACTTGCCACCAAAATTTGGTCCAAAATAATTGTATAGCTTTCGTGTTAATGGAGAACCAACTATCCATCCACGCAGACAAAAACAAACCAACCCACAAACGTCATTTCTGGTATCTACACATTTGGTATAACCACAATATACACTGCTGGCCATCCAAAATGCAACACCATGAAAGACAAGAGATATCAAAGCAAAATTTATTGGACAAAGAACATAAAGTACAAGGATGTATAGATTGAAATACAGCCCCGTTCGACTTGCGGAACACGAAGAAATCAGTATTTTGTGCAACCGCCATGGCTGACAATAACTGCTGCTACACGCCTCGGCATTGAAAGAAAAAGACTTTGGATGTGTTCTTGTGGTATGTCAGTCCATACTACTTCCATACGTTGCCAAACTTCATCTGTCGTAACAGCTGGTGCTGTTTGCTGGATCAGTCGTTTGCCAATCATCGACCAGACGTGTTCAATGGGCGACAGATCTGGAGAACGGGCGGGCCAAGGGAGTAGTGGAACTTGGTGGGCACGGAAGAAATGCTTAACAATATGTGCCACGTGTGGTCTCGCATTGTCCTGTTGAAACTTGGCCGCAGGCAAGCCTTGAAGGTAAGGTAAGACAACAGGCTCCAAAACTGCAGAAATGTAGCGGTGGCTGTTGAGTTTACTTCAATGCGTATTAGAGGGGTGCGGGAGTAAAATCCAATGCCACCCCAAACCATAACGCCAGGTGAAGGACCGGTATGGCGATGAATAATGCAAGACTTATGCACTCTCTCGCCACGGTGCCGCCAAACCCGGATGCGACCATCGTGGTGTTGTAGGCAGAATCGTGATTCGTATGAAAACACAATGTCGTGCCATTCGTTTGTCCATGCTCGGTGTTCAACGCACCATTGCAGCCGCATACACCTATGGTCTGGAGTCAAAGGTAATCGCAGCAGCAATGGACGACTTGCAGAAATTGTCCATTGCTGCAGACGACGTCGAATGGAACATGCTGACACAGATTGTTATGCAACAGATCTTAATTCTTGCGCTAGGGTTGTTGATGTTGCAGTGCGATCCATCATTGCCATGCGCACAACATACCTATCCTTACGTTCGGTGATGCGACGAGGCTGGTGCAATCGTTCCTGTCGGTTGGTCCGTCCCTCCTGCACCCAATGATTCCATATTCGCATCACTGTGGCTTGATTTCGTCCAACACGAGCATCGATTTCTCGGAAGGATAATCTGCAATCTCTATAACCATAATTCTTCTTCTGTCAAACTCAGAAACGTGCTGGAATGGCTGCCGTATTCTTCAACGAGGCATACTGAAGCTTCCCACACAAAAACACAGGGTAAAAACAACATTCCTGTACTTAAAAACAGCCTTCTCTTCTCCCCTTATATAGCGCTTGTAGGTGGCGCTACTACCCCATATGATTTGCATATGAGCTAAAATTCTAATCATTTGTATTTACTATCAAGGTCTACGTATGGTGCAAATTTCATGCTTATTGGATGCTTCCTTTATGGTGTTGCATTTTGGATGGCCAGCAGTGTATTTAAGGTAAAAAACAAAACGTGTAATTAAATCACGATCACGATACTTTTCTTAGACAACAACGGTTACAGTTAAAAAGTTATTTAATCTACGGCTAAAATATATTTTCACAGAGAAGTGATACAAGTCACAATCACTATCTTTCTAATTTTCTCGACCTGCATAAAATATTTGGCTGTTTTTTTAAATAAATTTTTTATTTTGTTTGATAATGAAAATAGTTTTTCGGTAAACAACCAAACATCGCATTATAGGAGTGTTTTTTTTTTTTTCAAATTGCGTGTAAATAAAATAGATGAAACAAAAAAACCAGCAGTAAGAAATCAAAGCATTTGAAGCGAAATTTGTTTGCCATTCAATGCGGAAATCATTTCTCGAACGACAAATATTGCATAAACAATTTGTTTGCACTCTTTTGCAAATCTGAATATAAAGGCCTTTGTAAACATGTTTTTAAATTTTTTGATTACTGAAAAAAAATATCTACATGTGAAGTATACTTTACTTTAAGAAATTAAAGTGCGTGGTAATTAATTTTTAATGCTATCGATTGCGGGAAACACATACATTATTAAACATTTCCTTTTTGAAATAAACCTAGATTTAGAATTTTTTTTAAATACAAAATTATATGCAAAATGATATTTTTTTTATTATTAATTTTAGCAGAACTTGATACAATGATAATTCGTATATTTAGCCTTCATAATTGGGATCCTTTTAGCCGTCACATGACGTTGTCCCAGAGCGCCAGTGGGGGATGGAACACGCTACTCCCAACAACACAATATCCATACCCACAGGTGGGACTCGAACCCACAACCCAGCAGCCGAGTGAGAAAGAGGAAACACACCGCATGACATTTTTAAATATTGCCAAATTGACAAAAATGTCTCAAAAGTGATAAAAATGTTTCCAAGTTGATAAAAAGAAAATGACGTTAATGTGAGGTAATGTTTTCAAATTTGGAATTCCGTCATACAACGGGCATACTTACTGGTATATAAGAAATGCATACTTTCCGCTTTTAGCTAATAATAATCTAACAAAATATCACCAAATTGGCAATATTTCACACCAGATTGACGAAAATTTTGTCAAAATTCGCTTGTCTTGAGCACACAGCCACCACCTCGGCATATGAAATTATAAGGCCTTAATAAAAGATTTTCTAAGCGAAACAGCCATATCAACACTTCTATAAAAATGCGAATATATAGCATTAAAACCGCAGCCGCTTTATAAGGCAGGTTTTCTTTTTCAACCAGACCCTCTGGAACAGCCGAGGGTAGCTATTGTACAGTTAGTAAAACTATTTATTGAATTTTTAAAATTTACATATTTAAAATCATAGCAAGATCTACAGCATCAAATAGTACATCAAATAGTACCAATAAGACTGTCATACAATATAAAATACTACAATGAAAACTAATGGCCAAACAAATAAACATAAAATGTAGGGAGCAGAATAATAAAAGCACTGAGTAAAAATACAGGACTATAAAGTAGAATTTAGACAAAAATAACACCCAAATCAATACAAAATACAGTATGAAAATGAGCATATAGGGGAGACAGGGGCTGGTTGTGACACTTTTTATATCTCAATTTTTTTATGCCATGCAAATTGGGAATTGAGGAAAACAAATACACCACTAAATAGAGTATTTCATTACCCCTTTACCAGTAATAACACAAACATGATTTACATAATAGTATTGCTTTAAGAAAAATATTCTGAAAGATTGGAAATGTTACAACCAGCCCCAGGTTTCTAACACATTGCGAAGTTGGTTGTAACAGTGAATAATTTCACAAAGGGGATAGTTTGAGCCACGGCTATGTTTTCTGAAGTCTTAGAGACTAGCCTACTAATGGTTACTTTTCTCGTCAGCTGAATCACCAGAGTTACAGTTATAACAAAAAAGTTACAGTTATGCAGAAAATATTTTCATCTGTGCATTTTTCGTAACTCCATTTCTTACATTCTGTGTACTGAATCCATTTCTCGCCACTACGACTGTTGTATTCCAAACACACCAAGCAGTAAAACCGTTTTTCTAAATCTGAACGACTATTGGAGATTGAGTCTGGGACAGATTTATCAGACTTCTGAAACTTGATTTTTTTTCACACGTCTCTTTCACCACTTTTTGTTTTGGCTTCAATGGTGCCTTAGACTTGTCTTTCCTAGCTTCTGCTGTTTTTTTTCCTTCCATCAGTGTTTTTTTTTACTGGCGGATCTGTTAATATTGCTGCATATCTTTTCTTTCTACCATTTGTCACAACTTTTCTAGCACCAGCCTTAGGAAAAGGTTGGACAACCTTCTGCAAAAAGACCAATATTGTTGCTGATGTTAGTTGCGGATCATTTTGACTGAATGTTGATGGTTCTGGATTAATACTACGTGATGTTGATGGTTCTGGATCAATGCTATGTAATGTTGATAGTTCTGGATCAATGCTATGTGGTGTTGATAGTTCTGTATCAATGCCATGTGATGTTGATGGTTCTGAATCAATGCTATGCGATATTGATGGTGAAAAAGACCGAGAAAATGATACCCAGAATTTTTTATATAACCTATGATGTTATTCAACTTTTGATAAAATAGAAATATTATCTTAGATAGATAAAGAACACATTTTCTTCCCCAAATATTAATAGTGTTTTTAGAAAAAATATAAAAATAGAATAATTTTAAAATTCACATTTTTCAAATTTTAACTCTACAGCTATTGCCATTAAAATTTACAATTTAGGCTACAATTCATATACGAAAATTCTGGTAAGACAATTTTAAAAAAAGTATATTAGGGACATATACTGAAAATACTAATGTCTTTGTCAAATAGTATTGAAGGTATTTCAATTTAAGAAACACTATCTTCAAAAAACTAAAGTCGAATAAATACATTCAAAGTTATCAACTACTCCTATTCAATCCTCATAGGGACTTTGCTATCTTAGAGATCTTGGAGATATAGAAGAAAAACAAGAACGGCATTTTGTTCAGAACAGCTTGAAATATTTGTTCATTTTATATACAAAAATAATAATAAATTAAATTAAATTAAAAACACTACAATTTATTGACCCAAAAGCGGTACCAGATCCACTAATCTTTCATTATTGCAATATGGACGGGGCAGGTTGTAACATAGTTACAACCTACCCCAGTCGCTCTGTTAATACCTGCCCCATGTTGCGGCATGTTGGATTAGAATGTACCACCGAAGTTATGCGTGGCCGACATCCGTGATAATAGGCTTGTTTGCAGCATTATAATGTATATTATAGCGTGGCTACAACACAGAAACAATCCTTAACAACTGAAATACACTTACAACAACTTTTAAACAATCATAATTTTTTACTTACCACGCTTTTAAAATTATTTGCTGAACTACACGTGTTGAGTTTGACAGACCTGTAACAAAAAATATTGGTACATGGCAGCTCCTGCTGGAAATCGCTCCACCAAGCTTCGAGATTTTTACTTGATCCAGGAAGGAGTAACCGCAAGTGTTCCAACCAAACGTGTTACAACCAACCCATGTTACAACCAGCCCCGGTCTCCCCTACATGTGATTGATGACCACTTAAGAAGACATTCAACAAGTTCAAAAGCACATATTCAACATTATAAAATTACTCAAAAATAAAGATAATTCATTGTAAACATTTGTGAAAGAGTATCAATTTTACAATGCAATTATGAATAATGTCAAAAGTAGGCTAAAAAGAGAGAAAGAAAATAAAAAGAAACACTTTGGTAAACTTTTTAGGAATATTTTTACATTTCTGTTGCTGGCCCTTTGGTTTAAATTATCAATAGATTTTTAATACATTTCCTTGCTGGTGAAGTACCTTTTTGTTTAAACCTGTGCAAGTACCATTTATATCGTACTTGCACAGGTTTAAACTAAAAAGTACCCCATAATGTAAAAAATGTCGAACTCTATATTTTTGACTGCTCGCATTCCAAACCATTTCTGTCAATTGAGATTATCGTCAGCTATTTCTTGTAATTAAAGAGCATTGCAATTTCAGTCTTTGAATTGGCGATATTTTACTCTATCCATCGCAAAATGTAAATAGCAGCATTATAGATGTTGTTTCAAGGTGAAAAGACTTTCCCAGCATGTAAACCAACTTACCAGTAAACATCAGTAGCTTGCACAATATTCTAGCTTAGTTGTAGACAAATATTTTTAGTTTGTGTTATTACTTTTAAACAAGACAATTAGATTTAGCTTTAGTCCCAGAATGCTTGAATCAGAAGAGCAGGATGGTCTTTCAGCGTTAGAGAAAATCCCAGAATTTTAAAGTTTGTTAGCACTCCCTGTTTCCTAAAAATTAAATTTCTACAGATTAACTTTATAATTCCTACAGATTAACTTTAATTTCTACAGATCAGCCAGATAATCCTGCAAGATATTGCATGTTGTGAGCACTTTAGCAAAGAGTTTATCACGAGTTTCATTTGGTGCTTTTTATGCTACAGTTAAGAATAAATGTATTTTTTATTGCCGGGCACTTGATTCCCTAATCAGTCGACAATTTTTTGCCGCCAGAACGTGAACCCTTTTTCGTCACATGGCCTTACCCTGGCGCACGACGGGGGATAGATCAAATTACTCCCTAAACGGACACCACAATGTCCGTGCCCGTAGGTGGGATTCGAATCAACCGAGAAGTCGAGAAAACACGAGGAAACGCCTGCCATATAGATGTCAACTACCGGACCGGCGTTAAGAATAAATATAAACTGTTTATATATTTAAAATATCCTCTCTCTCTCTCTCTCTCTCTCTCTCTCTCTGTATATATATATATATATATATATATATATATATATATATATATATATATATATATATATATATTTATATATATAAATTGAAAGATTTTAAGCGAAAATTACGCATAAACTACTGTATGTACAAAAAAAACCATCACTAGCATATCTGTTACAAATGAGTAAGTATAGACCAAGACTAAGGATAAAGATAGAAGGTAACATATCACTACAATGGTAGAGGGGGATGAGAAGAATATTAGGATATAAAATTCACAAGTAAAAGTATATAAATATAAATATAAATAAAAATAAAAATAAAACACGGCAAAAATGAGAAAAGGCAATAATAATTAGCTCAAGATAAAAGATTAAGACATAGAGAACAATCAATTGAAACTACACAAAAATGGCGGTTAGTTCGAAATTGTATTCTCATCAGGACAGCCATACAATTCGAATTAAAACCGATAGAATAGCCAGTTTCTGACAAAGGCGATAGTATTTAACTATAGACACCATTGGAACTGTCTACTGGCTAGTGGAAGGAGAAAAATAAATCAATTGAATTACAAATCAGAAAAATAATACTTCCTCGAACAGAAATATGAACTCACAAGCATTGCCACCGCGTGTAAGTTGAACAAGCGACTGAGCATTTCACCTCACTTCGTCAATGAGAGTGGGCACCGGAATGAATACATTTGAACGATACATAACATGTATGGAGACTTTCAAAAATAGTAATCAGTCTAGGACTCAGGAAAAGTGGAAAACAGTCATTCGAAAATAGTAAAAAGTATTAGACTCAGGCCAAGGGGTAAGTTAGGTGATAAGAATGGGTGAATTCTCAAAATTGAGTTATCAAATCAAAGATATATATATATATATATATATATACACACACACACACATATATATATATATATATATATATATATATATATATATATATATATATATATATATATATATATATATATATATATGTAAATATAAAAGATAGATTTCTAAAGAAAAATTTTGAAATGAATTTTAGTGTACTTGCGCACAGCAGCATAAAACACTAAAATATATAAAGGGTTAATATATAAAAATATAAATGGAAATAAAAATGAAGAAGGAAGTCAACGTAAAGTGCTTACACAATGGCGGTAAGGGGTAGTGACCTTACTCCCCAGTTATCAACATGCATGTCTTAAATGCCGCGGAACTGCACTCCTGGACGCCAGCACTGACTGTAGCCAACCTCCGGAGTGATAATCAAAACTATCACAAGACCTTTTATAAAGGAAAGTGATATTATAAAGTATTGGTCCAAGCCTCAGAGACAGCTAAGTTCATGCCTATGCTTCCTCTTTATAACATCAAAATAATCATATTCAGCAGTTTAGATGTTTGTGATGTCATTACTCTCAATGACGTATAATCAATGTTCATAATGACCTCAAATATTCACACAAACTCAACCCATATTTTTCATTTTTTCCGTAGTAATTTTTGGTGTAATGGATCATAAATTGCATTGGATATCTTTGCCTGAATGCCTGTAGTAAGAATTTTCTGTCACTTTCCAATCTGGTGACGTCACTGCTTACAATTCTTTTTGTTCTCGCTAGACCACCAATAAATACATTTCTAAATATATTCAAGTGTAAATTAGATGTCCAATGTATGATTCCTGCTGTAGGAATACTATAAGTTATTCTTTTATCATATATATAGAATGACAGTATATCATGGCTGAAATCAATACTGAGATCTAGAAAATTTACGACATTATTATATTACGACACATTGGTGGATTTTCTTCCAATATTAAATTTGAGTGATAAAATTCAAAATTCATTTGAAAACTTTCGTTTTCATAACCTATTAACAAATCATCAACGTAACGTATGTAAATTATTTCATTGTCAATATGGGATTTTTTTTCAAAGTGATCAAGGTAGATGTCTGCTAAAATTGACGAGCATCCCCCACCCATGGGGATGCCTTTGATTTGCTTATAGAAATTCAATCCGTTATATAGGTAGTTTTCTTTTATAACAATCTTAATCAGAGATCTATTTGTTGATTTCTGTTCTTCTTCTATTTGTTGATCTAATTTGTTGATTTCTATATATTTTTGCATTTCAAATTCCCCGTACAACAAGTTCAGTATTCGGTATAATACTTTGAGTTCAATATTGTTAAATAGTTCTTGAAAATCATAGGTTCTGAAAAATAATTTTGTTTGATGATTCTTCAAGATCTCTATGACCCTATTGATCACTATTGAATTATAAATGTAAAAAAATATAATTGCTTAATAAAAATTAATAGTATAGTACAGAGACCTCTGTAACTGCTACATCGAAAATGGAAATTTTGCGAAATATAAAGTATATAAAATCCAGACCTTTATAAGAACGCAATCTACAAAGAAATTGTTTTATCACGTCACTTTCATCATGATAGCAAGGATTTTGTCCCACATGTTTGAAGCATTTATTTTTCAGGATCGATTATAGATAGAAATTATATGATGGGTGATACAGATTCAGCAACAAGTTCCGGAGGAGAAAGAGAGTTCATTGAGTATTTCCACTTCTGGTTCATTTTCCATTCACTGTTCAAATTTTTTCATTTTACTGGAAATACCTCTCAACGTAGATTACAGATGATAACTAATCTGAATTCAGCATGAAATTTCAGAGGAAGATGAGGACGTTTACTAAAATTTTCCTCTTACGGTTCTTTTCCACCTCTGATTTAAAAAAAAAAGAAATTTGAAACATCTATTTCTCAAGCTCAGCTCTAACAGCTTTGATAATGATTGAAATAAATTCAGCATCACCACATTCAGCAACATCTTCAATCCAGCAACAATTCTGCAACACCCCCTTTTACTTCTTCGGTTTTAATAGTTTTCTTCGAACAAATAGTTCTCAGTATTGGCAATAGATAGAGTTTAGATGAAGGCTGATATGGATTCAGATTGAAATTTCAGAAATGTTGTAGATGAGGGGGGTCACTAAAATTTTCTACTTTCGGTTCTAGAGATTCACTTCCATTTCTTTTTACTTTCCTTATATACATAATGTATAAGGAAAGTATTGTGACGGGGTCGAAAATTCAAATTCGAGTTTTCGACGGGAGAGCACGTTTCATGCATCCCTGAACACGAATCGAACATTTTTGAAGTGATGTCTGTGTGTGTGTGTGTGTGTGTGTGAAAGTATGTGTGTGTGTGTGTGTGTGTGTGTGTCAGTGAGTCTGCGGAGACGATAACTGGCGAACGAATGGACCGATTCGAATAAAATTTAGAAAAAAAATCACAATCCGTAAACACTGGAAGCCTATTGTTTTTATGCGCAATCGAATGTTCAGAACACCCCTTAAATTTTCAAGTGAAATTTTGAAAAAATCGTCAAAAATCAAAACCGCTAATAAAGTTACGCAAATAGACATTTCATATGTAATTTTTCATTAGAAAACGATTCACATAAATTTTAAAACGCTAACATGAACCGTTCTCGAGATATTGCACATTTTTCAAAAAAATTATCAAAAAGTTACATAAAATAAAAAAAAATATTTCCTATTGAGAAACATGTTCACTTTTCATATGTAATACCATGCGATAAATTTGGTAACATCATTCTCGTGGATCTAGCTCGTTCCATTCATGAAAAAAGATACTTTGAGTAATACTTTTGTATTTGAACGCCAATGGTCATTTATCTGCTGTAAGAATAACTTATTTCTTCTTCCATAACGCTTGACGAGATTTTGGCGACGAATTAGGTAGAATGTCGCCAACTTGGCGACTTTATTAAATGTTGCTAAATTAACGAAAACTCACCAACTGGATAAATATGACGCTAAATCAATGACGACTCATTGATGATGACGACATGGAAAATGACGACTCATTGACGAAATTTAATATCTTGGAAGGATTATAAATAACTACTACAAAAATAATCTATTTTTTTTTACTGTAAAATTAGTAAATTCATTGCCTTATATAAGGAAAATCATCAGATGTTTTAATATCCATATGACTGTACGAAAGAAATGATCAAAAACTTTAAAAATACCTAATAATTCAGCCAAAATGGATTGGTACAGACCAATTTTCAATATATGAAGGCTCCTTTATGAACTTCTTATTAAATTTGTAACGTCCATACTGCGAATTTTTCTGGACATACGTTAATATTTCCCTCCAAAATCATCAGTCCAATAAAACAAAATTAATAACAAAAAAAAGTTATCTTTCAATAGTGTTAGTCTCGCTTCCAAGCTCTCTTCCAACTATCATCTTGTTTTAAGAATATTTTAAGGAAACCACATTACATGAGTTTTTTTAGTACCTGCTTTCGGGCGACTTTCGTTCCATCATTCGCCGCGTTCCTCTTTTATTCAAATGATAAATCAGAACGCAAAGAAATCTCCTGCTCTCGAAATTGAATACTCCGTCTCTGTCACAATTTTTTAAACAAATGTAGCGTTTCATTCAAAAATATCCAGTCAGTGCATTAAATTGAAAAAGGATTTATCACAACGGCTCCCTGTGATTGTACGAATTTTTTCAAGTCAAACTCGCGGAAAATTTTTCGAAATTGCTTTTGTTTCAAAGACACTATTGCTGGATTTTCATGCTTTTATTTTTGCTTTCCCTGCATATATAGTATAATGTATAGTGTAAGTATTGTGATGGGGTTAAAAATTCAAATTTGAGTTTTCGACAGAAGAGCTTGTTCTAAGCACCACTGGGCTTGAATCGAACATTTTGATGTGATATTTGTGTGCATGTGTGTGTGCATGCGTGTGTGTGTGTGTGTAAGTATATATGTATGTGTATGCAAATATATATATATATATATATATATATATATATATATATATATGTATGTGTATGCAAATATATATATATATATATATATATATATATATATATATATGTGTGTGTGTGTATGTAAGTATATATATAGATGTATGTGTGCGTGTGTGTATGTAAGTATATATATATATGTGTGTGTGTGTGTGAATCTGTGTAAGTATATATATGTATACATATGTAACCATATATATGTATATGTATGTAAGTATATATATGTACAGTATTGTGGCAATTAATTGAGAAATGTCATTTTTTTCGTTTTATCACACGTAAGCTTAGGAAGAAGAACTCCAAATTAGCTCAGAGTTCAAATTGCAGTTATTATCAAAGTAGCAGGTGTTCGTATGCACCTGGTAAGTAGCAGGTGTTCAAATTCCTCCGCCAGGTGGCAGGTGTTCCGCAGTGGTAGTTTCTCAGTTGTTGCGGGGCTCATTAGCGTCATGGATATCAGCGCGGAAACACGTGCTAAAGTGATTGCGCTTAGAGAACACACTTCTAAGACGTTCGAGGAAATAGGTAAAATATGTGGAGTGAGTACAGCAAGTGTCGGGAGGATCTGGAAGCGGTTTCAGGAAACAGGAAATGCTGGAACCAACCGCTCTGGAAGATGCGGCCGAAAAAGATCAACTTCGGCTCGTGATGACAAAACTTTACATCGAATGAGTGTTAAAAATCCTCGATTCACCAGTTTTGACCTGTCTAAGTCTATTGTGGCAGCTGGTGTTGATATTGCACCTTCAAGAGTGCTATACAGGCTGTTAGAACGCGGACGGAGAGCACGTCGACCGTACAAGAAGCAGCTTCTGACGCTTCGCATGAAGAAAAAAAGGTTGGAATGGGCACGGAAATACAAAACATGGACTGAGAAGGACTGGGGGAAAGTTCTCTTTTCTGACGAAATACATTTTGTGGCTCAGGTATTTAGATCTATGTTCGTGAGAAGGAGCCAAGGAGAACCTCTCAATCAGCACCACATCAATCAAGCACCCAAGCATCCGCCCAAAAAGATGTTTTGGGGTTGTTTCAGCGTTTTGGGGACAGAATCTCTTGTTCCCGTAGAGGGAATGATGAACAGTGCCAGTTACGAAGTCATATTGACCCGAAAAGTGCTTCCAACCATGGCTAAACTGTGGCCGAACGGAGATTGCGTTTTCCAACAAGACAGCGCGCCATGTCACACTTCGAAGTGAATCAAAAATTTCTGCTCAAAAAAAATATTACCGTACTGGATTGGCTCGGGAATTCACCAGACTTGAATCCCATAGAAAATTTGTGGGCTATTGTCAAAAAACGGCTTCACAAATTTGACTGTACGACGATGGACAAGCTAATTTCGGCCGTTATTGACATTTGGTTCAGAGACGTTGAAATTAAAACTACATGTGCTAGTCTAGTACATTCCATGCCGAAACGTGTCTGTGATGTTATAAAGTCTCGGGGAGGTCATATCACTTATTAGTTTTAAATGTATCCATAGAAAACTTGAATAAAACTGAATATTATAAAAAAACTGAATTTCTCAATTAATTGCCACAATACTGTAGGTATATATATTCTATAATAAAATAAATATTTTGATGTTTTAAATCTTTGTCAGATAAATGAAGAGCAAACTTTAATAAGAGTTTTCTGGTTATTCCTTGGATAGAAATAATGTGGGATTTGAAGATATTAACCACGCCCGCAAAGTATTTGTAAGATTTGAATTTTTAGAAAAAAATATATAACTATTAAAAAAGTTTTCAAACAAATAAAGATAAAACTTTAACAGGAATGTCTATTCTTTTGAAATATATAAATTGTGGTTTCCTAGTGTTTACACAAGCGCATCGAATTTTAGTAACAGTTGCATTTTTAGAAAAAATAAGGAATTGATTTTTTAAACATGAAAATGGAAAAATGAATTTCATAGGGGAGATGTGAGGTTTTTTATTTTATCTTTAAAAATACATCAATGATTCTCAGTACATAAAACACGTTCCCCATATATCTGTAAGATTTGATCTTAAAATAATTTAAATCAATATATATTTATATTTAAATTTGTGAGGAAATGAAAAGCGAACATCAGTAAGGATGATTCAGATTTGCATCACGAGCATAAGATTTGAATTAAAATATAATGTTTATATTTATATATTTTGAAAATGAAATAGCGATCTCATTTTCAGAATTGGTTCTTTTAATTTGCATTTTAGGAAAGTAGTATTTTTCATATGTGTTTTTAAAATGTAAAAAAATACCTTAGTAAATATGAGCACATCCGCCCATCCTACAATCCATCAATTATCACTTTGATACACGACATATTATTATAGATTAGATATTATTGTAGGATCTTGAATCAAGTTTAGCGATTTGCGATTCCGCACGCTTTGGTATAGTATATGCAACGATTTCAATTTTTAATAAGCTGTCATTTACTACCCCAGAGATTTCAATGATAACTTATTTAACTGTTTGGAAGGCGCCTTTTTTAGAGCAGCTAGCTCTTTATCTGGAGAAATCCGTACAACTGTGTTTGGATCCGGTTAAACAATCTTTCAAATTTTATAAAAAAATTTATATTGTTATTTATGGTAGATATATATAAAAATTTAAAGTGTGTAAAAAATGTGGGTCCTAGAGTAACCGATTTTGTTGTAACTCCGTATACAGTCTAGAAACACCTAACTTCAAAAGAAAATTAATAACTTGGTAATTAGACCTAACATCACTTTTATGAAGTGTTCATATGGCAATCACGTTCATACAGTAAGCACTTTGTTAATGAACATATAGTGCTTACTATATTTTATTAGGAAGTCATATAGTAATCTTATTTTGTTAAGAGCAGTATAGTAATTACGTATTGCGTGCAATATGTATAGAAATTGCTTTTTGTTAGGGATCCGTTATTTATTTTGTCTAGATATCACAGATATAGTATATGCTTTCCTTCACGCAATAAATTCTAAGGAAAAACAAGTTTTTCAATATCGGAAATCGATAATTTGCAACATTTTCAAAGGAATATGAGTGTGTAGGCAGATAGTAGAGGTTTGGCAATTTTGCATGCTACGAATTTTGGATAATGTTGCACTATTGTTTTGAATTGAGTCTGGCTACACTTTGAATTTGGTGCAATCTCTTGTGTAATTAAAATTCGTTTTATTTTTTTTTTCAATGAGTCGATGTTGTGTAGAAATGGGCAGAAAAAAACATTATTTTTCATAATATATGTTTTACGTTTTCTTTTCATAATTTATGTTTTACATTTTTCTTTTCATAATTTATGTTTCACATTTTTTATCATAATTTATGTTTTCATTTATGTTTGCATCAGTGTTTTCATTTCTTGTTTAAGTTTTTCCTCTCTCCTCCGACCTCCTTTATATCAGAAAAACTATGCAGTATTATGCATGAATCGAGGCATTATAAGTACGAGAACAATTCATATGAAAACACTGAACTCTATAATTCGCAAAGAAAATGCATCAAAAGGCAAAAACATAGTCATGACTTAGTAAATAACATAATGATGTTGCATAATGACTTAAAGTTTGAAAGATGAAAATGTTACGCTAGATAAAACTATGTTCCTAGTTTCAGCTCTCTACGTGCTCTGAAAGTCGAAAAGAATACAGTGAGACCTTTTAGGAAGTTTGAAGTCTGTGAACAAAGAACTCAGACGGATGACGCCAAGGTTGACAGTTTTGCTCAGAGAGGTTTACAACCCGTATATCCTTGGCAACATCAGGTGGAAAAAATCACGATAGCGACATTGAGTGTAAGCAATGCTTCCGCGCAAGACTAGCACAAGCTTCATAAGCTCCACCAAAAAAGGGAAGCCAATCAGGAAGCACCCCAACATCGCACAGAATGCAAGGTCAATGAGAGTCGGGAAAGTTGTGGTTCCCCGAAACTAGATTCAATTAAATATATATTGCCGAGAGAGAGTGTTGCTGGAGTTCGACAGAGTTGGTGACTAGAGTTCGAGAGAGGTAGTGACTGGAATTTAAGTGATGTAGTCGCAAAAATTGGACGACAACAATATCAAATGTGGCGTGATACGAAAAAAAAATCTTCTTTCTGCCTCGCTATTAATATTATATTTTTCTGCCTTGCTATTAATATTATATTTTTCTGCCTCGCTATTAATACCACATATACATTTAAAGATGGCGTACATAAATAAAGTAATGCAATGACATGAAAATGTTCCGCTGTATGAAACTATTGGCAGAGTTTTAGCTCTTTGCGTGATCTAGAAGGCGAGAAAGTGTCCGTCAAAAATGTTAAAGAAAGAGACAAATCGAGTCAACGCGAAAATAATAAGTGCAAGAAAAATGAAGATATAATAGTTTTCTATGTTATTTTGTCTAAATATCACATATATACATGCTTTGATTTATGCAAAAACACATACACGCGAATCATAGATACCTACACAACACGCATATTTGCGATTTGTATAGTTATTATGGATGAGCAAAGCGAAGTCCTTTTTCCATTCCTCTAGAAACGAAATCAACATTTGACTGAATTTTGTTATCACTTTTACTCGAAAAGTACAGCGTGTCCATAGTTAAAGTAGAGATATTTAGAGCGCGATAGTGAAAAAACTGTTGGGCCAAAATCTACCAAATTTGCAGTAAATACTATATAGACCATGGAGTTTTGATTTTCAAAAGAATAAGAAATAGTTCGGATTTTTGCCACCGCAGCCCAAAGTGGAGCTGCAAGGTCCATTTTTGGAGTAAAATAGTCATAGGAAATACAGAAAGTTAACATTTAACATACATTTTGATATTGACATCACATTTTGCATTCACATTTGCACTTACGTTTTATCAAACATTTTAGCAATCGCGTCTCCCATACGCAGTAGTGCGTTGTAGTAAATATGCAGTTTTCACGGAGAAAAGAGGTGGTAATGCAAAACGTTTTCAAAATGCATATAAAATGCCCGTAACATGGAAGACAGATTAACAAAGTACGAATTTTAGCATTGTTTGTGTAGGACAGATCTTTGAAGATGGCCTTGAACTGAGAAATATGGAAATTCATTAGGCGCAGATATAAATAGCCATACCCTTGTTCATGTAAAAAACAGAGGTAGTTCGGAACAACTTCCATCCACGCACGTTTTGGTTACTTGAAATTCCTTTTTGCGCATGGAAGATAGATTAACAAAGTACCAATTCAGCGTTTTGTTGAAATACGGCATTATGGACATGTTCCCGCCTGATATAGAAATTGGTCGATGAGAGGTATAATATTATCTTTTTTCAGACTAGGCCAGATGAATAAATACATCGCCTGCTGTTGGCCGGAACATCGGCTTTATTTTTGCTGTCGTATATTTTCCAGAATCCATATGCCATTGTCCAGACCTCTTCAAATTTATCCTGATGTATCAGATACTTAATATCATAGTCTTCTTTCAATGAACTAGAGGCTCTTTGCATAATATTTTGTTTTGGAAAGACGTAAAATAATCAACTTTTGGTATGCGACTAACAGATGTTAAATAATTTTTAAAACGTTATTTAATTTCAAATATTTTACCATTCAGATAGACATCAATTGTTACAATAAAAAACTTCAAATTGTTACAACTAACTGCATTGCAAAATAGAAGCTTATAACAAGGTATTGTTGAAACCTTACTATTATTTAAATTACAAATCATCGTTGTGATCGAACTATAACAATAAATTATTGTGAGATATCTAACCAATCACAGTGTGGTTTTTCTTTTGCCAATCAGTGTCTTTGAAAGACAAAAAGCTTTGGATACTATGTATGGGACATGCGCAGTGAGTATTTAGATAATGTCTCTCTACCATTCACGAGTCAGAGAAAACTAGCATTTAGAATGTGAAATATTTGAATTATTTAAAAATAAGAGAAATATTCTAAATATTAAATGTTAAAATTCATTCGAAATTAATTGAAGCAGCTATAAAATCTGTATTTAAATATTTCAATTGAAAATTAAACTTTTCTAAACATAAATGATTTTTAAATGTCATGAATATTTAATCATTTAAATGTGAGCATCTTTCAAAATTTAAATACTTAAAAATGAACAAACACATTTTGAAATTCACTTATTTAAACATAAACAAAGAAATTTCAAAATTCAAATACAATTTGTAAAAATAAGTCAAAAATTCAAATATCAAATTTATTTCCACTTACTATTGCGTGAGCTTTCGATGTTTATCGATTTAACAATATCTAGAAATCGATGTACATAATAAAATTCTAATGAGCCCGACACATGTCTTTCGCTACAAATAATTCATTTTTAGTATTGCGGAGGAAAATTACACGATTTAGAGCTTTCTTATACTTGATCTCGCTGAAAATCAGAACAATTTTCGGAATTTCCGTTCAAGTAAATTTCATGGACATTCATTTCATGGATTATTTGGTCATATACCGTGTTCCATGCAATTTGCGTCGAATTTTTAAACTCTCCGGGGGGGAGCCCTATATTGAAGATTTTCTAAAAATATAAATTTATACTTTTAGGCCTGCGCTTCGCAAGTTTCTGAATGGTCATTAATGCATAATTTACTGCAGAAAATAGTGTTTTGAAATCTGTCTAATAAAATATTCATGCACATTTAAGTTTTTATCTAGAATTCTAAAACAAATTGATATTTTTTTATTTGAAGAAATGTTTTGTATCTATATAATTGTATAACGTGTGTTTTTTTTTTCAGATCCTTCAGAAGCCCCTCCTAAAAGTCCCCTCCTGTGACCAAGAAGATTGAATCTTTGCACACATAGTATCGACCATGGTACAGACTCTCGGTGGCGTCGTCAAAGGCGTCATACCCCCACCCCTCATAAACTATTCGGAATCGTTGAAGTTCCGAGAAATAATGTTTAGTGATGTCTTCTCAAATGTTTCCTGGCGATGTTACTGCAGAATCTAACGAAGCCAAATATTCAATTCTCACCCATGAGGGGAGGGCAAAAAAATTGGTACTTTTTGAAAAGTCACTGCAGGCCAACCAGAAACCCCTTGACACAGTGGCTAAATATTTTATGTTAACATCTATGGTAATTCGTTGCCCACATCAGATTTTCCCCCCTAGGTTGTGCTTTAGCAAAAGGTTTAGTATTAAAGCAGTGTATAAGTTATGCTTCATAACATGACATATCTATGATTTATAAGCTCGACTATTTATACACAAAACATTTATGTAAAAGGTTTTCTAACAGTACCTTCTAAATATGTATTGTATACAAATGCAAAATTTATATATTAACAAACGTAATTGGCTTTAAACTTCCACAAAGTAGTCAATGGTTAGTCATTTCTAACACTTTTCAACGTACTTGTAAAGTGCTTATGGCATTGTTCATTCTGTCTCTCCGTTCGCACGATAACTGCAGCACATGACTTTCCCTGCGGTCTGAAATTATTTTTCTCTTTATTTCATTAATAATTCATTAAATTGAGTTTAGTTGCACAAAATAACACGCATAACTAATTGACATTACATGGAATGTATACTTTTAATTCAGCTTTCATTTTCATTTAACTGGACTTATTCTCAAACAGGCGTAGCGAAAATACGAAGAAATTAAAATATCTCGAGAACGACCTAGAGCAGGGGTCGGCAACCTATTGAAACGGAAGAGCCAAAAGTTACAATTTACAAAATTTCCCAGTTTTTAAAGAGCCATTAAAAATGTTCGTTTCAATATTATAGTATTTGCTTATATATATTTGATTTTTGATTTAAAATAAACGGCTTTAAATACGGAATAATATTTATTCATATAAAAACACAAATATACAAATTACATCAATGGGAGCATTGGCTTTACATGCCTTTTGAAAGTTTGATTAAATTTGGCCTATAACTTGTTGTTTTAAGTTTCAAGCACGACTCTAGATTTTTATTTGTTAGTTGACTTCTAACTTTACTTTTTATTATATTCCTGCAAGGGAATGCTTGCTCGAACGAATATGTCGACCCGATGATCCTCAGCACTCCATATGCCAACTTCTTCACCTCACTGTAGCATTCTGGAAGACTATTCCATGCGCTGAATATGAGGGTCTCAACTCGCGGATTTTTTTTTAGAATTTATTTCCACTTGTGCTGCGCGACGTGCATGCATTTCTGGACCTCCAACTCTTCCGACTAGTTCTTGAGTTCTGCGAACTTGCCACTCCACAAGTCTTTGCTTTTCAAATTTAGCAATTGCATTTGGAGCGATCCAGCATCAATTGCAAATGGCTCAATGTTGATCGCATTTGTATTTGTGTTGAGAGGATTTACTATGAACGCGAGAGTACTTTTGTTTGTTTTGAATTGTTCGAATCTCTCAGCGAATCTATCCTTCATGTCTTTTAAAGCTATGCTGAAGTAATTCGTGTCAATAGTTGCATTGGTCTCATAGCAATATTGCTTCAGATTTTTAAAATGAAGTCATTTACCGCTCTCTATGTCTTCAACAAAAAGAAGTAATTTTTTTTCGAAATAAACGACTTCTTCAAGCAAGGCGTAGGCTGGGTTGCCCTTTCCTTGCAGTTTTAGATTTAGTTCATTTAGTTTCATTGTGGTATCTACCATGAATTTGAATTTTTGCAGCCATTTGTCTTCTTCCAATTCGGGATGGTCAATGCTTTTTTTCATTGAGGAATGTTTTTATTTCACTCAAGCACAAAGTAAAACGTTGCAACACGTTACCTCAGGAAAGCCATCGCACTTTATTGTGCAGAAGTTGGTCAGAAAACTGGCTATCTATTTCTACAAGGAAATCTTTAAACTGGCGATGGTAGAGTGCTTTTGCCAAGATTCTGGTAATAATCTTAATTACCAAGTTCATGACCTCAACTATTTCGGCCGGAAATGTTTGGGCACAAAGCGCTTCTTGATGAATTATAAGTGAAACGTTAGAATTTCGTGCTTTATTTTTTCTGAAGAACTGATGTTACCCCTCTATGTACTCCTGTCATACTTCTGACTCCCTCAGTTGCTATAGAAACGATTTTATTTATATCGATTCCATTGTCTTCCAGGCATTTTTGCACAGCATTTGCTATATCTTCTCCACGAGTTTGCCCTGAGAGCGGTAGCAATCCTAGCAGTTCTTCTTTTGGACCTTGGTACGACATATACCTGACGAAAAGGGTAACTTATGCCGTGTCTTTTATGTCGCAAGACTCATCTATAGCAAGTGATAAGGCAGAAACCAGTTGAATGTCTTCCACTTGTATATGTGTTACATTTGAAGACCTTTTAGCAGTTCTATATTGTACTGTTTTAGCTGATAATGGCAAATCTTTGATTTTTTTTCATGATTTCTGCTTTGTTTTTAAAATCAAGAAACAGTTCTTCAGATGCACGTATAAAACAATCTTTGACGTACTCACCATCTGTGAATGGTTTTCCTCTTTTTGCAATTTCTAATGATACTGCAAAGCTTTCCAGATTTATATTATTGGAAGATTGCGCCCAGTTACTTAGCATGGAACTTGACGGTTGTTGGGTTTTTTTTTGGAGCTCTTCAACAGCTTTTTTTCGTGCGTCACCGGTTGGATATTTACTAGCAAACTGGGTATGTTTTGTAGTGAAGTGTCTCTCCAAATTTGACTTCTTATTGTGTGCGAGTTTTTCGTGGCAAATAAGACAAGTCGGAAGGCCATCTGTGTTGCATATGAATGCAAACGACTCCGTCCAATCCTGATTGAATTCTCGGTTTTCTTCTTCAGTTCTAATGTTTTTTTTTACTAGATGCCATGCTGGCGGCGGAGCTGAAAAAATGATTTTTTTCAATTTTACTTAGCTATCTAAGACGGCAAACAATTTATTTACCATTATTACTTCGTTAACACGATCCTCAGATATGTAATCCAATTCTGTTACTGATTTTATTATATTATACGCTTACATATCTTTGAGAAGATATTTCGCTTCTAAATCGTATTCTTCTTGAAACAACAAGCGAATAGACACGCAAAAACCGCAAGCGATTAAACTAACACACATGCAACGTAACATGTGTTTTCGACATGCAACGTAACGTCGACCGCGCTATCCGAGATGACTGACTGTCAACACGTCTAGAGTCTAGACTGTGGCTGTTTGGGTGAGACGGAAATGGAATGCAATTGGCTGAAAGATAAACATGGTCACGGAGTCTCATCTCTAAGAACAAAACAATAGTTCAAATTTATCTCATTACGGTCATGTTAAGCGTAGCGATTTGTAATTAACGATTATGAAAATATAAGCTATTGAGAAATTAGGTACTTAAAAATATATTTTCTTATTTTTTAAGGGTTTTGATAATAAATTATTAATTTTTTCGTATGGAACTGGAGAGCCGCAACTTTGCATCAAAAGAGCCACACGCGGCTCGCGAGCCGCAGGTTGCCGACCCCTGACCTAGAGTAATAGTCCTAGAGTAATAGGGTTGGTCTTATTCTTTTTATCGTCAAAATTTGCATATAACGTAATTGGCTTTAAATTTCCTCAAATGGGGATGTCATTTCTAAACAATGGGGATGTCATTTCTAACACTTTTCAACGTACTTGTAAAGTGCTTATGGCATTGCTCATTCTGTCTCTCCGTTCGCACGACAACTGCAGCACATGACTTTCCCTGCAGACTGAAATTATTTTTTTCTCCTTATTTCATTAATAATTCATTAAATTGAGTTTAATTGCACAAAATAACACGCATAACTAATTGACATTACACGGAATGTACACTTTTAATTCAGCTTTCGTTTTCATTTAACTGGACTTATTCTCAAAACCGGTGTAGCGAAAATACGAAAAAATTAAAACATCTCGAGAACGGCCTGGAGTAATAGTCCTAGAGTAATAGGGTTGGTTTTATTCTTTTTATCGTCAAAACTTGCATATAAAATAATCATTTAATTGATATATTTGAACACAAGTAGTTTTTTATTTTTAAATTTAACGATGATTTTTGCTGGTCATTTCGCAAAAAAACGCAGGTTCTTTCTTCCGAATCGTACCAAAATCTAATCAGAACCAGGTTACCCTACAAGTGATTTATCTACCAAATTTTGTGAAATTTGGTCTATTAGATTTTCAGCTAGAGTGGATACAGCAATTTTTTGGGGGCCATTTCGTATAAAAAAGTAGGTTCTTTTATCCCGAATCGTGTAGGTTCTCGTATCCCGAATCGTGTAGGTTCTTTTATCCCGAATCGTATCCCGAATCGTACCTTCCACCGAATCGTACCCCCAATCGTAATCAGCACCAGGATCACCCCCTCCACACACACACACGTGACTTACCTATCAAATTTCATGAAATTCAGTAAATTAATTTTTCAGTAAGAATGGAGACATACATTTCACGGGCAGACCCTCAGACAGACAGACACTCAGACAGACAGACGCACACACAGACACACACAGACACACACAGACACATACAGAGACACTAAAAAAGTTTGGGTATTTTTCGGGTCCCACAACGTGTAGATCCGTCAAAAACTCGAATTGTGATTTTTGACATGATTCCAATAATATCCCTATGCATTACCATGTATTGCCGGGAAAGTAAAAATCTGATGTGGACAACACATGACTTTCCCTGCAGACTCAAATTCATATTTCCTTTATTTCTTTAATAATTCATTAGATTGAGTTTAATTGAACTAAATAGCACTAAATTTGCATTTTTAATTCAATTTTTGTTTTTATTTGGTAATTGGATATTTTTCTGAAATCGGCGTAACAAAAATGCAAAATATCTCAAATATCTTGAGAACAGATAGTCCTAAAGTATAATGGAGTGTGTTATTTTATTTTCTTCTTCAAAAATTGCGTATAAAACAAGAATTTAATTGATACATTTGAGCATACACTACTTAGTCCTTTTTTTAGATTTTTGAGGGCCATTTCGTAAAAAAAGCCAGGCTGTTCTTTTCCGAATCGTACCAAATTCTAATCAGCACCAGAATATCCAGCAAGTAACTTATTCACCAAATTTTGTGAAATTTGGTCAATTACCATTTTAGCTAAAGCCGATAAATGAAATTTTTATGGGCCGTTTTGCAAAAAAAGGCGGATTCAGTTTTTACGAATCGCACCAAAAACTAATCAGCAGCAGGGTCACAACCATGTGACTTACCTACCAAATTTTATGAAATTCGGTCCGTTAGTTTTTGAGTTAGAGTGGATTGCACAGACACACAGACAGACACACACACAGACGTCACGCTAAAAATACTTTTTTCGTATTCTAGATGTCTCGAAACGTGTATATCCGTCGAAAACTCGAGTTGTGATTTTCGGCATGAGGCCAATACTTTCCCTATGCATAACCACGTACTGCAGAGAAAGTACAAATCTGATGTGGGCAGCACATGACTTTCCCTGCAGACTTATATACATATTCTCTTATTTTAATTAAATTTAATTCACTATTAATTCAATTTTCGTTCTCATTTGGTAACTGGACTCATTTTCAAAGGTGGCGTAGAGAAAAAAACAAAAACAAAAATATCTCGAGAACGGCTAGTCCTAGTTTAATGGGATTGGTCTTATTCTTTTCTTCGTTAAAAATTACGCATAAAACAAACATTTAATGGATACATTTCAGCATACGTACTTTTTAACACTTTACAACAAAGTTGAAAAGTGTTTATGACTTTGTTCATTCTGTCTGTCTGTCTGTCTGTCTGTCTGTCTGTCTGTCCGTTAGCACGATATCTGCCGCAAAAATGACTTAATCAAAATGAAATTTTAGTATGTTGTTCAGACCTATAAGAATATAAATGAATAATATCACCCAATTAGTTTTGGATTGAACCGGGGTTGAAAAAATGAAGTACATTGAGCCCTATGGGACCTAATTTTTCAAACATTTTTTAAGCGGATTTAAAATTCACAATTGCTTCGAAAATTTTAAGTAATAGTCAAATTGTTCCATAAAATATATAAAAAAAATGCAGCGAAATATATTCAGTAGTTTTTTAAATAAAAATTAAAATAATAATTACACAACTTATATGAAACGATCACGTGACCATGATATGAAACGATCACATGACCCACTTCAAAATGATATATGGCATCCATCTTGTTTCAAAATCGTGATTTTTTTAAGTTCTTTTTAATTCATATTGAGTGTTGTATCCGTCCTAAAACTACTTTATTTTTGCTTAAATTCTGTGCATCTACATACTAAAACAACACAATGACAATATATTTGAGTTTAAATTCTTATTCAAATTTGATTATATCTACAACTAAGCCTATTTTTCACCTATGTAAAATGTATACAGCAAAATATGTAGAATGAGTTGTATTAGAATTACTGTATTTCTTTAACACAAAATAATTCAGTCCATGGAGTCTTCATGGCTGATATGAATGAAATATTAATTGATTTTATAAACAGAAGGACGATTTTTTTCGATGAAGTTTTAAGCATAAAGTTTATGAATTGTAGCTCCATAGTCTTAATTTTTAAATAGAATAAATTATTATAGTATTGTGATGAATGAAATGGAGAAAGTTATGAATGAAATCCTGCTTTTATAGAGAGATCCAGGCGTGTTATTTTTTCTATGACGTCATTTGAATTTATTTCAGTTGTTTTCGATGAAGTTTTCAACTATAATAAATTATCGTAGTATTATGATAATTCTAAAACTATTACCGAGGAATGTATAACATTTTAGAGATATTTAAACTAGGCAATTTATATTTCAATGCCGTCATTTGAATGAAGTTCATTTTTTTCAATGAAGGTTTAAGTTTTCAAATATAATAAATCAATGTAGTATTGTGATAAGTTTTAAAATATTACCGAGGAATGTATTGCATTTTCGACTTTTTTACATAAAGTTGCATTGAAGTTGGAAAGTGTTTCATATTCAATGCTTTAAGCATGATTGATCTTTCTTGTTTATTTTAGATTTTGTCGATTTTTGCGGGTCATTTTGCAAAAAAGGCAGGTTATTTTTTTCCGAATCTTACCAAAATCTAATCAGCACCAGGGTGTCCCACAAGTGCCTTACCTACCAAATTTTGTTTATTTCGGTCCTTTAGTTTTTCAACTAGAGTGGATAAAATTTTTTGCGGGCCATTTCGCTAAAAAAGACGGGTACTTTTATCCGGAATCATATCCAAAACTAATCAGCACCAGATCCGTCCACAAGTGATATACCTACCAAATTTTATGAAATTCGATCCATTAGTTTTTTAGTTAGAGTGAATGCAAAATCTGCACAGACAGACACACAGACACACAGACAGACAGACAGACACACAGACACACAGACTCACAGACACACACACAGACGTCACGCTAAAAATAGTTTTTTCGTTTTCTAGAGGTCTCGAAACGTGTAGATCCGTCGAAAACTCGAGTTGCGATTTTCGACATGATTCCGATGTATTGCAGGGAAAGTAAAAATGGCATATTTTTTACCAAAATCCCTTTAGAGCGAAATCTTATAATTTGAGCTTCACAAAGGGAGTGTCTCTGAAAAACAATGGAATTATAAATCGCAGGTGGTAGAATCGAAAATGTTCACAAGAGAATAAAATGTTCGCAAGAGAAGAGATATCTATGTACAGAAAGTCTTAAGCCCATCTGAATGCATGAGACAGTACAGCCGACTCCAAGAGATATCGGTTTGTCAAAATCTCAAATCATTATAATTCGGTTCAGTAAAAAAATATATTCGATAAGCGGATTGTCTCCTATTGGATCAAATTATGCGGAGTGTAGCTCAACGCAAACTTTTCACACAAGAATCCACGTTAAAGTAGCATGTGATTTTATTTGTTTATTTTTTATATAAATTTCGCAAGAAACATTTTGAAAAATCTGTTTCGTTGGTCCAAATAACCATAATTGTAGTATATTACCAGTCATCTTAAAGGACTTGAAAAAATATTTCGCTTAGTTACCGAGATTGCAATAGGGATTGACCTAGATGACCTCGGGGGTTTCCTGTCGATGACGTCACGAATGACGTCACGGTTACTGACGTCACGAATACAAATATTATTTCGCGGCAATTTTCACACAGTGATTGAAACTGTTAAGTTTCGTGACCATTTAGCCATAAATAAACCCTTTTATGCATAATTATGTCAAATTTTGTCCTTTGCTTCCACGTTAAGAAATTATAAATTTTTGAATAAATTTGGAATTTTCACTCGATCTTCAAAAATATTCCATCGAGTTCTAGATATTTCGTTAACAAAGACAACTGTAAAGTTTCGTGAAATTCCATTAATATTTGAGGCAGCTATCGTGAACACAAATGATCAGCTACAGTCAGACGACAGACAGACGGACGTCACTCTACAAATATTCAATACGTGTGCCGGAGGTCCTAAAACATATATTAACATCAAACTCTCGAATTTGAAAATTTTGATGAAAATAATACTTTATACTACTATATTCTATAGTATGAGAATGTAATAAACATTATGTATTTGTCGCATATGCTTGTATGATGCAGTATGTAAAGCATTTTTGTAACAAAAATTAACAAGAAAGATCAATCATGCATAAGCATTGATTATGAAACACTTTCCAACTGAAATGCAATTTCATTTAAAAATTTCTAAAATGTGAGATATGCAGCGGTGATATTACTTTCCTTATATACATAATGTATAAGGAAAGTATTGTAACGGGGTCGAAAACTCGAATTAGAGTTTTCGACGGGAGAGCACGTTTCAAGCATCCCTGATCACGAATCAAACACTTTTGGAGTGATGTCTGTGTGTGTGTGTCAGTGGGTCTGTGGAGACGATAACTGACGAACGAAAGAACCGATTTAAATCAAATTTGGTACAAAAATCACAATCCGTAAACACTGGAAGCCTAATGTTTTTATACGCAATCGAATATACGGAACCCCCCTAAATTTTCGAATGAAATTTTAAAAAAATCGTCAAAAAATCAAAACCACTAATAAGGTTACGCAAATAGACATTTCTTATGTAGTTTTCCATTAGAAAACGATTGACATAAATTTTAGAATGCTAACATGAACCGTTCTTGAGATAATGCACATTTTTCAAAAAAATTATCAAAAAGATATATAAAATAAAAAAAAAAATATTTCATATTGAGAAACATGTTCACTTTTTATATGTAATACCATGCGATAAATTGGATGACATCATTCTCGTGGATCTAGCTCGTTCCATTCATGAAAAAGATACTTCGAGTAATACTTTTGTATTTGAACGCCAATAGTCATTTATCTGCTGTAAGAATAACTTATTTCTTCGTCCATAACGCTTGGCGAGATTTTGGCGACGAATTTGGCGGAATGTCACAACTTGGCGACTTTTTGAAATGTTGCCAAATTAGCGTTAATCTCGTCAAATGGATAAAAATGACGCTAAATCAATGAAAATGACGACTAATTGTCGAAAATTCAATATCTTGAAAAGAATATTAGTATCTACTATAAGAACAAACTATTTACTTTACTGTAAAAGTAGTAAATTCATTACATTATATAAGGAAAGTCATGTGTTGCCCACATCAGATTTTCTTTTACATTATCACAGTACAACAGTAATTTATTATACTTAAATATTTAAAACTGTATCGAAATATAAATCGTCTGATTCTCTATGCATATTCAATGAATATGTCATTCATATAACTTGTATTCCAGACTCCAGAGCTAAATGATTTTGTGTGAAAAAAATTCAGCAATTCTTATGTAACTCACCTTACAATCGCTTGAGATATTTGCATTCTGCATAAGTTAAAATTAGGCTTCGTTGAAGAAATAATAAAAGTTTAGGGATCATTTAAAATCACAACTATTGTAATTGCGTAGGCACGGAATTTATTATCTGTGTATCACAGATAATACACAGATGCACAGATAATATGTGTGTGTGTATGTGTGTGTATTCTGTGTATGTGTGCCGAAGATCGGAACTCGGATTTTCGAAGGATCTACACGTTTAGGGCTTCTAGAACATGGAAAAACTATTTTTAGGAAGTCTATTTTTGCGAAATGGCCCGCAAAAATCGTTAAATATAAAAATAAAAGACTACGTGTGCTCAATTAAATCAAATAAATTCCTATTTCATACGTGATTTTTGACAACAAAAAGAATAAGACTAACCCCATTACTCTAGGACTAGCCGTTCTTGAGATATTCTAGTTTTTTCGCGTTTTCGCTACGCTACCTTTGACATTAAGTCCAGCTATCAAATGAGAACCAAATTTAAGTTTAACGTGCAAATTCAATGTCATTTAAAATACTTATGGCTGTTATTTTGTGCAGATAAACTCAAATTATTATTGAAGAAATAAAGAGAACGTGAATATGAGTCTGCAGGGAAAGGCATATGCTGCCCACATCAGAATTTTTAACAATATTACAACAATGATTTATAGAAGTGAACGGGGATTATTTGCAGGCCATTTCGAAAAAAATGTATGATCTATATTTAAAGATCCACCAAATTTTTGTAGAATAAAATGTTTAACAAATTTAAGCTGTGTACCAAATTTTAACTCTCTAAGAAGTAGGAAAGTGCATTAAAAATGCCATCAAATAAGTATATCACGAAGAGATATATAAAATTAAAAATTTGAAAAATTGTTATCTACCAAATTTATTTTAAATCGTGAAGCTTCTCTCATATACAAAATAATTAAATTTTGGAAAGATATTTATTATATAATATATACCTTTTTTCTTTCTGGTGGATATCCCAAAAGTCAGAATTTAATTGAATTTGTTTTTTCCCTATATTAAATAATTTTTAATTAAAAAACTACTTAACATATTTTACTGAAATTTTTTTTATATATTTTATGGGATAATGTGAATATTTCCTAAAAATTTCGAAGCAATTTGTGAATTCTAAATTTACTTAAAAAATGTTTGAAGAATTTGGTCCTATAGGGTTCAATGTATTTCATTTTTTCAATCCGGGTTCAATAAAAAACTAATTGGGTGATATTATTTATTTATATTCCCATAGGTTCCACAGACCGTCTGAAAAACATACTAAAATTTGATTTTGATAAAGTCATTTTTACGGCAGTTATCATGCTAACGGACAGACAGACAGACAGACAGAATGAAAAAAGTCATAAACACTTTTCAACTATGTTGTAAAGTGTTAAAAACATAAAACAATCCATATATAATTATAAATATAAATAGTGTATCCTTTTTTTCGTGTAATTACTCTTTTTTTTCTGGTGCAGTTTTTAACTTGGCCCATAACTAGTTGTTTTTTTAACACTTTACAACAAAGTTGAAAAGTGCTTATGACTTTGTCCATTCTGTTTGTCTGTCTGTCTGTCTGTCCGTTAGGACGATAACTGCCGTAAAAATGACTTAATCAAAATGAAATTTTAGTATGTTGTTCAGGCGGTCTGTAGGACCCATGGGAATATAAATGAATAATATCACCCAATTAGTTTTGGATTGAACCCGGGTTGAAAAAATGAAATACATTGCGCCCTATAGGACCTCATTTTTCAAACATTTTTTAAGCGGATTTAAATTTCACAAATTGCTTCGAAAATTTCAGGTAATATTCAAATTGTTCCATAAAATATATAAAAAAAAATTCAGCGAAATATATTTAGTAGTTTTTTAAATAGAAATTAAAATAATAATTAAACCTCTTATATGAAACGATCACGTGACCATGATATGAAACGATCACATGACCCACTTCAAAATGATATATGGCATCCATCTTGTTTCAAACTCGTCATTTTTTAAAGTTCTTTTTAATTCATATTGAGTGTTGTATCCGTCCTAAAACTACTTTTTTTTTGCTTAAATTCTGTGCATCTACATACTGAAACAACGCAATGACAATATATTTGAATGCTCATCTAAATTTTTAAATGCTCATCTAAATTTGATTATTTCTACAACTAAGCCTATTTTTCACCTATGTAAAATGTAATTAGCAAAATATGTAGAATGAGTTGTATTAGAATTCATGTATTTTTTAACACAAAATCATTTAGTCCATGGAGTCTGCATGGCTGATATGAATGAAATATTAATTGATTTATATGAATGAAATATTATATGAATGAAATATTATAAAGAGAAGGACGATTTTTTTCGATGAAGTTTTAAGCATAGAGTTTAATTATTTGTAGCTCCATGGTCTTAAAGAAAATGTTTAAATAAAATAAATTATTATAGTATTGTGATGAATGAAATGAATGGGAGAAAGTTATGAATGAAATCCTGTTTTTATAGAGAGATCCTGTCTTTTTTTATGACGTCATTTGAATTAATTTCAGTTGTTTTCGATGAAGTTTTCAACTATAATAAATTATCGTAGTATTATGATAATTCTAAAACTATTACCGAGGAATGTATAACATTTTAGAGATATTTAAACCAGGCAATTTATATTTCAATGCCGTCATTTGAATGAAGTTCATTTTTTTCAGTGAAGGTTTAAGTTTTCAAATATAATAAATCAATGTAGTATTGTGATAAGTTTTAAAATATTACCGAGGAATGTATTGCATTTTCGACTTTTTTAAATAAAATTGCATTGAAGTTGGAAAGTGTTTCATAATCAATGCTTTAAGCATGATTGATCTTTCTTGTTTTATATTTGCTAACTTCTCGGCAATTTTCTTTCTTGATGCACTCAATTATTACTTTCCTTATATACATAATGTATAAGGAAAGTATTGTGACGGGGTCGAAAATTCGAATTCGAGTTTTGTGCATGTTTATGTCAAATTTTGTCCTGTGCGCCGCCATGTTAACGAAATCTAAAATTTCTAAATTTCGATGCTTTCGTTAGAATTTTAAAAAATCCTATCTAGGTCTAGATATTTTAATAACAAAGCTGGATAAAAAGTTTAGTGAAAATCCATTAATATTTGTGACTGCATCGTATACATGTGATATGTGTAATATGTGTGACTGCATCGTATACATCTAAATCTACCACAGACATACAAACAGACAGACAGACTGAAGGACATTACTCCAAAAATAGTCAAAACGTGTTCAGGAGGATTTAAAAGATATATTGGCATCAAAATCTCGAATGCGAAATTTTTATTGAGAAAAAAAAAATACTTTCTCTGTACTATAATATTACCTTGTATGAGACAGTATCAATTAAATTAACAATCTTTTACATTTACCAACTTTCAGTGAATAAAAATTTTGCCGTGATTTTTCGCAGGTACGCAGTAGTAAAAAAATATATATGAAGGAATTATTCTACTGATAACCAAAAGATAGTTGGAAAGAACGTTTTCACATCCTTCTGATGGCGTCATGATTGAAACTCTATGATAATAATTCTGATCCCTGGAGGACCTATTTGTGTAACCGCACAAGATCCTGCTTCGACATAAAGTAACTAGTAGGAATTTATAAAAATATTTAAATTTATAGCACTAAATAACTAATTGGAATTTATTAAAAAATATATCGCCGAGCAGCGTTTTTCGGGAACCTAAAGGATCTTTGTACTGAATTTCGCAGATGTCCGATTATCCACTACAGACGACACAGAGACAGACTGACAAACATTTTTTTATGTAAGAATCTCTACATTTTTTTCCTAACGATAGTGATAATGATAATGATTAGATACTGAAACCAAAGCTGAATATTGAACACATTTTTAATTTATTTAGAATAATGGATATTATAATACCTCCTCTTGTGTTGTGGCTATGCAGGCAATAATTGAGAGTTGTCTTCTATTATAGTATATAACCCATGAATAAACCGGTTTTTAAACTACTTATGAGCAGAATGCCGGCGGGCAACCTCACTAGTGAACATAATTCTGTCCAGAGAAATTTCCTGAACTTTGACGTAGTGGCTTCTCTGTTTTATTTATCCTGTCTTGTTTACCATCAACTGGCTTGTTGTTTCTTTTATTCTGATACTAACTGTGCCGATTATTATTTTTGTTGATTAAAATTAATATTGTCAAAAATGCATTTTACTTTAAATTAATTATTTATTAGTATATTAATTATACATGTAATCTGTTCTAACTTACTGCTGTGTACATTGCGTTGGTGGCCGCAAAACCCACCTATTTCTGTGCTTAACGGGATACTAAGTTAACAAACTAAAAATTAAGGTTAATAGTAAAGGAACAAACATTTATTTATCACATACTCAATTTACACTCTTTAGTTTTACAAATTAAATAAATATCACACATAGTGGAATACATCTCAATGGTAGTTCGGGGGGTGTAATGCCAGATGAATTGATATTTGGTTGGAGCACGTGGTGGGATGCATTAATTAGCTTTCCCTTAAAAACACAAATTTAGACAAAGCGGTTATCCTCATATAGTTTAATTGTACGGTACCTGATCTTCTTTCATATAACTTGGGTAACACCGATGCTTTGTCACACTTTACACTTGCAATACCAGATGAACATGAGCTCTCCTTCGAATTCCTATATCAGAGACGCACACACAACTCTTAACTCTGCTACCGTCGCTTCTTCTTGACTAGTCTAACTCCAACAGCCTGCCTTGACCAATTCTGACTCCCACTTCGAGCAACTCTCACTTATATCCCTTTTTCGGTCGGCGGTCCACGTGCTGAAATCTAGAGCTGAGGGCTAATCCGTAGACATGGCGTCGCCGTCTCGGTTGCCGCCAAACGGCTTAACGTGATATGTAAACATGGGCGTGGTATGTAAGATATGGGGCCACCTGTATATTATCGCCCATCTGCTTAGCGTGGGGATAATCCGCCCGCATTCCTGGTTCCATTATTTTTTAATCCTTCCAAATATTTATTACTTTACATTTCTGGCATTACACTAACAAAGACTAATTTTATACCATTTCCTTTAGCATTTAATTTTTCTACAACTGTTATTTTAATTATATTTCTAGTTCAACAACTCTGATAGTTAATTAATCTTAAAGAAAGTGTATTATCAAAGTCAATTTGCTTTTTTTAATTTTCATATATGAGAACCTTGAAATTTTTAAGAAATGGCATCGTTTTATCTCAGATGCATGACTTTTATCAAAATTTGTTTTCCACCGTAACCTTTCACTTTCAAGTTTAAGACCAACTGCAATCAAATATATTTTCAATGAAATCATAAAATCATTTAAAAGTCTCACAACTGACCAAATATAATTGTTAAGTCGTGTAAAGATATACCGGATATTCTTTAAACTTCTATTTATATACTATATTTATTTCCAAAGACATTTACTCAAAAATTAAATTTTTCTTGAAAAGCGTTTTGCTTAATGGTCCATCAGCTAATACCGTTCACTTTATATAGACGGAATGTAAATGTGATATATGGATTTTCCAGCATAAAAAGCCATTTTTTAAGACACACATTAGCTATAACATCAGATATAATTCAATTTAATATTCCTTTTTAAATTCCTAATATAGTCCATACTTTGAGTTAATGAGATTTCATTGCCTTAATTAATGAATAAAGTAAAGTAAATCTACACTGTCAGCAGAACCTATTTCCTTTAATAAAATGGTAATTTTGAATAATAATTGGAAAAAAGATGTTAGGTGAAAATACGTATAAAATTCTTTATTATTAAATGAATAAATGATCTTAATTTTTAGTGTCCTTTGAGTTGTATTTTTAAGTACAATTGGATTGAATCATTTGGCACGTTAAATATTAACAATTATTTTGCCACACCAAGGTCTATTCTACGTACTTTCTTAGATTTACATTCTCAATATATTTTTTTATTATTCTCAATTAAATTGTTTCTTAACTTCCATTTTTAGGATAATTCTGCAATTAAAAAACTCTGATGTGGGCAACACATGACTTTCCTTATATAATGCAATGAATTTACTACTTTTACAGTTTAAAAAATGTTATTCTTATAGCAGATACTTATATTCTTTCCAAGGTATTGAATTTTCTTCAATTAGTCGTCATTTTCATTGATTTAGCGTTATTTTTATCTATTTAGCGAGATTTTCGTTAATTTGGCAACATTTAAAAAGTCGCCAAGTTGGCGATATTCCGCCAAATTTGTCGTCAAAATCTCGTCAATCGTGAAAAATGTGCAATATCTCGAGAACGTTTCATGCTAGCGTTCTAAAGTTTATGTCAATCGTGCTTTAAGGAAAAATTACGTAAGAAATGTCAGTTTGAGTAATTTTATTAAAGGTTTTGATTTTGATGATTTTTTCAAAATTTCACTCGAAAATTTAGGGGGGTTCTGTACATTCGATTGCGTTTAAAAACAATGGGCTTCCAGTATTCACGAATTGTGATTTTTGTACCAAATTTCATTCAAATCGCTCCATTCGTTCGTGAGATATCATCTCCACAGGCTCACTGACACACACACATACTTTCACACACACACACACACACACACACACATACTTTCACACACACACGCATAGACATCACCTCAAAAATGTTTAAATTATGATCAAGGATGCTTGAAACGTGATTTCCCGTCGAAAACTCGAATTCGAATTTTTGACCCCGTCACAATACTTTCCTTATATATTATGCATATAAGGAAGGTAAAAATCTGATGTGGGAAAACATTGGCTTCACCTGGGCTTCACCTTAAGACGATCTTATGTTTTTGCCAGGACTGCTACTATTATATTTGTCTTTATTATACCCTTGTTAAATCAATTTTAGAGTAATCCCTTAGATTCCAGAATTTCCTTATGATTTGCACACTAGTGAACTCAGACAAAAATTTAATTTAATGTCTCTTAAAAAATAAGGAAATGGTCCTGCCTCTTGTTTTACTATAAAATTTTAAATAATACTATTGATTGTCCCATTTGACTTTCCTGCCCAGTATTCCATATACCTGTTAATAATACTGTAAGAAAACTTTGTCACAATACTACCGTTAAACTCAACTACATTCTTCTATCTATAAATTTGTTAATCTCCATAATATCCATTGTACTGATATTGGTATTTTAAATTTGACTCCTGTTCATTTAAAACGAAAAGGGTTTTACTGCACTTGACATGTATAGTTGCCCTATATAATTCAATGAATTTACTTCTTTTGCAGTGAAAAATTATGTATAAGGTCTACGGCACAAAGATTATAATGTTAAATTATACATCGGGAGATTTTCTAAATGACAACATGTAAACAATTTCGAAATAACCAATTAAATTATATTTCACGCAATTATTAATCTTGACAATTATTAATATTGTTAGCATCCAAAATAAGCAATATAGACCATATGTTAAAATATTTTAATAATTAACTCATTAATTTGGTGCAATTTTTGTTAATTTAGCGTCATTTTTGCAATTTTAACAATAGTTTTGTCAATTTTGGAAGAAATATCGCAAAGTTGGCAATATAGCGCTAAATGAGTTGCCAAGTTCGTCTAATTTATCGCCATGCTTTGCAGACATATAGGGAGAAGAGCATCTCTTATATATAAATGACTGTAAGCGGATTCTTAAACGTCAAAATAGAAAACTATTACACAAAGTATCTTCTCTCGTGAATGGAACGAACTAGATCCACGAAAATGATATTAACAAATTCATTGCATAATATTGCATATGAAAAGTTAACATATTTCACAAAATACTTTTTTTTATATTATGTAAATTGTTTTGATAAATTTATTTGAAAAAGTGCAATACCTCGAGAACGGTTTATACTAGTTTTCCACTATTTATGTCAATCGTTTTCTAATGGAAAATTACGAACAAAATGATTATTTACGTAATATTATTAAAGGTTCTGATTTTTTATGATTTTTTAAATTTTCGCTCGAAAATTTGTGGGGGGGGGGGAGGGGGGGGGGTTCTTCCGAAATTTTGATTGCGTTTAAAATCAACAGGTTCGCAGTATTCACGAATTGTAATCAATTTCCATCTTTTGCAACCAATTTAGTTCAAAACGCTCCATTTCACGAGATATCGTCTCCACAAATGCACGGACACACATACATGTGCACATACTTGCGCATACATACACACACATACACACAGACATCACCTCAAAAACGTGCGATTCCAGTTCAGGGACTCTTAAACGGTGCTTTCCCGACGAAAACTCGATTTCGAATTTTCGAATCCGTCACAATACTTTCTCTATACATTATACTATGTAAATAGGGAAAGTAATATTTTAAAGCAATTTCCAACTAATGAGCAGTAGACGTTATGATTATTTGAAGCATAAAATATTTTGTAGAAAATACAAGGAAATCGCGCCTGTAACAGACTAATGAATACATAAAACAACAAATTATATCTGCCTTCTATTTACATTCATCATAGCACGATCTGGCTTCAAAATACGTAGTTAGTTGGACAAAAATAGCTTGCTTGATCTATGCAAATGTAGCGTCCCTGCTTAAACAAATGACGTATTTTCGATCGAAATCGCTTTAAAGTGAAACCTCATAATTTGAGCTTCACAAAGGGAGTGTCTCTGTTTGGAGAAAAATAATGAAATTGGAAATCGCAGGTGCCAGGCTCGAAAATGTTCACAAGAGAATAAAATGTTCACTAGAAAGAAGATATCTATGCAGAAAGTTTCACGCCCACCCGCATGAGACAGATAAACCGCTTAGGGGAATATCGGTTTACCGAAATCTCAAATCACTACAAGTGATTTAGACAATTACTGCAAGTAGGGATGAGGGTCGTAAAATCTTCCGCCGAAAATTTTGCGAAAATTGGAATTTTTTCCGCTACGTTTTCCCGGAAAATTGTCCACTCTTTTCTTTTAATTAATTTGAAAATAGTATACAATACTCTTTCCAAACTACTTTTTTTGAAAAGTAGCTTAACGAGAAGTTTTTGCTTGAGTTTTTAAATTTTGAAAACGAAAATGAAGGAGGGCTGTATGCAAATGTGTGCTTTATTTTAAGGAAAAAGAATAGATAACAACCAAAAAGGGTACAAGTAATATTTTACTCATTCTCAGAGAAAATCAAAAAAAGTTTTAAGAAGCTTATTCTTTCGATATTAAACAAAAAAGACCAATCATGCAGAAAGCATTGATTATGAAAAACTTTCCAACTAAAATGCAATTTTGTTTAAGCATCTTCAAAATGCGATACATTTAGCGGTAATATTTTTTAAATTATCACAATTCTACAATAATTTATTATAGTTGAAAACTTAAAACTTCATCGAAAAAATGAACTTTATTCAGATGACGTCACTGAAATATAAATCGCCTGGATCTCTATATAAAAGCAGTAAATATTTCACTCATACACTTTTATTCCATTCCTTTCATTCATCACAATACTACAATAATTTATTTTACTTAAAAACTTGAAACCATGGAAGTAAAAGTAATTTAACTCTGTGCTTAAAGCTTCACAAACTGTCACAAAGCTGTTACAAAATCGTCTGCTTCTCTATGTAAAATCAATGAATGTTTCATTCATATGAATATATTTCAGACTCCAGAGCTAAATAATTTTGCGTTAAAAAAATTCAGCAATTCTTATACAACTCATCTTACAGCTTGATGTGCTTACATTCCCCATAAGTGAAAATTAGGCTTCGTTGAAGAAACAATCAAATTTTAATGATCATTTAAACTCAAATATATTGCAATTGAGTTGTTTCAGAATATAGATGCACAGAAATTAATCAAAAATAAAGCGGTTTCCGGACGGATGCAACACTAAATATAAATTAAAAAGAATAAAACTCACTATTTTGACACAAGATGGATGCCATATTTTATTTTGAAGTGGGTCACGCGATCTCTTCATATAATATGGATGTAATTATTATTTTAATTTTTGTTTTAAAAACTACAGAATATATTTTGCTGAAATTTTTTTATAATTTTTATGGGATAATTTGAATATTTTCTAAAACTTTGGAAGCAATTTTTGAATTTTAAATTCGCTTAAAAATGTTTGAAAAATTAAGTCCCATAGGGTTTAATGTATTTTATTTTTTCAACCGGGGTTCAATCCGAAAGTAATTAGGTGATATTATTCATTTTTATACCCATATGTTCCATAGACCGTCTAAACAACATACTAAAATTTCATTTTGAAATCAGTTTTACGGCAGTTGTTGTGAGAACGGAGAGACAGACAGTCAGACAGATAGAATAAGCAAAGTCATAAACACTTTTCAACTATGTTGTAAAGTGTTAATAATCTAGTAATTTATTTTTTATCTTTGTTATTTTTTAAAGAAAATGGTAGAAGGTTTCCCTTTGAATTATCAGTAGTTATAGAAAGAAACGCAATATAATATTTTACTTATTTTTAACACTTTCCAACATAGTTGGTGATTTTGGTCATTGTGTCGGGAATGAAAATGAATAATATGACCCAATTAGTTTTAGATTGAACCCGGGTTCAAAAAGTGAAATACATTAAATCCTATAGGACTTAATTTTTCAAACATTTTTTAAGCAAAATTAAAATTCGCAAATTGCTTTGAAAATTTGATAAAATATTCAAATTATACCATGATATATATAAAAAAATTTGAGAAAAATATGTTCTGTAGTTTTTTAAATAAAAATTAAAATAATAGTTACATCCATATTATGTGAAGAGATCACGTGACACACTTTAAAATAAAGTACGGTATCATCTGTTTTCCCTGTGACAAAATCGTGGTTTTTAAAGTTCTTTTAAAGTTATATGTAGTGTTGCATCCGTCCGAAAACCTCTTTATATGTATTCCTATGCATCCTATGCATCTATATTCTGCGCCAACACAATTACAATATTTTTTAGTTTAAATGATTATCAAACTTTGATTTTTACTACAACGAAGCCTAATTTTAAAGTATGCAGAATATAAACAAGTCAAGCTGTAAGATGAGTTGTATGGAAATTGCTGAATTATTTTAAAGCAAAATTATTTAGCTCTAAACTCTGGAATATAGATGATATGAATGAAATATTCATTGATTTTACATAGATATGCAGACGATTTTATAGCATTGCCTTTTTCGATGAAGTTTTACGCATGGAATTAGAAAGTATTTTACCTGCATGGTTTTAATTTTTTAAGTAAAATAAATTATTGTAGTACTGTGATAATTTAAAAAAAATATCACTACTGAATGTATTGCATTTTAAATATGTTTAATTGAAATTGCATTGCAGTTGAAAAGTGTTTCATAATCAATGCTGTATGATGATTGATATATCTTGTTTTATTATAATCAGATTTTAATTTTCTTTTTAAATATCATTTTATATACTCTTCACACCTATAATAAATAGTAATTTATTTATGATTCTGATAAGGTTTAACAATTTTAACTTATTTCTCAGGCTATTCTTGTTGTGCATTGCTTTAAAAATGGAATTTTGAAGATAAAATAATGTTATTATAGAAGAAATAGAATTTTTTATAAGTTGTCAAATGCAAGAGCATTTAAAGAAAATAATAAATTGCAGCTGTTAACTGCAGCATACATATATAATAAATTCCCATGCATAGAAATTTTTTATATATTTCTAGATTTAAACATTTTTTTAGCTTTGTTTTATAATATGTGTTTGACTGTAATTATAATATAAGAATAAATACTTTTAAAAGTCACTAAACATATAATTTCAGCTGAATTGTAAGTTTGAGAATAATTTCAAAATTTTCGCTGCGGAAAATTTTCAGGGAAGATTTTCCATTTCACAATTTTCCGGAAAATCCATATCTCTAACTGCGAGTGATGTTCACATACATGTCAGTAAAAATGTTATCCGATTATTAGATTGTCTCTTAATGAAACACTAAAATGAATCATGTCTCTGACATGCTTGAATGATGCAAAATATAAAGCAATCTCTAGCGGCATTTTAAAATATGGAAAAATCCATAAATTAAAAAATATAAATACTGTTTCCTTTATGTATTTCATTTTTCGGATGTAGTTTTCTAATTTGTTACGTAACAGTTTTTTTTATATTATTTAACTTATCTGCTATTATAGACTACGTGACAGTGAAAATGAGACACCAAGAACGAGTGGACAGAAAAATATGCAAATTGCAGGGTAGACGCAGTTCACCAAGTGATGTAAATGATGTAGCTGTCCCGTGTACGTTGAGTGAGATATAAGGGAAAGAACCTGCCGAATCGGCAATAGTCACTCTGTCTGGCAGGGGAATCATTTTGCAATTTTTTTGTCTCAGAGGAAACGTGTTGTAACAGAGAATACCAGGCCGGTGCCAACAGAGGCAGTGCCAGCAGACAGACGATTTCACGAGGGGTATGGTAAACGAACTCAGAAGGGCAGGTTGGTCCATACGTCAAATCTCAGCAGATAGCCATCTACACGCGTCCACGGTGAACCAACTGTGGTGAAGATAGTTGGAACAGGGGAATGTCGCATATTTGAGGGATGTCGGTACGGCCAGAGCGACGTCAGCACGCGTGGACCGACGCATCAGCCGCCGGCCCGGCAAACCGCTTCCATCGCCCCTTTGCAGCATGTGCAGAACACCCTTGATGCTCCCATATCAACCAGGACCATTATCCGCCGATTGGTCACCGTCAACCTGCACTCATGCCGTCCGTTAAGAAGACTGACATTGATCCAACAGCACAGACGCCTCCGTTTGCAATGGTGTCAGGATAGAGTAACGTGGACAGCGGAATGGCACAGAGTCATGTTCTCAGACGAGTCAAACTTCTATTTTAGCATTGACAGTCACCATGAACGAGTCTGGCACCGAAGTGGTGACAAGGCCTATCCGGCCGCATCTGTGGAATGCCACACTGCGCGGCATCATGGTTTGGGGCGCCATCGCCTACGATAGCAGGTCATCTCTGGTTTGTATTGAGGGCACTATGGCGGCCCAACGCTACGTGGATGACGAAATGCGACCGCTGATACTACTCTTCCTTCAAGGAGCGCCCAATGCCATTTACCAGTAGGATAAAGCCCGACCACACACGGCATACATCAGTCAACATATCCTGCAAGGTACCCAGATGCTTCCCTGGCCACCAGTCTCCCATGATCTCTCACCAATCGGATTACGTCTGGAACGTAATTAGACGTCGCTTGCGTGCGTTGCCACCGCAGCGTTTAGAAGACGAACTCTGGCAAATAGTTGACAAGGAATAGGCAGTTATCCGCCAGGACACCATGCGCACACTCATTAACTCTGTACCTAGACGTGTTGCTGCCCGTATCGCCGATCGCGGTGGTTCTACAACCAACTGATCAGACGGTGTTATCGCTCAGTGTATTGGTGTGCGACAGCAAAGAATCTTATCAAAGATGCTTGGAACCTGTACCCGAATTATAAGAACGGAGGAGAAGCTAGCTTTTGCTCAGTGATTATAATGTCGGTCTACGAAGCAAAGGGTCCCTGGTTCGAGGTCCGGCGACTCCCAGTCGCCACAGTGGTTACCCTGGACATACGAGCACGAAAAATCCTTCCTCTCCAACGATTTCACCTCTCAACACGAGATGGCAGCACCACACGGAGTCAGAGGCCTTGCCACTCCATTCCTGGTTGACCACGACTGACCGTCACGCCCGAGGCGACACGCCTTCCGGCCCACTTCGACCCTTCAACTGCATTTCGGGGGGGCACGCGGGGGTTTTCTTAGCAGTCCCCCTCCTCGCCGAAATTAGACCATCAAGTAAGGGAGTGTGCGGCAGCAAAGACATCTGATCAAAGATACTTGGAGCCTGTATCCTAATTATAAGAACGGAGGAGAAGCTAGCTTTTGCCCAGTGATTATAATGTCGGTCTACGAAGCAAAGGGTCCCTGGTTCGGAACCCGGCGACTGCCAAATGCCACAGGTGTATCATGTTGCAACAAACATCACTTATTGTTTGTTGCTGTCTCTCTGTGTTTGCCGATTTTCATGACTTTCTGTCCACTCCTCTTTGGTGTCTCATTTTCGTTGTCACGTAGTGTATTTTTAATCTATCTATTTAACAATTTCTTATATACAATTAAGAAAGGAAAATATAGTTTATTTGATTGCATTATTAAAAATTAAGGAATTTTATGAAATTAAAATTCAATATCACACATTTGACCAAATATAACTGTTTGTAATATTGTATGTCGTGTATATGGAATTTGCACAAAATTTCTTAAATTAAATTATATGTTTCTCAGAAAAATTCTTGAAAAATTACTTGAAAAATAAATTTTCTTGACAGGCATTTTTCCTAATGGTCCATCAGTTAATACCCGTTTAATATAGATCAGCTATTACCCATTTTATATAGATCAGTTAATACCCATTTTATATTGATCATTTAATACCCATTTTATATAAATCAGTTAATACCCATTTTATATAGATACCCATTTAGTAAAGGAGTCATAGTATTCTCATTTTGTATCTGTTTTTATGGCAAGCATTAGCAAAACTTTCAGATTTAATTCAATTGCAATTCACTCTAAAAGTTTTTCTATGCAAAGTTCTCAATACATAGATTATTTTGAGGTAATCAGGTTTCATTGCGTTAATTAAAAGATAAAGTAAAGTGAATTTGCATTTTCAGAAAAATATACTTTCTTTGATAAAGGAGAAATTTTGAATTATAATTGTGAAAAAATATTATGTGATACAAAGTATGAAATTCTTTATTATTTAACGAATAGGTGATTTCAATTTTTAGAATGTTAGTTGCGTTGTATTTTTAAGCAACCTTAGGTTGAAGCAATTGAAACTTTAAATCTTCATAATTTTTACGTTTCTCTAAAAACGTTACATTCAACGTAATTTCCCTAATTTACATTATCAAAATAATCTTGTTTCCATAAGATCTTTTTCAATTGTTTCTTAACTTCCCCTTTAAGGATAGTGTTGCAATTAAGAATATTTTAATGTCACTTCCAAAAAGTGGGTACACATCGTGATTATTTTTATTTGGCGACCTTGGCGACAAAATGTTGAATAATTTACAAAACTCTCACATCATCGTAAATGTTGCCAAATAGTCCAAAATTCATTAACCCACAAAATCTATAGTACTAATGAAATTTAATTCTTTTGATAATCCCTGGCGATTTTAGAAATTTACTAATTTAATATTCTTTATTCACAATATTGTGAGTTGCACTGTTGTGGGGCAACCATGTTTTGTTATTGGGTGTGGAGAGCGCAAATTAATTGCGTTATGTTAGGGTATCGTGTATATATAGTATGCATGTTTCAGGGAGTCGTATAAAAATAGTAACATTTAATGAGAGATACGTATGAAAGAAAACTAGAACAACGTAAATAAGCACAAATAGAACAATAATGCGACATACAGTTGTTTTGAGGGTACTCTGGATCCCCTTCCTCAGTGCAAGAGAACCATCAAAACTGAAGTCCAAATGAGGAATTGTTGCGAAATGTAGGGAGGTTATATACCCAAGACATAGATTAAGAGAAAGCCAAACATAAAGTAGCCTAAAGAACAACCCAACCAATCCAAAATGAGAAGTAACACATAAGATTGGCGTGCACAAAACATAACAGGCGTGCTCTCCTTGGACGCATAGGCGACAAACCTCTAAATTCTAGTAAGAGGAGGCAGCTACTATAGCTTCTTTCAACCCCCGTGTTTCTACCTTCATCGTCATTCCTGCCATGCTCTTTTTACCACCCTAGCATTTGGGATAAGTTCTTACGTCGACCGTCTTATCCCCTCCCTCCTTTAGTATGTCTACAGCATCTGCTTTCTACTCATCACTCAAGGTCCGCGTTAACCAAAAGCGCACTCCCACATATAAATTCTACTCTCTACTCTAACTTTTGGAATCCCCATTTATATAATTTAAATAATTATATCTCTTTCATAAGAATCGGAAGTGAATTACACTACCGGACACGTTTTATGCTGTTCTTAAACTTTCTCATTTTCTTAACACAACTTTCTTTCGATCTCTTCCATTTTGGACTGGTAACTAAAGTCTAGATTTGCTCCCAGAAAAGGCATCCCATCAAAATTGAAATACCTTGAGCCAAAATATAATAGGAATATCCCGACAAGTCAAAAAAGTCTGAACAAGAATATCATCCAGCATACCCATGAAGCAGCTGTATTCTACATTATAGTTTCATTTGTGTTTATTTGCGTTGCTCTATACAGGGTGTCCCAAAAAGAGTGAAATGCGCTTTGAATCTTTACCTGTTGAAAATAAGTGGGCAATGCAAATTGCAAAAATGTTGAAAGTAAGGTAGGAAATAAAACTAAGTTAATGAAATAGTCCTCCCAGAAATTTTTAAAAAGTTACACTTTTTAAATTTTTATACGACCCCCTAAGACAAATTCGGTCATTTAGAAAATTTTTTATTTTTAATGCAACAAGATCATTAGCAAAACCACATATCTGTATCTTTAAAATCAACTGAATTATGATAAAGGAAAAAATCTAACTTGTGCCACATTTCTGTACCATGTGAAAGGCTGTTTCATCAGTGAAAATAGGGATCATAAACAAATTGACGATGGAAATTGTATAGATCAAAAATACTTTAATATGTGTCAAAAATTTTTATCACAAATGCATTTAAATAAAGCATTACACAGGCAGAGATCCCTGTGGATGCCTTCCCCACTGGGTTCCGGTCGCAATTTGGTGGCACTTCCCGGCCGTCCAAACTGTTACCTTACACCTTTCTGGTAAATCGGACGGTCTGGGTCTCAACAGCAACAACAGGCAGAGATCCTATAAAGCAGTGGTACTCACTACGCTGTTCAGTTTCCTATGTATTATCATCCAATTTTATCTTTTTTGTGATATGTCACAAATTTACATTTCTAATTTGATATAGGGTCCCCATTCACAATGTTCAATTTCCAATTAAATATAACTCGTTCAATTTTAAAGATACAGATATGCGGTTTTTTTTAATGATCTTGCGGCATTAAAAATAAAAATTTTCTGATTGAACAAATTTGTCTTAAGGGGGTCGTATATAAATTTAAAAAATGTAACATTTTGAAAATTAAAGGGAGGACTATTTCATTAACTTAGTCTTATTTCCAAACCTTACTTTCAACATTTTTGCAATTTACATTGCCCACTTATCTCCAATAGGTAAATAATTAAAGCGCGTTTAAATATTTTTGGGACACCATGTACACTGCTCCAATGCTTTATTTTGGAATTTAAATGATCATCAAACTTTGATTACTTCACAACGAAACCTAATTTTCACGTATGGAGAATGTAAACACATCAAGCTGTAAGATGAGTTGTATAAACATTGCGGAATTTCTTTAAGGCAAGATGATTTAGCTCTGGAGTCAGCAATATAGCTGATATGAATGAAACATTCATATTTTTGATACCATTGATATTTTGATTTTTAACCAAAAAGATTGCGTTTCAATCTTTTTGGGTCACCCTGCACCCTGTATGGTACTCCACAAAGTATGTTTTACTTAAGTGTATGACTCTTGTGTGTATGTGGATATTAGCAGATGGGTGAATGAGAGAAATTATTTTACATATTTATCCCATCTGACGACGAGCTTACATTTCCTTTCTGGTCATATAAGAATTTTAAAACTAACGAAATAAAACGGCAAATAATAATATAATTCACGTAGCGAACTACTGGATTTGCTCTAAATTTTTATTAAAATAATATTTTTCTCGGATGAATTTATTTGAAAATTAAATTTTCTTAAAAGGCATTTTGCTTAATGGTCCATTAGTTAATACCCTTCACGTTATACAGATCCATTGAAAACGTAAAATTCGAATTTTCCAACTTAAAAGGCCGTTTTTTAAGGCACTCATTAGCTATAACTTAAGATTTAATTCAATTTCAATCCACTCTAAAAGCATACCTCTATAAAGTTCTTACTACAGACGCTATTTTGAGTTAATCAGATTTCAATGTGTTCATTAAGAGAGCGTAAAGTTAATCTACATTGTCAGCAGAACGTATTTTCCTCTCATAGAATGGTAATTTTGAATTATAATTGGTAAAAAAAAATGGCGTGATAAAACGAATGGAAAATTCTTCGTTATTTAATCAGTATGTGATTTTAATTTTTATAATGTTGTAGGTGTTCTTGCGCCGTCTTTTTACTTTTCCAATATACATAGTATAATATATAAGAAAAGTATTATGAAGAGGTCGAAAATTCGAATTCGAAATTTTGACGGCAAAGCTTGCTTTAAGCACCCTGAACTCGAATCGATCGTTTTTAGATGAAGTCTGACGATATAGATACAGTTTATAACCACGTTATAAAACAATTTTTACTCTAAGTCCTCCAACAAATACACCAACTACACTATATCGAAAGCAACTTTCAAATGCAAGCAAAATTTGTGGTTAGCGGTTATTCCAACAGTTAAGACGTTTAAAGGTTAGAGATATCTCTTCTTCTCTAGGTTTATAACACTCCTAAAATATTAACAGTGTTTATTCACATTTGTTAATTCATCAAATTTCTTAAAAAGCGTGAAGAACTTCTGGGTGGAAGGGTATCACAATCAGGATACATCGTCAGCAAATCCGTAGTAAGAAACTGTAAAAGTCCTACAGATGAGAAACTGCTCTTCGATTTAAAATCTGAAAGAATAAAAAATAGATATAACTCTTCTCATATATGTAAAAATATTTTATGATTTAATTACATCTTAAGCGTCAGGCTGTAAAACTGCAAGTAACCGCAACACAAACATTTCTTCGTGTATACTAAATCTTTCAAAACACAGTCAAAATATATCAATCATAAAAAGGCAAAAAATAATTCTAGCTTAATGGACATTCTTGCGTTTCCCCAAAATGCATCAAAATGTGAACCATATAATTATACTATCCAGTTAACTGTATTTTACTTTCTGTTTTGCCCATCACAATCCATTTCTCCAAGCAAACTCCATTTAAAACTCACAAAAGACATATACATGAAAATACCACCTACACGTCTTGGTAGATGGGTATACATGACATTTTACGATAAAGAAGTCATTCAGTGGTAGTAGCACATTATTTTTGTGTAAAGGGAGTGGCGCGGATTTTAAAATTACAGTGTTCCTAAAAGCAGACGTTGAGGCGGAACTTTTTCTCAAGTGTCTGCGGTGTTTAAACTGATGAGAATGTTTAGCAAGTCACAAGGAAACCGTTATCCATGTAATGCCGTTTCTGAATAATCTCCTAAATATATAGTATTGCCATAAGCCAATATTGTTGTAAAATGTCAATATCGTTTTAGAATAAATTTAGGAAGAGGTTGCAATAAAAAATTTATAATTCTTAATCCTCCAAATATAATTCCGCCAATCTCTCGTTTACCTATGATTAACGTTTAAAATCTTGAGTTTTAATATAGAAAATATAAGTATACGATGTTTCATTAGAAAAATTTTAAATGTGTCGTTTACTGCGTACTATATGAAAACAATAGTACGTAGAGTTTAATACTACAACAGAATAAGATTCTGGTGAGTGTTATGAAGCTTAAAACTACCTCTTTGGTGACACCACTGCTTTCACAGTCATTATCAGAATAGAAAAAAGATTTAAGTTGAGACCCAGACCGTCCGACCTACCAGAAAGATGTAAGGCAACTGTTTGGACTATCGGGAAAAAAATTTAAGTACCTTATTCAGATTTCTTAAACAGGCTACATTTTTAATATAATTTGTTGAAGTTTTCATTTTCAAGTTGGCAACAGTTTAGTGACGCCTATAGTTACATTTAGCTAATCTGTGTCATAAAGGTTACAGAGTCAAAGAGGGAAATTGCGTAATTAATAATGACAAATTTGTTCTGGACTCACATAAGTCCAAATTTTAATGATCCTGACGAGGACTACATGCTAATAAATCTTAACGATGGTTTACCATCTTTTGCATACTTTTAAAACTAAAATAGCATTACGGTTGTCCATTTATGGATAAATCAAAAGCTTTATGGATAAATCAAAGTACTTTATGGATAAATCAAAAGCTATTTCGTTTTCGATTTACTGATCTAGAATACTAGATTTTGCCAAATTTAGATATCCATTACACATAACATTAAAATATCTCTTCGATTTCGCAGTTATATTTAAGGAAAACATTTTACCAGAACGGTATATTTAAAATACATTGAAGAATATCGAATAAATTGAAAAGTAAATTTTATAAAAGTTTTCAAAAACGAAAAAAATGTGAATAGCGTTTTCACTGTGCATAACCTCATATTTTCTTTTATATAAATGTTATAGATTAGACCTAGTTAGCAAGAAAATTATTAGCTAAAATCATTATAGATAATGTCAATATTTTTATTACGTTCATATCCCAAAATATTAATGCGTCTACAACTCAAACTTATAAAGACAAGTGATATCGTAACTCTTGAAAATGAAGCTAACTCCTAAAGTCGTTATTTTATATGGCTTGTAATGAGAAATATATTTTTGAAATTTAATATATTTATTTTAAACTGACAGAATTTTAGATCGGATTCTTTATTATTATGAATTAACTTATGTTACTCATATAGTTCTTCAACAACAACAAAAATTAGATCAATAAATTGAAATTGGTTTTGATTTATCCATAATATATTTGAAATAAAAGGAGAACTGTACTTCTCTCTTAGTTTTGGAAGTGTGCATTAAATGACGTAAACATCGTTAGGATTCATTAATGTGTAGCCATCGTTAGGATTAGGAAGCAGCCATTGTTAGGATGAGAAAAAGTTTGTCATTATTAAGATTATCCAGTAAGCCGTTTCCACACCTATTCTATACACTTCATTATTTATTACTAAAATCTAATTTTTAACCATTCACATCCTTATTGGTCTAAATTACCATTTACCCCTAGTGTCCGGAAATGCAAAGAAAATTATCAATAAATGGTTAGACAGATAATAGAGATAAACAAAACCACAGGATTTTGTGCGGAAAAACAGTTCACTGCGCAAGGTCCGTCAATACGGAATGTGTCGACCTCTAATGGGAACACATGCCAGACAGCGTCGATATATGCAATGAATAGGATCATATATGGAGGTTTAGGGTATATGTGCCCTCACGGAGTAGACCCGTAAAGTTTCCGTGGAGAGTCATGGAGAGAACTTAAACATCTCCCATGTCCTATGCATGCTCGATGGACTTCAAGTCGGCTGGTCATTAAATACGAAGCAATGTTTCCGATTTTAAGTACGGGTCGACAATGCGATCACCGTAAACTTAAGCATTATCGCCCATTAAATTACCATCAGTACCCATGGCTGACAGAAATGGGCGAACATACTGAGCAAAGAAGGCATCTCTATACCGCACTGCAGTCACAATGCCGCGTGATAAGATGTGAAGAGAAGTGGGGGCGCCGACAGTAATCCCAACCCTAACCACCAAACTACCGTCTCTGTATACGTGCATTTCGCGGATGTTACTAACGTGATAGCGAGATTCAGGCGTTCTCCAGACCAATAACAGTCAAAATTCACTCTGTTGACCAAACCGTGACTCATCAGTGAAAAGCACAGCACCCCACTGTTATGGTGTCCAGTTGGGGTGATCTCGAGTCCAGTTCAAGCGGTCCCCTCTGTGCGAGGGCGTCAGTGGGGAACCACTGGTCGCCTTGCATACAACGGGCCTGCATGTAGTCGTCTGTAAACAGTTTGAGATATACCGCAATTCCTGTCGACGCTGTAAAGAGGGAAACAAGCCAGTGTGAAGTTATTCACATGTGGTGTCTTACTTGTAGACACAGAAAACAGTCGTCCTGAGCGGTTGTGATTCTTGGATGTCCAGTTTCAGATGTTCGCGACACTGTTCCTTCAATCCGATTCCAGTTCCACAGTCGGCAAATGACGGAACGATTGACATTTATGGCTCGAGCTACTTCGATTGTAGCTGACCTCCTTCGAAACGCCCTATTGCCTTCCATGGCCTGATGTCACTCAGTAGACGTAGTCTACTAATTTTTCAAAATTCGGCTAGTTCAATTTCTCTTCCGGAATTTGTTACTCGGAGATGCAAGTTCTGCGCAAAATATGTCGTTTTCATACCTAATACGTTTCCTTGTTAAGAAATGTCTGTATGCAAAATGTATTTTCCATCAAATGTTCGCTGAATTATTCGCCAAGTTAACGCCATCACTAAGTGTTGCAGACAAATAGAGCATTACAGAGCATTACTTATTTACACTGGCTTCCAAAAGTTAAACACATACGATAAAATCAACAAAAATGGAAAAGTACAACTTTGATTAACTCAAAATTGAACATGAAGTTAGCAAATGCGTTTATGTATTAAAAAAAAACAAAAATTGTGTACAAAGATGAAAAAATATTTACTTTTCCTAAGTTATAAGATGACATCATATTTGGGTCATTAGGAAAATGGTGTTTAAAAGCAAACAAACCAAACAAAACTTACATTAATATGGTATGTGACCACCTCAAGCATTCACACAAACTTAACGATTTCTCATGCTTTCAATGAGGCGATCAGCCATCGCAGATGCGAGCAATGGCCATTCCTCCAATAGGGCAGTTTCCAACTCTCTGAGAGTGACTGGAGGACGTAAACGTGCAGAAACAGCACGTTCGAGGGCATGCCAAAAGTTTTCAGTGGTATTAAGGTCGGGGGAATACGCCGGCCACTCCATACGAGAAATGCCCTCACTTTCAAGGTATTCGTCAACGATGTTAGCACGATGGGGACCGGACTTATTGTCCATAAGGAGGAAATCAGGACCAAATGCTACAGCGTAGAGTCTAGTAATTGGGTCTAGGACTTCATCCCGATACAGCGCAGCCATCACAAAACCGCCTTTACATATATGCAGCTCTGTGCATTATCCCATTGAAATTCTAGCCGACACCATGACGCTGTCACCTCAGAATGCTTGATTTACGATGATGTTCTTGGCCTGATTACGCGTGCCTCGTTCTCTCCAGACCCTTACACGCTTATCATCCGTTTCCAGGGCAAATCTGGACTTGTTCGTGAACAGGACGTTACACAAATCTGAGACAGTCCAATTGGCATGTTGACGGCACCTCTTTAATCTTGCCCCTCTGGCTTGGACGGTTAGTGGAACACAAAAACGTGTTACTCAGGCGTGCAGTCCCTTCACGTGGTTCCTTCGGCTCACAGTACCGACAGATAGTGTCTTACCAAGTGCCGCTGCATCCATAGATGTAACAGTTATGGAGGTCGCTCGTAGATTCCGCTTGGCTACTATAGCAATATACCGATCATCAGATGGGATGGTAACCCTTGGACGATCGAACACAGGTCTTCAGACAACTGTCTGACTTGTTTGGATTTGTTTCCATTATCGAGAAATTATCAATTGATCAACGCCAAATAAAATAGCGACATCTTTGATTGACTGTCCGGCTTCAATGCGTCCGATTGCACTACAGCGCTCACTATCGGACATTCGTCTTCTTTCCGCCTTATAAACACGAATATCATCAGAAATAATCCTACAAAAATTATAAACACTTCGTATCGGCATTTAAATGCATCTCCTCAAACCCTTCAGAATGCTTGCGTCTTCAACGACAGCCTAATTAGCATATATCTGGACAGTCAATCGTGATTGGCTGTAACATACGATATTGCATACTGCCAACTACATCCGTAGCAATTTTCAGCCACTCAGATTCAAATACGCTTTCGATAAATGAAAATTTGCATTGCGTGCTTATCTTTTGGAAGTCAGTGTATTAAAAAGTATGCCCGTCTTATGACGGAAATCAAAATTTACAAAACATTACTTCCCATTTGGCGACATTTTTATATATTTGGGGACATCTTTAACACTTTGGCAACATTTAAAGTAGTTGCCAAGATTGAGGCGTCTCGCTAAATTTCTCGCCAAGCGCTACGGACGGACGTTAAAATAATATATTCTTATAGTCTTTCTTACGTTCTTTCTAAAACATTGAACGTTCATCAATTAGAAGTCGCTCTCCCTAATTTAGCGCCACTTTTATCGATTTGGCGACATTTTCTTTAATTTGGCAACATCGCCAAGTTGACGACATTCCGCCAAATTCGTCACCAAAATCTCGCCAGGCGTTATGAACAGAGAATATTATTCTTCTTATAGCAGATACATGACTATTGGCGTTCAAATACAAAAGTATTACTCAAAGTATCTTTTTTCACGAATGGAATGAGCTAGATCCACCAGAATGATGTCATCAAATTTATCTCATATTTCATATGCAAAATTAACATGATTCATAATAGTTACTATTTCTTTTTATTTTATGTGATTTTTTGATAAATTTATTTGAAAAATGTATAATACCTCGAGAACGGTTCATCCTAGCAATCTAAAGTTTATTTCATTCGTTTTCTAAAGAAATATTACATAAGATAAATACATCTATTTACTTAATTTTATTAAAAGTTTTGATTTTTTGATGATTTTTTCAAAATTTCCCGCGAAAATTTAAGGGGGTTCTGAACATTCGATTGCGTTTAAAAACAATAGGCTTCCAGTATTATGAGATATCGTCTCCACAGACTCACTGACACACACACACACACACACACGCACACACAGACATCAATTCAAAAACGTTTGATTCGTTCTCATGGATGCTTGAAACGTGCTCTCCCGTCGAAAACTAGAATTCGAATTTTCGACCCCGTCACAATACTTTCCTTTGTATTATACTAGGTATATAAGGAAAGTAATAAATCCACGCTATATTGGAACACGGAACCTAAATCAAATAGAATTCTTTTATTGTTTTAACAATCATGTCAAACCAAAAGAGTACAAAAGAGACAAACCATTTAATATGTCGCGGACAAGTTATTTGTTTTATTGTATTGTTCGAAAATAATTCTTTAAAACATTATAAATATTCCATAAAAATTCGCCGTTATTTTGTTCATGACATTTGAGAAAATGTCATAAACTGCCTCGAAAGATGTCAAAGTGAAGTTATCGAAATCATTTTCATTGCATGTTACTGATAAGAAAATTTTTTGCAACATAAACCATACTTGAAGTTGCATTGTTTCAATTTATGACCCAATTTCTATTGTAATAGCCACCCATTTTTATGCAATGATCTGCTTTTCAGGTAATCACCTGTACCATTACCAGTTTTGCCAATAAATAAAGTACACTTGATATTTGGGAGGGTTTTTCTTATCATTTCCGACAATACTAAGAACAGCAAATATTTCTGAAAGAATCAGAAAATGGTTGTTAAAATTGTTTATTTGCAAAAATTTGGGAGGGAAATGTGGCGTAACAGTTTTTACGGCTTACTGAGATTAAAAATCGATACACATAGCATATACTAGAGACAAGCAAATAAAATGCAGTTAAGTTTACAATCGCAGAAACAGATAAATATAGCTTAAACCAATGTTTACTTTCCCTACATACATAATGTATTGGGATAGTATTGTAACGGGGTCGAAAATTCGAATTTGAGCTTTCAATGGAACAGCACGTTTCAAGTATCCCTCAACTTGAACATTTTGGGGTAACGTCGTTTGTGTGAGAGAGAGGGGGGAGAGAGGGAGCATTTCTGAATTCAAATCGAATATTTTGGGGTGACGTTTCTGTGGGGGGGGGGGGGGGGGAGAGAGAGAAACTGTGAATGCGATATCTCACAAAGGAATGGAGCAAATCGAAAGTAATTTTGTACGATTATTACGATCCACATATGTTGGAATCCTATCATTTTAAAAGCGATCGAACGTTCAAAAGATCCCCAAAATTTCCGACTGATTTTTTGGAAACATCAATAAAACCTATAAAGTTAAATAAATAATCATTTTATACGAAATTTTTATTCTAAGACAAATGACATAAACTTTAGAACGCTAGCTTAAACTTCGAAAGTTAGATATTAATTAACCGAATTTACCATTTTATCATTATAAATATGTTTGATAGAAATAATTACAAATGTTTAGTACAAAACTAATTTAATTGAACCACTTATAATATAAAAATTTATAAAAATTTGATCACATGAGTCGGGTTTCATTTTTCTTTCAATTGGGTGATAATCACCTAATTTTATTTTAAATCAATCATAAATTATAATACAGAAACAATTAATAAGTATAGATTGTGATTCTGCGCACAAGCAATAAATGAACTAGATCGCAACTAAAACTGCTGTGCAAATATTGTATACCGAGCAAGAATACCTAAAAGACACAATAATCCTTGGAGGTTCAGCATAATAACGAATAATTATATTTTTCGCTTCTGTCTCACGCTTTTTCTGCATCACACATTGAATTCATATACTCTGCATTTTATTCATTGTTTCGGTTTGAATTTCTTTCATGACACTGGCTGGCGCAACCATACTCGATTCTATTGGGTTAATTTGCAGTGAAGAAGGAAATCCAAAGATGTTCAAAACGCACAACTGATTACCAAATAATATTTGAGCAGCAATTTACATTATGATTTAGTTTATTTATTACCTGATCGTGAGGTTTTACTGTTAAAAACGTTAAAAGCATTTAAATTATTGAGAAAGTTATTTAAATCGAAAATTTTTAAAATTTGCTAGCATAAATTTAATTCAAAAATACAATTTGTAACCAAATAATATTTCGGCAAAATTATAAAATCATTATGAAATATATTGGCAACGGCTCTTTGGTATCGCGTTTCATTTTTAAAACTCTCGCTTTATCACCGTTTTTCCTTTATTGGTGACTTATGTAGTTTTCTGTTGAGGGATATTTTTCTGCTTTGCTGCTGTACTTAGTGCTCTGTCTCATTTATCATGATGAAGACTGCTGTTATTGCTTCTGAAATCTCTTGATATATAATTGTAAAAAATCTGATGTGGGCAACACATGACTTTCCTTATATAATACAATGAATTTACTACTTTTACAGTAAAAAATATGTTATTCATATAGTAGATACTTATATTCCAAAATATTAAATTTTCTTCGACTAGTCGTCATTTTCATTGATTTGGCGTCATTTTTATCCATTTGGCGAGATTTTCGTTAATTTGGCAACATTTCAAAATGTCGCCAAGTTAGCGACATTCCGCTGAATTCGTCGTCAAAATATCACCAAGCGTTATGGTCGGAGAAATAAGTTATTCTTATAGCAGGTAAATGATTTTTAGAGTTCAAATACAAAAGTATTACTCAAAGCATCTTTTCTCGTGAATGGAACGAGTTAGATCTATGAGAATGATGTCACCAAATTTATCGCATGATATTACATATGAAAAGTAAACATGTTTCTCAGCAGTTAATATTTATTTTTAATTTAAGGGATTTTTTTGATAAATTTATTTGAAAAATGTGCAATATCTCGAGAACGGTTCATGCTGGCGTTCTAAAGTTTAATGTCAATCGTTTTCTAAGGAAAAATTACATAATAAATGTCTATTTGCATAACTTTATAGGTTTTGATTTTTTGATGATTTTTTCAAAATTTCACTCGAAGATTTATAGACGTTCTGAACATTTGATTGTATTTTGAAACAACAGGCTTCCAGTATTCACGGACTGTGATTTTTGCACCAAATGTCATTCGAATCGCTCCATTCGTTCGTGAGATATCGTCTCCACACACACACACAGAGACATAACTTCAATAATGTTCGAATCGTGATCCGGTTCGAATCGTGACCCGTCGAAAACTCGAATTCGAATTTTCGACCCCGTCACAAAACTTTCCTTATACATTATGTATATAAGGAAAGTAATAATTATTTTATGTCATTTTACTAAAGAATATTCAAAGTTATTTTCTTGTTAGATCTTCAGAAGATGGTTCCTCACACATAAAAAAATCTAAGGTGGAAAGCATGTGACTATCTATACAAACTTAAATTCCTCTTCTCTTTATTTCTTTTATAATTCATTAAATTCATTTTATTCAATAATTCATTTTATTCCACTTAAATAAAACTCAATTTACACTTTTAACTAAATTTTCGCTTTTATTTGTTACCTGGACATATTTTCAAATGTATGGAAAGAACTCAAATACCTGGAGAGCGGTGAGTCCCAGATTAATGGGACTGGCCTTATTCTGATTATCGACAAAATCTAGGTATAAAACAAGCATTTGATTGACATATTTAAACATAGCTTTTTTTTTTTTTTATATATTGACGATTTGATTTTTGTGGAACATTTCGTAAAAAGAGGCAGGTTCTTATTTTTCGAACAGTACGAAAATCTAATCAGCAACAAGGTAACCCACAAGTGACTTATATACCAAATTTTATGAAATCTGCTTAGTTGGTTTCTTAGCTACAGTGATTACATGCGATTTTTGCGGACTATTTTCCTATAAAAGGCAGGTTTTTTAACCCGAATCGCACTAAAATCTAATCAGCACCAGTAGCACCCACAAATGACTTAATTATAAAATTTCATGCAATTTCGTCCTATATCTTTTAGTTAAGAGTAGGTACATACATTGCACACACACACACACACGGTGACACAGACACAGACGCACAAGCACACACACAGACACACAAGCACATACATAGACGTCACGCTAAAAATAGGTTTTACGTGTTCGAGAGGTCTCAAAACATATAATCGATATGCGATTATCGACAATATCCATTCCAATACTCACCCTATATATTACCACGTATTGCAGGGAAGGAAAAATTATATATATATATATATATATATATACTTCAATTTTCATTAACAAAATCCAAACATTATTATTAAAATTTATTATACATTCCATTTTATCACCTCAGATAATGCCTTTTACGAACTACAGGGTTTTTTACGGTCTTTCTGAATATTTAATGCGGAAGGAAATTTATTCAAGATTCTGCATTATTGAGAGGATGCTGTTAGAGAACTGATACCTTTTTGTGCTAAATGGTCCTGCAGCACGCACAATGGCATGCCCTTGATAATTGAATTCCTTTTAAGAATGAACTGTTGCCACTCTGAAGAAGCAAATTTCTAGAGTTTTCTGTGATCAATGAAATCATGCAGCAGATTGGGATAGATGTTCAAGATTGAAGAAACCGTTCGAAATTCTTCAAGCTTTACAGAATAAAATGTCTTGTTAGATCGAGATTGAAATTTAAAAGAAAATATTTTTTTCTACAGATTAGTTTCCATTTTCTCCCGTCTAATTTAGAAAGAGGGGGAGGGAGAGCGGAAGATCGAATGATATTTCGATAACTCTCTCAACAAAAAAAAAGGTTCAACCGTTTGCTAACTGCTATACCACTATAGCCTTGTTGGATTTAATCATACTCATGTCCAAAAGTTAAGCATTATTCGTAAAATGCGAAAAATTCGCAGTTAATATGGATACAATAGTTCACAATAAGTTGTAGAGAATCGTGGGACGAAAGTAAATCATTGTGCATATGCAAAACAGTTCAGTCGACGTCAACATGCGCAAGGCACCGGAGCACGTCGGAACGAGTATAAAACGGTCTCGAGCGGCATAGCCAGTTGAGGCAGAATTTCGCAATTACTGTGGTACGGAACGTTGTTAACAATCAAAAAGGACGAAAGCTGTCAGAAAGATGCAAACTGAACATGTTTTTGAAGGGACGAATTATTGGAATGCTGGAATCCGGTCGATCCCAAACCGAAGAGTCTCGAATTCTAAATGTGCCTCAGTGTGTGATCTTCAGACTGTGGCAGAGGTTCTAAACCACTGGAAATGTTACCACCAAACGACCAGGGTAACAACCACTCGGCAAGACCGATATTTGGTGATAATTACGCGACGTCAGAGGAACCGTTCTGCTAGACGAGTGGGTTCAACCCTGACAGCCACCCCAGAAGTCACTTTTTCGAGACAAACTGTTCACAGGAGACTCAGACACGTTGACATCTATGCCAGACGACCAACAGTTTTCATCCTCCTGACATCTGCATAAAAACGCAAGCGTTTACAGCGGAGTTTGAAACATCGGCAGTGAAGTCGACAACAGTGGGGCAATGTCATGTTCAGTGACGAGTTCAGGTCACGGATTCTCGTCGTACCACGATCTGAAGAGAACGTGGAACGCGTTTTCACCCGGGAAACATCATGGAAAGATAGCGTTTTCCATTTGGGGGAATCATGGTCTGGGCAAGCATCATGATGGACGGCCGCACAGACTTCCACATCTTTGACACGGAGTCGGTTACCGGTCAAAGATACAGTGACGAAGTCCTTAAGTCTACCTTTCGATTGCTTCGAGATGCTGTTGGTCCTGATTTCATATTAATGGATTTTAACGCGTCTCCTGACCGTGCGGCCTTAGTCGATGACTTACTTCAAACTGAAGATATCCAGCACATGCAGTGCCTTGCCAACTCTCCTGATCTGAATCCAATAGAGCATGTGTGAGACGTGCTCGGGAGACATCTTGCAGCCCTCCGCTACCCACCAAGCTCCGATTGAAAACTGCTCTTTGTGAGGCTTAGAACTCTTTGGGCACACAACTCATCCAAACCCTCATCGAAAGTATGGGAAATCGTTGTGCAGCATTTGCGTGGCTACCCGAGGTTCCCACACACCGTATTAAACTGCAGCATCACATTGTTCTAATCATTCTCTTTCACTGAGGTTGACACTCGTATTGTGCCCCTTTTTCTTTCAACCCTTTTCTTTGGATAATAAAAGTCGCTATTATTCTTATTTTGCATTGTTTCCTTCTTCTGGGATCCTACTACACCCGCATACCGCGTTTCCTTTCATCCACAGGGCTATAGTGATATCGCATGTAGCACATCTATGCCATCCAATGCCGTAGCCATGCAAGTGACAAAAGAGGATGACCCCCCTTCCCTGAAAAATATAGACATCTTTATAAAATATATTCAATTTTCATCAATGATATGAAATTTCCTCTAAAATGTCATCCAAATTTTGAATGAAAACTGCTTTTTTATATTTTTTTATGAATTTCTTCATTTCGTATAGGCATTATATTGTCAAAATTAACTGATTAGAAGATAAAGTTAATATTATACGTCACCACTTAGAATTTTCAATTAATGAATTATCGGCTTTGTTAGTTAATAATTATGTTTGCATTACTTGTAATTATTTCGTATCACTATGAATGCATTATGGATTTCCACTCAACTATTAGTTTACACATGTATCTGCACTATTAACTATTTGGTAAAACTTAGAATAGTACTTTATATGGATTGAATGTATTACTAACAATTAATTTACAGATGGTAATTTGTAATTAGATTTGTAGTACAGAAACTTTAGCCCAATAACACATAATAAAAATGGGCCCTAATCAAAAGAAAATACAATATTATAGTAATTAAAAATTACTTTAAATAGATTTATTTATTTAAACATTGAAATAAAATAATTTATCACATTTCCAAAAAACAAGTTCATAGTGAGCCAATCCTTCACCACTGATAAGCCCCTTTCCTTTTGAATTTCATTCCAACCTGTTTTGAATACCTTTTGTAGTTACGGTTCTGGTGCAATCCAGAAGGTTACATTATCAACTCTGGGTAATTGTATTTCAAGTTTAAATTACGTCTAATATTCCACAATTGGTGCCCTTACCAAATATACTGTTGTAACATCTGGATGTAGCAGAGGTCACATTCCGGGTCATGTTTCGGAAGGAGAGTGTGTTAAGTACTACTACTATTTTTGAACAGGATCAGAATAGTGCTGCAAAAATCGCATCCAGGCGCAATTCAGGGGGAATGGGTTCAATTCTTCAACCCCTGAAGATGTATATTGTTTTTCAACGTCAAAATCAAGTCTCTACAGCAGCAGCACTTAACCGTTATTCGCCCAAATAACTCATAACTGTCTGATTCTTTCATCTGTGCCCACTGACCACTCATTTATTTCACTTGTGCTGCCTGATCGCTCAGTTTTTTCAATTCTAGCACCTGACCACTTATTTGTTTTAATTATTTCCTCCGACTAAACATTTATTTTATATTTTACCAATACATAGAGAGCACCTGTTTAAATAATTCAGATGACCAGTATTAGTATTTAATTCCAAATGTAAAAAATCCGATATGGGCAGCACATGACTTTCCCTGCAGACTTATATTCACATTCTATTTATTTAAATTAAATTTAATTTTACTTTTAATTCAATTTTCGTTCTCATTTGAAAACTGGACTTATTTTCAAAAATGGTGTAGGAAAAATATGAAAAACTAAAATATCTCGAGAACGGCTAGTCCTAGTGTAATGGGGTTGGTCTTATTCTTTTCTTCGCTAAATATTACGTATTAAACAAGCATTTAATGGCTATATTTGAGCATACGTAGTTCTTAAGTTTAGATTTTGGCGATTTTTGCGGGCCATTTTGCAAAAAAAGGCAGGTTATTTTTTTTCGAATTATACCAAAATCTAATCAGCACCAGGGTAGCCTACAAGCGACTTATCTACCAAATTTTGTGAAATTCGGTCCATTAGTTTTTCAGTTAGAGTGGATGCAAGCTTTTGCGGGCCATTTCGCCGAAAAAAGCGTGTTCTTTTAACCCGAGTCGTACCCAAAACTAATCAGCACCAGATCCGTGCATAAGTGACTTACCTACCAAATTTTATGAAATTCGGTTCATTATTTTTTTAGTTAGAGTGGATACAAAATCTGCACAGACAGACAGACAGACAGACACACAGACAGACACACAGACACACACACAGACATCACGCTAAAAATAGTTATTTCGTATTCTAGAGGTCTCGAAACGTGTAGATCCGTCGAAAACTCGAGTTGCGATTTTCGGCATGATTCCAATACTTTCCCTATACATTACCATGTATTGCAGGGAAAGTAAAAATTCGTCACAGCTATAAATCCTCGAAGGTGCTTCATTCATTATGTAGTTGTACCGTGAGTATCTTTTTTACTAATATCTGTACACACGTAGCCCATCTGCGCTGTAGTGCCTTTTAATGCTCAGCATCTATTGATAACTTACTACCCAATCTCAGAAGTGTCAGTCTCCATTTTACTTTTCCAGACATTAATAGCCGAAAGTTTTGCTTGTTTTACAATCATTATCAGAATGAAACTATAGCTCTTGCACGACACATGCGGATTCATTAATATACTACCCTCTAACCAAATTGATTCCATATATCTATTTAAATTATATCAATTCCAGATCAAATAAATTCCAAATCAATTCCAGATCACACCATCGGGACACAGCCGCCGCCACAAAGCCCCCCCCCCCCCCCCATCCCCAGCGATCACCGACACCGAAGCGCCGAGCAGGACGCAGGGGGACCGACACCGGAAAAACACAAACAAAAAGGCCAGCAGCCCACACAAAACAGATCCTCAACCTCTGACAAGAGTAACATAAGGCAGGCCCCCTTGGCCGGGAAACAAAGCAGCAAACAAACAAGATACAGTAAATATACAGTTTCAATACAAACTTCCCTAACCAGGAAATCAGAGCCAACAACAATAATTTATTCTTACGATACAACAAGTAGGTTTCAACTTTAAACAATCCCGTTATGTACAAAAAATATTCAATATTCATTTAAAATATACAATATATACAAATAATCCATATTAATTTCATACAAACAATGGCATACAACCATTAAACGCGGTTTTATAAAGAAAACCAAACAAAATTTTCAGCATCAAGGAATCAATCAGTAAAGCAGAGAAACAAAACAATAACAAAAGATGGTCCCCTCAGGCCATCTAGCTCTTATCAGATAGTCCATAATCAATTTTGGAAGCCACGAAAGAAAGTTCTTTCACATAGACAGGGCAAACGGCATCATTGCACCAATGATCCGTCTTGAATTTGGAAAAAAATCTTCCATTATGCTTTTCACAGTTTTTACACTTTACCTTTTCTGTACAGTCTAAAGCTTTGTGTTCTTCAGAACCACATTTAATACAAACAAGTTTGCCTGGGCAAAATTTCCTGATATGACCGTAGTTCCAGCACTTAAAGCAGACGTATGGCCGCAAGTGTTCTCTGAAATTCACTCTGTACTAACCTAAACTGATCTTACTCTTTTTAATTAACTTAGTAAAAGTCTTTGGATCTACTTCATGTATCCAATTTGTGCCTCCTCTACTCTTTAAACTGTACTTTGCTTCTACTTGTGCAGGCCCCCCCCCGGGGCGGACCACCCAAGATGGTGGTTTCGGATGTTGGCTCTGTAGCCTTGATCCTCCAAACTGGGGGGTAAATTAATCCGGGGGTAATCAACCTCGCTGCTGATGACTCACGGATGCAATCGCGGAAGTGACGAGGCAGTCCCCGGACTCTTCCAGGTGGCTGGATCACGGGACTGTGGCTATTTATGCCCTGAGCCCAGGTCTGGCCGGTGACCGGAGTCGGGCCCGGCAGGTGCCTTCGGCCCCTGCCCGGTGAATGATTCCGCCGTGTTTCGCGACCGAGGTTGCGGCTTTGCTGGAAAAGAGATGTAGTGGTTGCGCCTCGATGTCCCACTGAAAGCTATAAACCCCAGTTGGTTAGCTGGGCTCGCAGGTATGTAATCTACTTGTGCAGGATCATCAATTTCTTCATTCTGTTCAGTGATCCTCGCAACTAAATCTTCTTTTGTATATTCATCTTGGATATTATATAATATCAATTGAGGCGTCTTCTTTTTAATTTTACTTATTATATAGTTGCTTAAAGCATCCTTATCCACAAATTCTTGAAAAAGAGCGTCAAGGTCTTCACTCTAGATGTCTCTACCAATATGCCTCCCTTCCTTATGTTCTTCACCTTTTTCTCACTAATATTCAACTTGGTTGGATTCACCAGTCCCTGAATTTCTTTCCTTGTTGTTTCAGATGATTGTTCCATTTTCGGCAGTATTGAGACGACATGGGTAATTCTCTTAGCACTTAAAGATCTTCCCCGTATTTTAGTCACTGGGACTTCTACTGTCCCTTTTTCCCGTGTTCCTTTATCAGCCAATTTCTGTGCATAGGTAGGAACAATTGTCCTTTAACTTTCCTCTCTTTTAGATTTTTCAACAGAAATTATTTCCTGTTGCTTTATAACAATCTTAATCAAATTGCCAAGCTCATCTCAAATTTTGACTTGCGGAGCAGCATTCACTTTTTGTGAGACTATGGTAGATATAATGCTCTCCTGAGTCAATAATGCTTTATCCACATAGTGGTTGAAATCAATTTCAATTTCTACATCCGATTGCTCCGGATAAGCATATTCACTGCTTTCAACTCCAGTTGCCATTTTCTGACTAAATATAAGTACTATCTCAAATAAAAGTTTATATTTGCAGATAACTATGTTCTATATGCACTGATGGAACGATTATTTTCACTGAGTCGGATCTCGCCCCAATAAGGGGAGCCCTCCGGCTACGCCAAGGCACCGACTCTAGGACCAGACTTAAGAAAAATGCAAAAATACACAAAGAATATTCTCAATTTTATTCACACGATTTAATCACTTTCATAACTCACAAATTTATAATATTCACTGGTCCCCGGGGGGGAAAATGGAATCAAAGATGATTCTCTCCCATGGACACTTTTAAGGAATTTTTTAAATCGTAAAGGAAAGTTAAATTTACTTTTTTCATATTTTAAACAATGCAATTTAGACTAAACACGTTGCCATTTGGCGAACGATAATTAAGCCCTCTTTCCATGCCACGCACTAAACTAAATCTATATAGATATTGAAAGTGTGTGAAGAACCTCGCTGCCCCAACCAGGAATCGAACCATGGACCTTCGCACTGGCCAGACGACGCTCGACCGTTGAACTATTTGGACAGAATTGCAAGGTCTTATTGTCGAAGTGAGCTCTGCATTATCCACCCTATAATATCAGATTAGCATGAAACATATAATCTGACTGGCCATCTCAATCCATTTTTAACTCAGATTATCTTTCCGGTGCTTAATCCTCCAGGTTAGTCCTTCCTGAAAGGCCGTTGTCCTCCAGATTTTTAAATCGATGCCAGAATCCACTGCTCAGTTTCAGAAATCTGACATGTTTCCATAGTGTTGATTTGCTCGGGCGACATTGTAAAGAACCTTGCTTTCCCAACCAGGAATCGAACTACAGATCTTTATACTGGCCAGCTGACGTTCTACTGTTGAGCTAGTGGGATGATTTTATCGTCGAAGTGAACACTACAAAGGTCTCTTACATTTTCTGCCTTTAGATTTAAATGCAACTTCTGATCTGCAAAACTTCCTCATTCTTTACCGACCACTTTCATCCAAAGTCACATTCTGGGTACTCGTAACTCTCCATGAATTAAAACTGTTGCCATAAATCGTATAAATATAGCAAGTTCGAATTTCTGTGTAATTTAGACCTCAGTAATCACATATTTGTAATCTGTATCAGGGTTAAGTTGCTGGGATTGAACTGTTTAGCACTATGGCCTACACTGATACTCGAACAACCTATCTTCTCCAACCATTTATCTGTTGAGCTAGCTACTAAATAAAATGTATTTCCTTCTATATTAGAAGCAAATATATTTAAAACAGGTTTGCATGGACGAAACTAATACTCATTTTCATTAACGAAATTTAAAAAGCACTTCTTAATTTCATTGCAAATTATTTTTCATTTGATTAGATGAGTCTTTTTATGCAGCGACAATTATTTGTTTCCTCTACTGGGCAAAAAATGTGAAAAAAACTGTATTCGACCCTCTGCATTAGAGAAAAAGCTGTTGGAAAATTGATACTTTTTGTGGTAAACAGTTATGCCACACGCACAATGGCATGCATTTGATAAGTAAAATCCTTTGAAGACTAAAATCCTTTGAATTCTTTCTGCTGCCATTCTGAAGAAATGGATTTCCATAGTTTTTTTTCAAGTCGATGAGACTATGGAGAAGATAATTATAGATGTTCCAAACAGAGGAGGTGGATGTTCGAATTCTGAAAAGAAATTTTAATTAGGTAGGCTGATATTATGTTTAAAGAGAAAACTGATTTTTGTTCATTTTGTAATCGATAGTTTTTCTGTAATCAAATTCTGTTCTTCCTATACACGGTATCTTGTGATTTACTTATTACGATAGGAAGATTAAGTTGTAACTACTTATCACCTTATAACACTGTCTTATATTCAATCATAGAAATGAACAGGTGAACAGAGATGGATAGATAGAGACAGATGGAAATTAATGAGCACAGATAGATTGATTAAAAATGTAGTGGATAGATACATAAAGTAAACTTTATAAAAAAATAGAAAAATAAAAATAAAAATAAATTGATTACCTACAAAGTACGTAGTCTTAGTAGTCTAGGTATATATACCAGCTACTGTGAACTAATTTTGCTTCATGAAGCGCAGACTATTCACCAATAGCTATGTGGTTTGGCTGGCTTCATTGGTCAACGTGGCAATTGGTAAAATTTTGGCACAAAGATAGTTTTCTTTTTACCACTAAATCCTAGGTAAAATAGAGATAAAAGAGATAAACTAGTCCACGAAGGTAGTTAATATGTATTGGGAGCTATATATAATACTTATATTTGTGAACACTCTTCGTAGGCGGAATATTGTGATTGACATAAATTATCCAATCTTCTGCAAAAGATTTTTACTTTCTAATATTAATCTGAAACAATTTATTTATCATTACAATTTGCCATAGTTTTTAGTGAAAATTGCAACATAATTGACTTAAGAGTGGAATTTAAATAATTGATAGTTGAGATTGGTAATCTGATTAAATTTAGCACTGAAAATAGCCAGTTGATGACTGCCTGCTTCACATTCATGAAAAACTCTTTGTAACAAATCAAAGGATATCGAATCTCAAGAAAAGTAAATTTTTTTTATTAAAATAATTCGTTAATGATATTAATAAAATTTTCCATCTGCTTAAATTGACCATTTATTCAGCTGAAAAGCGTTTACCTGCATCCATTATAGGAGACTTTTCCATGTCCATTTTACATATGTCTTCTTTCAAATTTGTGAAAAATAAACAGTGACACAATATAAAATGACTGTAGTGATACTATATAAAGTCACTGTAGCGACTTTCACTACAGTGACAACAATATAAGTTGAATTGGAAAGTGCAAGTTAAACGTAAAGATGAATTACAAGGTCTATGATGCAATTTTAACCCTTAATTTGACTTTTGTGAAATCTGTACATAACCTAAAATAAGGTAGTGTATAATGAGAGACAGTAGTTTGAAAGAATAAAAAAGTAAAAATTTATAAAGAAGGTTCTAGAACTTTCTAGATCTAATGCTTCAAATCTGGATTAGAAATTTACACTTGATGACTAGTTTAAATAGGACTTTCACTATTTTTACCATAGTCCTGAAATTTTATATATCTCTTTATAACTATGAAAATTTACTCCTCTTATTCTAAGTTTAACTCAACTTAGCATACTGACAACTAAACCGAGCAAAAGGAAGGGCGTAATATGATTTGAAAAACCGGCATATATTCTAAGAGGCGCACCGTTCAAGGTTCAAATGTTTTCATATTAATATCTTCTACTAAACACTCCCATATATTGTAGACGTTTGAGATGTTACAGACAGATCCATAGACCAATAACACTCTTCAATTAATATGTACAGAAGTATGCGAATAAATAAGTTTCAAGGGATTCTGAAGTTCCAAAGATATTAGAAAATAAGTAGAACGTAGAACAACTTCTTTTATTGAGCTTACTAAACACTCCCATATATTGTAGACGTTTGAGATTTTACGGACAGATCCATAGACAAATAAAACTCTTCAATTAATATGTACAGAAGTATGCGAATAAATAAATTTCAAAGGATTCTGAAGTTCCAAAGATATTAGAAAATAAAGAGAACGTAGAACACCTTTTTTTATTGAGCTTACTAAACACTCCCATATATTGTAGATATTTGAGATTTTACAGACAGATCCATAGACAAATAAAACTCTTCAATTAATATGTACAGAAGTTTGTGAATAAATAAATTTCAAGGGATTCTGAAGTTCCAAAGACTTTAGAAAATAAAGTGAACTTAAAACAACTTTTTTTATTGAGCTAGGGACTTAAAAATTAGAATAATAATAGAAAATAAAATAACACCACATCATTATTATCAAATTTTTATAGCCTTAAATGTGTCATAAGCAATAATACTCTAATTGTTAATTCTCCGTAAAAATAAAGTTTCCAAGTAATATAAATATTTTAAATTTAAGTAGCGTTTGAAATAATATACGGAAAAATAAAAGTTTCTTGATAATATTCAATTGTGGAGAGGGATATTTGTGTTAAAATGTTCGAATTTTTAAATAAATTCAAATCAGTTTTTCCGACGAGATAGAAACTTCCCTCACAGCAAAGATCGTCACATGTGTGACAGTGACGTTGTACTCACGTGACACCTGGGTCACAATGTGACATCATATTTGTGACTTCTATGCGACGTTACGTATTAGTAACTTTGTAACTTCATTGTGACTATAATCTGTGACGTTTCCACAATTTAATTAACACGTAACAATGTGACGACATTACAATGGCAATTACAATGTGACGTCACAAACAAGTTAATATGCGAAGTCACAAACGATCATGAAAATGACCAAAATGACTTCACTGTGACCTCAATATGACATTGCCGAGAGGTACTGCGACGTCTTGTGACGTCCCAAAGTCACATTGTGACGTAAATCTTACGTCACTGTGAAAAAAAATGTTGTTAGGGTTGTAATCCATAGTAATAGTTTGTTATATAAAAATGCTACAAAAAATCAATTGTACAGTTTCAAAATTAAATATCTTGGATATGATACAGACTGAAATTACATTTGAGTAAGAAATTTAGACCGAACATATAAATAGAATTCCTTAACGACTTGCAGTTAACTTTATATCATTCAATAAGTAATAAAACAAAATACCTGAAACATATATTTGAAGAAATGCCGCAAAGTAAAATGTTTGAATTCTGAAATAAATTCGAAGTACATTTTTGTAACGAGATCGAAACTTAAAAGTATTAGCTCATATCGTAAATCAAAAATAACGGTACAAATTACAACTTTTATTGCAGTCAACCAACCTTAAGCAATTGCATTTTGTACTCACTGAATGAAACGGCATAAAAAAATAATGACTAAAATTAAAGCAATAAAACAAAATACCTAATATCTATATATTTGAAGAAGTGCCACAAGTAAAACACTCGCATTCTGAAATGAATTCGAAACACATTTTACGGCGAGATAGAAATTTAAATTTATTAGGTCATACAGTAAATCAAAAATAACGACAGAAATCATAGCTTCTATTGCAAGCAACCAACCTTAAACAATTACATTTTGTACTCACTGGATGAGACGGAATAAGAAATAAGAACTATCTTCCGTTTGAGCACACTGGCTTGTCCTTTAAATTAATGGCGTTGACTAGTATTTTGTAAATTACTTTCTCATCATGTCAATTAAACGTAAAATTATTCGTCATTTATTTAGGAATTATCATTATTTTATCTGGCTTTTTGGAATTATTTTGATGCCATTTATTTAAGTAAATTACTTTGCTTACATGTTTTGTCACTATAAAAGAGAAACACAGTAGTTCTTTGGTGTTCGTTTTCTTCAGTTAAGATGTTACTCTTGTCACTATTACAGGTATACATTTTGTTACAGATAAAAAAAGCTGAAAAGGCAGAGAAAAATAATATTGGTTCAAAGCAAATTTTAAAATTTTCGCTATATTTGTTTTCTATTTAAACGTTCGAATAGTAGCTTGTATTCATTTCTGTGAGATGTTCAATTCTATGACATAAAAAAATGAAATATTTAAACAAACTACGAACTTCGATTTGCGGGCTATTTCGTAAAAAGAGGCAGGTTCTTCTTTTCGAATCGTACAAAAATCTAATCAGCACTAGGCTCACCAGCAAGTGACTTAACTACCAAATCTTGTGAAAACTGCTTAATTAGTCTTTTAGATAGCGTTGATACATGCGATTTTTATGTGCCATTTTGCAAAGCATAGCAGGTTTTTTTAATACGAATCGAAACAAAATCTAATCAGCTCCAGGGTTACCCACAAGTGACTTACATATAAAATTTAATGAAATTTGTTAATATAGTTTTTAAGTTAGAGTGGATACATACATTGCACAAACATACACACACACGCACACACACACAGACGCCATGCTAAAAATAAGTTTTCGTGTTCTATGGGTCTCAAAACGTGTAGATCAGTTGAAAACTCTATTTGCGATTTTTGACACAATTCCAATACTTTCCCTGTAGATTACCACGTATCGCATGGAAAGTACAATTACATCAGTTTTCATTAACAAAACCCAAACATTATTATTAAAATTTATTATACATTCCATTTCATCACCTCAGATAAACCCTTTTACGACCTACAGTTTTTTTACGGCCTTTGTGAATATTTAATGAGGAAGACAATTTATCCAAGATTCTGCAATATTGAGAGGATTCTGTTTGGGAATTGATACCTTTTGTGCTAAATGGTTCTGCAGCACGCACAATGGCATGTCCTTGATAATTGAATCCCTTTTAAGAATGAACTGCTGCCACTCTGAAGAAGCAAATTTCTAGAGTTTTCTGCGATCGATGAAATCATGCAGAATGGAAAAGATGTTCCAGATTGAAGAAACCGTTTTGATATATATTTTTTTCTGAAGTTCAACCTCCCCTTCCACCCGTCTTAGTTAGAGAGAATAAGAGGGAGGGCTGAGAGAGAGAGAGAGAGAGGGAGATAGAGAATGATACTACGGTGACTCTCTCAGCAAAAAATAAGGTTCAACCGTTGGCTAAGTACTCTAAGGTAATTACATTAATTCCAACAGGGTGATAGTAATATAGCAATTAGCAAGTCTGTGCCATCCAATGCAGTAGCCATGGAAGATCCAAAAGAGGATGACCCATTCCTCCGAAAGATATAGTCCTCTTTATAAAATATATTCAATTTTCATCAATGGTATGAAATTTCCTCTAAAATCTCATCCAAATTTTGCATGAAAAATTGCCTTTTTATTATTTTTAACACTTTCCAGCATAGATATAAAGTGTTTATGACTTTTTTCATTCTGTCTGTCTGTCTGCCTGTTTGTCTGTCCGTTCGCACGATAACTGTCGTAAAAATGACATTATCAAAATAAAATTTTAATATGTTGTTTAGACAGGCTGTGGGACATATGGGAATGTAAAAGTATAATATCACCCAGCTAATTTTAGATTTAACTCCGGGTTAAAGAAATGTATTACATTGAACCCTATGGGACTTTATTTTTCAAGCATTTTTTAAGTTGAGTTAAAATTCACAAATTACTTTGACAATTTTAAGGAATATTCATATTAACAAGAATGTGTAAAAAAATTCATCAAAATATGTGAAGTAGTTTTTTAAATAAAAATTAAAATAAGAATTACACCCTTATTATATGAAGAGATCACGTAACTAAATGCAAAATATTATGGAATCCTTTTATTTTCACTTAGTGAAAATTGTGATTTTTCAGGAAAGTTTATATTTTTATTTACTGTGGCATCCGTCCTAAAACCGCGTTATTTTTTCATATTATCTGTGTATCTCAATTCAGAGCCTACTCAAGTACGACATTTTTTATTTTAAATAATCACTATTTCTACAACGAAACCTAATTTTAACGTAGGGAGAATGTAAACAAACCAAGATATAAGATGAGTTATATAAGGAATGCTGAATTTTTAACTCAAAGTTATTTAGCCCTGCAGTCTGGAATATAGGTGATATGAATGAAACATTCATTGATTTTACATAGAAAAGCAGACGATTTTATAGCATTGTCTTTTTTGATGAAGTTTTAAGCATGGAGTTAGGAAGAAGGAGATGAAACTCCTATGGATGAAACGTTTGAAATGTATCTCTAGGAGTCGCTAGTGTTAATAAAGTAACTGTTATTGTTAATTGACACAACAGAAAGGCCAAGTATTTAATACATGTATTTTTAATTATTTTTAAATTAAAGTTCCCGTATTGTGAGTAAAATTAACCAGTATTTTTTCATAGTGGTAGGATGGAATACAGAATATAGGGGGATAAAAATAAATTGAAAGGGATTATAATTTTGAAGACGTCAAAATATTCTTTATTGTTTCCGTTCAGCTTTGCATTCCGCAAATAATTTACTTTTACAAAATTGGCAGTTTAATTGAATATTTTAGGTCTTTCAACATAGAAAAACATAGAATGCAGGGCTATTTATCTTATTCCATCGACACCTAAATTACTGTCTCAAACGATATTGGTGTTTTCTTAATAAAATTTTTAACTCCTTACTTTAACCTCCATGGTTTTTAGTTTCCAAGCAAAATACATTATTGCAGTGCTGTGATAATGTAAAAAATATCACCGCTGAATGTATAGCATTTTAGAGCTGTTGAAATACAATTGCATTTCAGTTGGAAAGTGTTTCACAATCAATGCTATGCATGATAATTCTTTCTTTTTATGAATTACTTAGTTTCGCTTAAGCGTTAATTAATCAAGGCCAACTAGTTGGAAGGTACAGTTAATATTATATATTAACTATTAGAATTTTTAATTAATTAACTAACAGCTTTATTAGTTAATATATTAGCATCAGTTGTAATTATCACGTATTACTATTAATGCATTATACATTTCCACTCCACTATTAGTTTACACATATATCTACATTATTAACTATTTGTAAAAACTTAGAATAGTACTTTATATGGATTAAATATATTACTAAATATTAATTTACACATGGTAATTATTAATTGGCTTTGTTGTATAGAAACTTTAGTCCAGTAACTCATAATGATAAAAAAAATATAATATGATTATAGTAATAAATTAAGATATTTTTAATAGATTTATTTATTTAAACATTTAAATGTAATAATTTATCGCATTTGAAAAAAACAAGTTCATAATGAACCCCCCCCCCCTCAGCATTGTTGAGCTCTCGTACTTTTGAATTTCATTCCAGCCTGCCTTGAATATATCTTTTCTGGTTAAGGCTCTGGTGCAATCTAGAAGGTTCCATTACTAGCTCTGGGCAATTGTATTTCAACTTTAAATTACGTCTAATACTCCACATTTGGTGCAATTTCCAAATATAGTGTTGTAATAGCTGGATATGGCAGATGTCACCTCCCTACTCATGTTTCGGAAGCAGGAATATGTTAAGTAATACTACTCATTTCGTACAGGATCAAAATAATGCCGCAAGAATCACATCCAGACGCAATTCAGGAATCCTGGGTTCGATTTTTCAAACCCGAAAACGGTTTATTGTTATTCAACTTCAAAATTAAGCCTCTACAGCAGCAGCTCTTAACCGTTATTCACCCGAATATATTCTGACTGTATGATTCTTTCAACTGTGCCCACTGGCCACTCATTTATTTCACTTATACCGCCAGATCGCTCATTTTTTTCAATTCTAGCACCTGACCGCTTATTTCTTCTTAACACTTTACAACAAAGTTGAAAAGTGTTTATGACTTTCTTCATTCTCTTTGTCTGCCTGTCTGTCTGTCCGTTAGCACGAAAACTCGATAACTGCCGTAAAAATGACTTAATCAAAATGAAATTTTAGTATGTTGTTCGGATGGTCTTTGGGACCTATGGGAATATAAATGAATAATATCACCCAATTAGTTTTGGATTGAACCCGGGTTGAAATAAATGAAATACATTGAGCCCTATGGGACCTGATATTTCAAACATTTTTTAAGCAGATTTTAATTTTACATATTGCTTCGAAAATTTTAGGTAATATTCAAATTGTTCCATAAAATATATAAAAAAAAATTCAGTGAAATATATTCAGTAGTTTTTTAAATAAAAATTAAAATAACAGTTACACCTCTTATATGCACCGATCACGTGACCATTATGAAAAGATCACGTGATCCACTTCAAATTGAAATATGTCATCCATCTTGTCTCAATATCGTGATTTTTAAAGTTCTTTTTAATTCATATTGAGTGTTGTATCCGTCCTAAATCCCCTTTATTTCTGCTCTTAAATTATGTGCATCTACATACTAAAACAACACAATTACAATATATTTGAGTTTAAATGATCATCCAAATTTGATTATTTCTACAGCGAAGCCTATTTTTCACATATGTAAAATGTAAACAGCAAAATTTGTGGAATGAGTTGTATAAGAATTGCTGCACTTCTTTAATTCAAAATAATTAACTCATAGAGTCTGCATAGGTGATATGAATGAAATGTCCATTGATTTGACAGAGAGAAGGACGATTTTTTTCGATGAAGTTTTAAACATAGAGTTTAATTACTTGTAGCTCCATGGTTTTAAGTTTTTAAATAAAATAAATTATTATAGTATTGTGATGAATGAAATGAATGGGAAAATGTTAATGAATGAAATGCTGGTTTTATAGAGAGCGCCAGGCGTGTTATATTTCGATGGCGTCATTTGAATAAATTTCAGTTGTTTTTGATGAAGTTTTCAAATATAATAAATTATTGTAGCATTATGATAATGTTAAAACATTACCGAGGATCAAGCCGATTTATATTTCATTGACGTCATTTAAGTGAAGTCACTCTTTTTTTCGATGAACTTTTAAGTTTTCAAATATAATAAATTAATGTAGTATTGTGATAATTTTTTAAATATTACCGAGGAAGGTATCGCATTTTAGAGATGTTTAAATGAAATGTTTAAATGCAATTCATTAAACAAAATCTATATAGATATTTGAAGTGGGAGAAGTAATTTGATGCCCCAAACAGGAATCGAACCACGGACCTTCGTACTGGCCAGCCGATGCTCTACAGTTGATATATTTGGAAGGAATTGCAAGGTTTCATTATCGAAGTAAACTCTGCATTATCCACCCTATAATATCAGATTGGCATGCAACTTATAATCTGACTGGCCATCTCAATCTATTTTTAACTCAAATAATCTTTCTGATGCTACTTTGGTCCTCCAGTTTAGTCCTTCCTGCAAGGATTCGTTGTCCTCACGATTTTGAAATTCGTGCCAGAATCCACTGGTCACTTTCAGAAATTCGACATATTTCCATAGGGTTGATTTGTCCGGCCGACATTGTTAAGAGTATTACTTCCCCAACCAGGACTCGACCTAGGAACCTTTTTACTGGCTACCTGAGGGTCTACCGCTAAGCTACTGGGACGATTTTATTATCGAAGTGAACATTGCAAATGTCCATTATATTTTCTGACTTTAGATCAAAATGCAACTTCAGCAAAACTCCCGCATTCTTTACAGATCCCTTTCATCCAAGGTTTCATTTTGGTACTCGTAACTCTCCATGAATTAAAACCACTATCGTACAAATATAGTAAGTTCCAATTGCAGTGTAATTTAGACCTCAGTAGTCACATGTTTATAATCTGTATCAGGATTAAGTTGCTAGGGCTGAACTATAAAGAACTATTGCCTAGACGGGTATTCGAACAAACAATCTTCACCAACCCTTTATCTATTCAGCTATTAAAGAAAATGTATTTCATTCTATATTAGAAGCAAATATATTTAAAACAGTTTTATATGGACGAAACTAATACTTATTTTCATTAACGAAAGTTAAAAAGCACTTCTTAATTTCATTACAAATTATTTTTCATTTCAGTAGATGAGTCTTTTTATGAGGCGACAATTAATTTTTCCTTCTCTGTGAATATTTTATGTGAAAAAAAATTTATTCGACCTTTTTCATTATTGAGAAGAAGTTGTTAGAAAATTGATACTTTTGTGCTAAACGGCCCTGATGCACGCACAAGGGCATGCTTTTGATAATTGAAATCTTTTGAAGAGTGAACTGCTGCCACTCTGAAGAAGCGTATTTCAACAGTTTTTTTTTTTTTTTTTTTTTCAAGTCGATGAGACTATGGAGAAGATAATTATAGATGTTCCAGACAAAGGAGGTGGCTGTTCGTATTCTGAAAAGAAATTTTAATTAGGTAGGCTGATATTATGTTTCCACAGAAAACTGATTTTTGTTCATCTTGTAATCGATAATCTTTCTGTAATCAAATTCTGATCTTCCTATACACTGAATCTTGTAATTTACTTATCACTATAGGAAACTAATTTTGTAAATACTTATCACCATATAACACTGTCTAATATTCAATCATATAGATAGAGATGAATAGATGAAAAGATATAGATAGATAGAGACAGATAGAGATTAATAGGCACATATATTTATATTTAAAATGTAGTGAGTAGATACATAAAATAAACTTGAAAAAGAAGTAGAGAAATAAAAATAAAATAAAGCTTGATTGCCTACAAATTATCTAATCCTCGTAGTCCAGTATATATACCAACTTCTGTGAACTGATTTTGCTCTATGTAGCGCAGAATATCTACCAATAACTAACTAGTTTGGTCCTCCACTAAATGATGCCTGAGCCTTGACGGGGTGGTGGAGCTTGCGTGAACTGATGATCCTAAGAGCTATGCCGGCGGTAGCTTCGGCTACTGGCAGGGTCTCCCTTGCCGGACAGGTCGAAGGTGAGGTTCCAGACCAAATGAGGCATCCTGGTCCTCCAGGTTGGGGGTTGGAAGTGAGGCACTTAGTCTCACTCTGTAAAATCCTCAGGGATCCATTTCTTTTGTGGATACGGGTGTTGCTATCCCGAGGTACCCGAGCAAACTTTTTCTTCTAGCTGCAGATTGCATCAATGCCAAGCCCCTAGTAAACTTCACTTCTGCCTTATGGGCCTTAGTACCACTCTTCGGCCTCTGCTGTAAGGTATACCGTTTGGGCTCGGGAACGGGACCAGGTGGTTGTGTGGCGAAAAGGGCGAAGCGGCGTGCATCTGTAGTATTGCTTTCAAGAAACGTTTGCAGTAAACGGTTCCAGAGGTCGAGTCCCTTGGTTGCGTTGGTTGGATGGTGGGGAGCGTTTCATATCGAGAAATCCCCCTTGGATCCTTGCTGATCCTTGGGCCCTGTGTACCTGGTGCACGTTATGACCCGCTCCTTATCATCTAGCTTTGCGAATGACTCCGGCGGTTACACTTTTCACGTTAGAAAAGTGTGGGGAGACAAGGCCTAGCGGGGGCCTCGATCGAACTGGAAGTAATCCGTGGTTCCTTTTCCTATCTTATGGTTACAGCATGGAGAAATCAGATTGGGCTCTTTCGAGTTTTCCTGATTCTCCGTGTTGCGACGATGTAGATGAGGAAGTGTTGAAAGGATTGGGCACATCTTCGGATGTTTCCCAATCAACCATTGAAACAACCCCTCTGGGGTCGGATCATGGAAAAAAGGAGGAAGCCTGCAGTCCGGCTGTGGAAGGAAGTGGAGTCGCGAACCTTGGTGACCGACACACTGAAACCATGGCTGTGACGCAGGGTATACTCACCAAAGCACAGAGGCGCAGGAGGAGGCGCACGCCTAGGCAGTTGGACCAGGAGACTGTTAAAGCCGGCACTGCCACAGAGAAAGTTGGAGGCACCAAACGACCTAGGTCGACAGGAGCCACACCTTCTCCAAGAGATCTTGTCGACAAGAAGATATCGAGGACGGACATCCAACCTGGAACATACGCTCAAGCGGTCCAGGTTATTAAGATGGCTATCGTCAAAAAGTCCTTCCCTTCTAGCAAGCTGAGCAAGGAAGAGGTTGATAACATCCAGTTGGTGACTCTCGGTAAAATAGATGAGATCCCAACTGGTGAGCAACTTCCGAAGATTCATCTCTTCAGCTCAAACGCTGGAGCTGTGATTCTTCATTGCAATGATGCAAATACTGTGGAATGGGTCAAGAGAACCTTCCATAACGACAGTCAGGTTCTGGGAGAGGCACTTATGGTCTTGAGTGCTAATGACCTTCCCAAACCTGTCAAGGTGGCATTTAAAACCAGGGATGTGTACACAAAGGAGCCGAGTGTCTTGCTGAAACGGCTGAACCGTTTCAACCCGGAGTTGAAGTCTGAGGAGTGGCGTGTTCTGCAAAACTTTGTGGAACCCCACTCTGTAAGATGGATCTTCGAGGTGGATTCGGAGGCTGCGGATGCGATTCGCAAAGCTGACCTTGGTGCATTCACCGGTTTGGACCGTGGAGTCTTCAAGATTCTTCGTGATCCAAACGAAAAGCCTAAGGGGAAGATGGAGATGGAGGAACAGCCAGCAGAACGGGCGACCTCCTCTCAGGTAAGTATTGGTAGTCTTGAGACTATGATACCTAGACTTAATGAACTAGAAATTGCTTCTGGTTCAGAAGTTACACTTCATGCTAACCCTCCGATCTCGGATGATGAGTTGGAAAAACGCATGAAAGATTTTGACAATGATATCATGCTTGATGCTGATCATTGTCATGATACTAGGTGAATTTCTTTCTCCTAGTCTTTCTGTGCCCTTTTCTTCTTTTTGTTTATGGGCTGTCTTAAGGTTGTGCAAATTAATCTGCATCACAGTCGATCTGCCTCTGCTATTCTCAGCAAAAGGCTTTTCAATGGTAGAGCTGATATTGCTCTTATCCAAGAACCCTGGACCTGTAATGGAAAGATTTTGGGTCTAGGGATCAAAGGATTTAGTGTCTTTTATGACACATCCTGTACCAGACCCAGAGCCTGTATTGCTGTTAGCAACAAGCTCAATGCTGTTCATCTGATTAAATTCCTTGATGGTGACAATGTTGCTATCAGTGTGAAACTCAAAACTGATGAACATATGATGGATTACATCTTTGCTTCTGCCTATCTTCCTTATGAAGATAAGGAAACTCTCTCTAAGGTCATTATTAATCTTACTGAGTACTGCAATGGTAAAAAAATGATCATTGGTTGCGATGCAAATGCCCATAATACTGTTTGGGGCAGTAGTAATTGTAACCGTAGGGGTGATGATCTTTTGGATCAGATCCTTCTTCATAAGCTCTATTTACTTAATAAGGGTAATACTCCTACCTTTGTGACCTTAAAACGTCGCGAGGTTTTAGATATTAGCCTGTGTAATAGTTCTGCTTTTGAGTCCGTAATTGATTGGAGGGTTTCAGATGATATATCTTTGTCTGACCATCAATTAATTTCCTTTTCTGTTAAAGGTCCTGTAACTGTTTTAGAGGACAAAGGTAGGAACCCTAGGAAGACGAATTGGGGTTCCTACAAAGAAGATCTTAGGGCCAATTTGGCAAATCATATTGGTGAGTATTCCTCTATTGAAAGCGTGGATCTGGCTGTTGACTCTGTGCAACAGGCCATCATCGACACCTTTCATAGCAACTGCAGAACCACCATAGCTGACTCCCCAAGGACTGTTCCTTGGTGGTCTAGTGAGCTCAGCCGGTTGCGTGGGAAATGCAGAAAGCTCTTTAATAGAGCCAAGAAGAATGGTGATTGGCAGACTTATAAATCTGCCCTCACCACCTATAATAAAGCAGTTAGGGATGCCAAGAAAAATTCTTGGAGAACATACTGCGAAGGTATTAATGATACTCCTGCCATTGCAAAACTTGTTAAGTTGATGGCTGGAGACAGAAATTGTAAACTTAACACTGTTAAGAAGCCCAATGGTGACTTTACTGTCACTGGTGAGGAGACCCTTAGTGAGCTCTTCAGAGTTCACTTTCCGGTTTCTCATCCTGTTGTTCAGAATGACAGTGGTATTGCTTGCTCCACCTTGTCTGACGACAATAGCTGGGGTATTGCTAGGAGCATTGTTACTCTTGATAGGGTTAAATGGGCAATTAATTCCCATAAACCCTATAAAACTCCGGGAACTGATGGCATCATTCCTATTCTTCTCCAGGAGGGAATAGAGATGCTTGCTCCTATTCTCTGCAACATCTACAGAGCTTGTATTGCCCTTGGTCATATACCAAATGCGTGGCGGCATACTAGGGTAATCTTCATTCCAAAAATTGGAAAGGACAATTACTATGAGGCCAAATCTTTTAGGCCTATCAGCCTTACGTCTTTTCTGCTTAAGACTATTGAAAAACTTATCGATAGGTATTTAAGGGAAGTGATTCTGGCCTCTAAGCCCTTGTCTAGTTCTCAACATGCCTATCAACCGGGCAAATCTACGGACACTGCTCTTTACAGTCTCTCCTTTATTTTAGAGAGAAATCTCAATGCCAAGGAAATTGCTCTTGCTACCTTTCTTGACATTGAAGGTGCCTTCGATAAAGTACCCATTGACACCATTCTTGTTGCTCTCAACAGAAGAGGTGTTGATACCGCGATATCTTATTGGATTAAGAACCTGCTATCTAACAGGTATATCTGTGCATCTTTACTTGGAGAAAGTATGACTGTGCATGCACTTTCGGGCTGTCCACAAGGGGGTGTGCTCTCACCAATTCTCTGGTGTCTTGTTGTGGATTCTCTTCTGGAAAGCATTGATATCTCTGGTGTTTCTTGCATTGGATATGCTGATGATGTTGTCATCGTTGCCAGGGGCAAATTTGGCAACACTGTCTCTGACATGATGTCTACTGCTCTTAGGAGGGTTGAAACATGGTGTAAAAATGCAGGTCTTACGGTTAATCCGCAGAAGACTGCCTTAGTTGCGTTTACAAGGAAACGCATACTTAATCTTGGGAATATTTGCTTATTTGGACAGAAGCTTATTTGCTCCAAGGAGGTTAAATTCTTGGGAATTTACTTTGACAAGGAACTTAATTGGAAGAGACACTTGGACTACTGCACAACTAAAGCCAGAAGAATCTTCTGGTCTTGTAGGAATGCTATTGGGAAAACCTGGGGCCTTAATCCCAGAGCTATTCATTGGATTTACTCGATGATAGTCTGTCCTATCATTTCTTATGGATCCATTGTTTGGTGGTCCAGAATTAGAAATGAAACTGCTAAACTTGATTTAGTTAAGCTTCAAAGGATGGTGTGCATTGCAATCTCCGGATGCATGAAAACCACTCCTACTGCAACTCTTGAACTCTTACTTGGCTTGCATCCGCTCTATATGCGTATTGAGGCAGAAGCACTTATCTGCATGAACAGACTCAAATATCTGAAACACTGGAAAGATTACTCAAGGTATTTATCTTGGGGTGAACTTAACAGTAATGTTGCTAGGCATCCTTATTTTTGTATGCCACCTGATGGCATACACGTCAAATTTACGTTTGATAAGCCTTATGAAATTCTTGTCCCCTCGCGGGATGATTGGAAGAGGACTCCAACCTACAATAAACATAATTGTTTTGTATGGTATACTGATGGCTCGAAGATTGGCACTAATACTGGTGCGGGAGTCTGCTGCCCTGATGATGGCACTAAGCTATCTTATCCGCTTGGCAATTTTGCTACTGTCTTTCAGGCTGAAGTATTTGCCATTCTTATGTGTTGTAGAATTTGCTATGACAGAAAGTACGAGAATAGCCAGATTTTCATTTGTTCTGACAGTCAGGCTGCTCTTATGGCTCTGGGGAAATTCACTGTGACGTCTTCCCTTGTTTGGGAATGCTATAAAGCTCTCTGTAAAATTGCTAGTAATAATAGTGTCATTCTGTACTGGGTGCCTGGTCATTCGGGCATTCCTGGCAATGAATTGGCAGATGAACTTGCTAGGAAAGGCTCTAATACTCCTTTTGTGGGCCCTGAGCCAGCCTTGGGTATACCCAATGATCTTATCAGAAGAATTATCTTTGACATCTTCAGGAAGCTTCAATGCAAGAACTGGCGTGACACTAAAGGGCAAAGGCAAGCGAAAATTCTCAATTGTAATTGCCCTAGTGCACGTCAAAAGGAACTCTTTAGACTCAGTAGAACTGGCATCAGGAGAGCTGTTGGGCTCCTTACTGGGCACTGCACTCTCAAGAGACATCTTAATATTATGGGTGTCTCCAAGGATTCGCTTTGCAGAGGCTGCAATTACAGCGAAGAAACTGCAGCTCACATTCTGTGTGAATGTGAGGCCTACTCTGCTCACAGATTCGAACACATTGGTCGTCATGTGATTGAACCCTGGGAGCTGAACGACATTCCTGTCAAGTGCCTGCTTATGTTTGCATCGGCTACTGGTCTCTTCTCTTAGGGACCTTCACTTTTTGGGGTAGTACAATAGACCTCTGGTCGATGTGCTAGGCTCTTCTGGAGCCACCCACCTTCATATCATTCATTCAACTAGTTTGGTCTAGCTTCATTGGTCAAAGTGGCAAGTGGTAACATTTTGGCACAAAGAAAGATTTTTTACAATTAAATTCCGGGTAAAATGGAGATAAAAGAGATAAATTGGCCCACGAAGCCTAGTTAATATACACTACGTGACAGTAAATATGAGACACCAAGAAGGAGTCGGCAGAAAGTGATAAAAATCGGCAAACGGAGAGAAACATCAACGAACAATAAGTTATGTTTATTACAACATGATACATCTATACACTGATCGGTAACACCGTCTGATCAGTAGGTTGCCGGACTACCGCGGGTGGTGATACAGGCTAAAACACGTCTAGGTACAGAGTCAATAAGCATATGGATGGTGTCCTGAAGGATGGCTGTCCATTCCCTGTCATCCATTTGCCTGAGTTCGTCTTCTAAACGCGGCGGTGGCAGAGCATGCAAGCGACGTCCAATCACGTCCCAGACGTGTTCGATTAGTAAGAGATTAGGAGAGACTGGTGGCTAGGTAAGCACCTGGGTACTTTGCAGGGCATATTGGCTGATGCGTGCCGTGTATGGTCGAGCGTTTTAATGCTGGTAATTGGCATTGGGCACCCCCTGAAAGAAGGGTTGTGTCAGCGGCCGCAACACGTCATCCACGTATCGTTGGCCCATCATAGTGCCCTCAATACGAACCAGAGGTCAACTGCTATCGTAGGCGATTGTGCCCCTAACCATGATGCCGCGTTGTCGTGCGGTGTTGTTGTTGTTGAGACCCAGACCGTCCGACCTACCAGAAAGGTGTAAGGTAACTGTATGGACGGCCGGGAAGTGCCACCCAATTTAGACCGGAACCCAGTGGGGGAGGCATCCACAGGGACTTTACCCTCCTTCCCCTACCACCAACCTCTCGGAAGGACTTGTCGTGCGGTGTGGCGTTCCACAGATGCGGCCGGATTGGACCTGTTAATATTTCGTCATTAGACTCGTACATGGTGACTGTCATTGCTAAAACAGAAGCGTGATTCGTCTGAGAACACGAGTCTGTGCCATCCCGCTGTCCACATGGTTCTATCCCGACACCATTGAAAACGGAGGCATCTGTTCTGTTGGATCAATGGCAGTCTTCTTAACGGGCGCCATGAGTGCAGGTCGCTAACGACCAATCTGGTGATAATTATCCAGGTCGATACGGGAGCATCAAGGGTGCCCTGCACATGCTTCAAATGGGCGACGAAATTGCCCTGAGGGGCCGCCCGCCAGAGGATGAGTCGGTTCAGCGTGCTGACGTAGCTCTGGCCGTCCCGGCACCCTTCAAACTGCCACATTCCCTTGGTCCAACCATTTTCGTCACATCCGTTGTACCGTGGATGCATGTTGGTGACTGTTCGTCGAGATTTGACGTATGGACCAACCTACACTTCTGAGTCCAATCAGCATACCCCTCGTGAAATCATCCGTCTGTTGGAACTGCTTCGGTTGACGGCGTCCTGGCATGCTCTGTTTCTACACGTTTCCTCTGAGGCAAAAGAATTGTAAAATTATTTCCTTGGCAGACAAAGCGGAGCGACTATTGCCGATTTTGCAGATTCCTTCCTTTATATATCACTCAGCGTGCGCGGGACAGCTGCGCATTTCGCATCATTTGCATAACTGGGTGAGCTGCGGCTACCCTGCAATTTGCATATTTTTCTGCCACTCCTTCGTGGTGTCTCATTTTCACTCTCACGTAGTGTATATTGGGAGCTATATTTACTTCTTTGTGAAGACTCTTTGTAGGCGAAATATTGCGATTGATATAAATTATCCGATCGTCTGCAAAAGTGTTTTACTTTCTAATATTAAACTGAAACAATTTATTTATCTTAATAATTTGTTATAGTTTTTACTGAAAATGGCAACATAATGGACTTTAGAAAGAGTGGAATTTAAAAAATTGATAGTTGAGATAGGTAAGCTGATTAAATTTAGTATTGTTGAAAAAACGTGTTGACGACTGCCTGTTTCACGTTCATGAAGAATTATTTGTAACAAACCAAAGAATATGAATGTCTAGAAAAATTAATGCTTTTTTTATTACAATAATTCGTTAATGGTTTTAATGAACTTTTCCACCTGCTTAAATTAGGGGCGCGGTAGCCCATTGGTTAGCGCGCTGGAGTTGCACTCGGTAGGCCCGGGTTCGATTCCAGCCACTGCCAAAACTGCCGCCGTGTTCACGCGGAGTACGATCACGTTAAACATGTGGGTCCGTAAGTCCTTCTGAGAGGTTGGTGGTAGGGGAAGGAGGGTACGGTCCTTGTGGATGCCTCCCCCACTGGGTTCCGGTCTAAATTGGGTGGCACATCCCGGCCGTCCAAACAGTTACCTTACACCTTTCTGGTAGGTCGGACGGTCTGGGTCTCAACAACAACAACCCGCTTAAATTTACCATTTATTCAGCAGTAAAGCGTTTAACTGCATCCACAATAGGAGACTTTTTTATGTCCATTTTATATATGTCTTATTTCAGATTTGTGATAAATAAACAGTGGCACTATATAAAATGACTGTAGTGACACTATATAAAGTCACTTTCATTACAGTGACAACAATATAATTTCAATTGGAAAGTTCAAATTAAGGAGGAATTATAATATCCAAGACGTGGTTTTCCCTTTAATTCGACTTTTGTGAAATCTTTACATAACTTAAGATAAAATAGTGTATAATGAGAGACTGTAGTTTACAAGAATAAAAAAGTAAAAATTTTTAAAGAAGATTCTAAAATTTTCTAGTCGTAAAACTTCAAATCTGGATTAGAAATTTACACTTGGTGACTAGCTTGATTAGGAATTTCACTAATTATACCCCAATTCTGAAATTTTATACAAGTCTTTATAATTATGAAAATCCACTCTTCTTATTCCGAGTTTAACACAACTTAGCAGACTGACTACTAAACCGAACAACAGGAAGCGAGTAATAGGATTTGAAAAACCGTCATATGTTCTAGGAGGTGTACCTTTCAAGGTTAAAATTTTTCCATATTAATATTGCTTACAAAACACTCCCATAATTGTAGAGGCTTGAAGTTTTATAGACAGATCGATAGTCAAATAAAACTTCTTTAGTAATAAGTAGTATGCGAATAAATAAATTTCAAAGGATTCTTAAATTCCAAAGAGTTTTAAAGGTAGAGACAAAGTAAAACAACTTCCTCAATGAGCTAGGGACTTCAAAATTTGAATAACAATAGGAAATAAAATAACACCGTATCATTAGTTTAAAATTTTTATAGCCTTAAATGTGTCGTAAACAATAATACCGTAATTATTAATTACCCGTAAAAATAAAGTTTCCAAGTAATATTAATATTTTAAATTTAAGTGACGTTTGATATAATATACGAGAGAAATAAAAGTTTATTAATTATATTTATTTGGGGAGAGGGAAATTTGTGTCAGGATGTTCGAATTTTGAAATAAATTCATATCAGTTTTTCCAATGAGATAGAAACTTGCAATCCGTAATAATAGATTGTTACATAAAAAGAATACAATAAATCGATTGAACACTTTCAAAATTAAAATGTTGAATATGATACAGACTGAAATTGCATTTGAGTAAGAAATTTCGAGCGAACATATAAATAGAATTCCTTAACGAATTGCAGTTAACTTTAAAATCATTCAATAAGCAATAAAACAAAATACCTTATACCTATGTATTTGAAGAAATGCCGCAAAGTAAAATGTTTGAATTCTGAAATAACTTCGAAATGCAACATTGTAACGCGATAGAAGCTTAAAATGATTAGGTCATATCGTAATTCAAAATTAACGGCACAAATCACAACTTCTATTGCAGTCAACTAACCTTAAGCAATCACATTTTATACTCACTGAATGCGACGGCATAAAAAATAATGGCTAAAGTTAAAGCAAGAAAACGAAATACCTAATATGTATATATTTTAAGAAGTGCCACAAAGTAAAAATTTCATTCTGAAATGAATTCGAAACACATTTTACAGCGAGATAGAAATTTGAATTTATTAGGTCATACTGTAAATCAATTATGTGAGACCAGAAAGTGTTCTCATCATAATAATTCTGGTCGCATATGTACCGTCGCTAAAATAATTAATGAAAATTGATGTTATTGATAAATTGATGTTGTTAATAAATGATATTGTTTAAGTTTAAGTAGTCTAATCTTTTTACATTAATTAATAATTCTTTTCAGGACTTACACAAAAGGTAAAAATAATTGGAGGGTTTATTGCGGCACAACAACGAGCAATGTACGTTTAATGTTAATTCCACTTTATGAGTATCAACGGTCATGTCTTTAAATGCTTAATAATACATTAATGTCAATTATAAAGTTTAACTTAAACTTCACTTCTTCCAATCTTATTGCCACAAATTATAACGACACAAATTACTACTTCTTTGGCAATCAACCTACCTTAAACAATTATATTTTGTACTCATCGGATGAAACGGCATAAAATATAATTTCTATCTTCCGTTTTTGCACACTGGCTTCTCCTTTAAATTAAAGGTGTTGATTAGTCATTTGTAAATTACTTTCTCATTAGGTCAATTAAGCCTAAAATCATTCTTCATTTATTTCTGCATTATCATTATTCTATCTGCCTTTTCAGAATTACTTTGATGCCATTTATTTAAGTAAATTACTTTGCACACATCTTTTGCCACACTATAAACGAGAAACGCAGTAACTCTTTGGTGTTTGTTTTCTTCGGTTAAGATTTAACTATGTTACATGTATACATTTTGTTACAGATGAAAAAAATCTGATGTGGGCAGCACATGACTTTCCCTGCAAACTTATATCCACGTTCTTTTTATTTTATTTAAATTTAATTCACTTGTAATTTAATTTTGGTTCTCATTTGGTAACTGGACTTATTTTCAAAGGTGGTGTAGAGAAAATACGAAAAAACTAAAATATCTCGAGAACGGCTGGTCCTAGTGTAATGGAGTTTGTCTTATTCTTCTTTTCGTTAAAAATTACGTATGAAACAAGTATTTAATGGATATATTTGAACATACGTAGTTTTTTATTTTAGATTTTGGAGATTTTTGAGAGCCATTTCGTAAAAAAATGCAGGTTGTTCTTTTCCGAATCATACCAAAATCTAATCAGCACCAGATAATCCTACAAGTAACTTATCTACCAAATTTTGTGAAATCTGGTCATTTGGTATTTTAGCTAGAATGGATACATGAAATTTTTATGGACCTTTTTGCAAAAAAGGCAGGTTCTGTTTTTATGTATCCTACCAAAAACTAATCAGCACCAGGGTTTCATCCAAGTGACTTACATACCAAATTTTATGAAATTTGGTCTATTAGTTTTTTTAGTTAGAGTGGATACATACATTACACAGATACACAGACAGACACACACACAGACACAGAGACACGCAGACACACACACAGACACGCAGACACACACACAGACGTCACGCTAAAAATAGTTTTTTCGTATTCTAGAGGTCTCGAAACGTGTAGATCCGTCGAAAACTCGAGTTGTGATTTTCGGCATGATTCCAATACTTTCCCTATACATTACCATGTATTGCAGGGAAAGTAAAATATTAAAAAGGCAGGGAAAATGATATTGGTTCACGGCAAATTTTAAAATTTTCTCTATATTTGCTTTTTGTTTAAACTTCTGAATATTATCTTGTATTCATTTCTATGAGATGTTCAATTCTAATAGAATGACGAATTTAAACAAACAACGAACAGTTTCTTACATTTATATATGATTGAGCAATGTTGTTGTGAAATATGTAAAACCATCGAAATCCTAACCCCGATCATGAAAAATTTATTTCAACGATTCTAATTATACGGATGTCTAACTAATATGTAAATATTATAATAAATGTCTAACTTGTTTGTGTCTCTGCAGACCATCCAGAAGTCCCCTGGTGATCTAGAAAGCTTATTCCTGTTCACACTTACAGTATCACCTAAGAACCAGAACCTAATTCAATCGGAATTCGATTTCTTAACCGGGGGAGGACAAAGTGGACGGAACTGTCAAAAAATTATTCCAGATTATCTCAAACACATCAGTGACCTAAAAGGCTGAATTTTTGCACATTTGTTTATCGAGCGCCAACGGCCCTACCATGCTGAAAACACCGATTCTCGTTAGATCACCGAAATCAAGCACCATCGGGCGCGGTTAGTACTTGGGTGGGTGACCACCTGGGAACACCGCGTGCTGTTGGCACATTTCCGGCGCGGTTGCCAGGTGGTTTGCGCGCTGGATTTGCACGCTGCCACAACTGCCGCCGTGTTCATAAGGAGTACGATCACGTTAAACATGTGGGCCCGCAAGTCCTTCCGAGAGGTTGGTGGTAGGGGAAGGAGGGTGGTCTCAACAACAACAACTTTTGTTTATCGACAATGGAATAAAAAATGAGTCAATTTTCGAATTAGCTTTTTTTCGCCGCTGAAGGTAATATATTGCTAAACAAAATAAAACTTATTACCCCTGGGGGTAATCCCCGAGCTACTCCCCAAGGGTAATCTATTAAGTTTGATATTTTAAAATTTTTTCTAGCCCTTTAAAATGAGCGGTAACAGTCTATATAATTGTAATCATTTAGACTCATGATACCAATTTTTCAAAAAAATTTCTTGTAAAATTGAAAAACAAATATTCTTGTATGAAAAAGTCAAGTTGAATCACACTCCAATTAATTTTAATTGTCTTAGTTTCGCTGTCTTCAGAAGACTCAGTTCCTATACATTTTTCTATTTAAATAAAATAAAAATATAAAGCAATTTGTTCAAATTGCTTCTTAAATAAATTTACAAATAAAGCACTGCCGACGCGGTGGTCGAACGGTCAAGGCGAGCGTTCCCGAGTGATTTTTGGCCGCCGCGTTGTGGGTTCGAGTCCTACGTAAGGCATGGATGTTGTGTTGTTGGGTGCAGTGTATTCCGCCCCCCTCTGGTGCGGCTGGGGCACCGTCTCAGGACGGCTAAAAGGTTCACGTTTCTGGCCGATAAATAGGCGAATGATGAAAGTCAAGTGCCTGGCCATTTGATAAAAAAAATAAATAAATAAAAATAAAGCACTTTATTGAGAACATCATAGGTCAAATAATTAAAGTTAATAACCGCTTTTGGAAATAATAAAGAACTATTTAATAATTAAAAAACACTTTTGTATTAAGGAACATGAAAACTATGTCAAAAAACAGGAATTTAACAAATCTTCCAATTGCTCAGAATTGCTATAATTTTGATCACCGAGTCCTCTATTAGCAAAGGTCACAAAAAAAAAACACGTCGATCTATAATCTTGACTTTTTGAAGCTTTCCATATCCAAAGAAATTCTGGTAATTTCGTTAATAACTTGTCAAGTACTCCTTTTCCGTCAACAGTCTGGCGGAGTTCCCCGTAATTTTTAACGTTTTCTTTATTCTTGTTCTAATTCTTAGCTTAAAGGGCTCTTATGTGTCGCTTTGACTCAGTTTATGTCTTGTTCACTGATTTTATGTCTTGTTGACTTATTTTATGTCTATTTTATTTTTGATAGGACTTGACTCGTTTTGATGGAATATTTCTGTTGTCTTTTGTTGCAAGGCAATCTCATGTGTTACTTTTCGTTTCGGATTGACTAGATTTTTCTACATTCTGCTTTCAAATGACTTTCTCGCGTGAACTCATAATCCAGGACTTCGGTATATAAAACCATCTATTTCTTGTATGTGTGACAATTTCGTCTTTTTGACTTCGGGTTTGCTTGTTCCATTGCACTGATGAAGAAGGGGGGCAACGTATCTTCGAAACAGCTGTATACTATATTATTTTTTTTGTGATTAAATGCGTTGCTCAGTTTTATATTTCCGCAATAAAAAGCTACCTTCGTCAGGATGAATGAGACAGAGCATTCACTCCGGCAAATGAAATTAAAGTGTCTGGGTATTATAATATAACTGAAAATATATGTGCAGTATTATACGACTGAACTACGTGTGTATATTTTATATACAACCTTTATAATCAGAAAAGTGTTTGGGTATTATTATACAACTGAAAATATCTGTGCAGTATTATACGACAGAACTACGTGTGTATATTTCATAAACAACATGTATATTCAGAAAAGTATTTGGATGTTATTATACAACTGAAAATATCTGTGCAATATTATATGATAGAACTACGTGTGTACATTTTATAAACAACGTTATTCTCAAAGCGTGCGGTGCTTAGTATGTACTCATTGCCATAAAAATTAGCGCAACAAGAAAGTCTTGTCAGAATAGAACGAAAAATTCCATATATGTGAGTGCAACGTTGATATAAGTGAGTAAAATCAAAGCAAAAATATCATTTATTACAGGAAAAACTACAAATGAATAGAGTAGTATCCTGTTGGGCAAATACACTATGCGATACGGATGGACATTGAGGCATACAGGTCCCATATGGTATCCTGCGTAATCTCATTCCATAGTTGTTGTAAGCGCGCCTCTAGTTTGGCCAAACTCGTAGGCTGTCCAACTTGCCGTCCCAAGTTATCCCAGACATGCTCGATCGGTGACAAATCTGGGTATCGGCCAGGTCAGGGAAGAGTGGTAATGTGGCAGAGGCATCCCTGTGACACCCTTGCTGTGTAAGGCTGAGCATTGTCCTGTTGAAAAATGCCGCCTGGAAGCTCTGCCACACATGCGGATGCAGGATATCACGAAAGTACCTCTAGCCAGTCATGATTTCGTTGATTAATATTAGAGGTGACCGGGTGTCGTATGTGACAGCATCCCAATCCCATCACACCAGCTGTGGAGCGGTGTGCCGCTGTAAAGCGAAGGAAGTATTGAGGCGTTCACCACAGGGACTTCACACACGTACACGGTTGTCAACACTGCCCAAATTGAATCTTGATTCGTCGCTGAAGACGACCTGGTTCCATTCATTTGCGGCCCATTCCCATAAAGAGCGACACCAATCCAAGGGGCGGCAATTATGGGTGGGTGTCATTGGCAGTAACGCAATGGGTGCCGCGATACCAAATGTCTTTCAGCCAGGCGTCTCATGTTGGTACGGACAGACTCAGGGGCCCGTAGTGAAAGTACTGCCTGTGTCCGGATGGCGAACAATGATGCAGTTGGCTCTGTGCGTGAGTGTCGGGTGATGTGACAGTCTTCTCGGCTATTGGTCTGACGAGAGCGTCCTGAGCCTGACCGCCGTGTATGCGACCTCTCTCTCGTCCACTGGTCCCAGCATCTCCTAACAATAAAGTCAGAAATGCCTAGGAGGCGGGTTACTGGCCGATCTGACCACCCGGCTTCCATCATCCCTATGATTCTTTCCCTTTGGAACTCTGACAGCTGATCATATTGTCTTCGATGGCTGCGTAACGGCATCCCTAATGAAAAAACGTCCCTCTGCAACAGATTCGGTACGGGCAAAAAGCCTCTGCGTACCTTGTTATCTGCGCCAGGGAGAACGAAGTTCAACGCCCTCTGCTGGCATTTCGCAATCACACTGTATTTCTAATCATTTGCATATCTGCCTGACGCGTACCTTCATGCCAAGTTTCGTTCCGATCCCACAATTACTTCTTGGTGCGCAAATTTTTATGGCAGTGAGTTTACATAATTCAATCACTGTTTCTGAATTTTTCATTGAATTTCCATTTCGAAGCATTGCTATCTGAGCCTTCCTTCTCCCATTCATTTGAATAAAAAATTTGATGTGGACAGCACATGACTTTACCTAGATAATGCAATGAATCTACTTTCAAAGCAAAAGAATAATGCACGAGATGCACAGTTCAAAATTTTTAACATTTAACTGATCGTTTCGCATTTATTCTGGAGAGCAGCATGTAAAAATATTTTAAAGTGTCCTATTTACTTATATTTCTATCAAATCTAACTTGATAATTATTAATATTGGCAGGATTCGCGACAAGTAATACACGTAGGCTAGTATTTAAGTTTAAAAAAAATAAAAGTAATATACAAAATATATTTGCAGTGAAATAAATCCTTTTATTGGATTTCCAAATATTCGCCTTTAGCATGAATGCATTTTTTATTCGAATAAACCAATGTTCTAAACAGTTATGCCATTCAGAAAATCAGGCAATATCTCGAAAACGTTTCATACTAGCTTTCTAAAGTTTACGTCATTCATTTTCTAATGAAAAGTTACGTCTGAAATGATTATTTATTTATTATTATTAAATGTTTAGAGTCTTAAATAATTACTTCATTTGAAAATCTGGGGTGGATTCTTTCCAAAACTTGATTTCATTTAAAATCAAATTTTGGAAAGAAATAGGGTTCCAATAATTGATTGTAGTAATCGTACAAAATTACGCTTGAAATACGCCGTGTGATGTCGATTGCACAAACTCACGGACACACACACTAATATACGTACCATACAGACGCACAAGTACAGACATCAAAATGCTCATTTAGAGTTGTTTTAGAGTCTATTTGTCGCACTTGGTGACAACTGTGTCAACATCGGCGAGAAATTTGGCGATCAATGTTTCGCAATAAACTTTTGGGAAATGTCGCATAATGAATAAAATTTTCATTTTATTTCTTTAAAAGCCACTCACTTTTGGAGGGAATCCTTCTTTATTCCTAATATAGTAATAGGTTCCGTCAATCTGGCATCCAGTGGTTCGGCAAACCCAATAGCCCGAAACGTCTTTCGGACAGCATTCGGATTCGTTCGATTGTCTTCGGAGATGTTCGTAAGCTCGCGCATTGAAGTTTACTGATAATTTTAAAATTAATTTAAATATTTTTTCGCATACCGTTCAGCATAATCCAGTCCGTGTAAGTTTTTGAGCAACTAAATATCACATTTATTGTCCATCATTTTGTTAGCACTTTACAATATAATTGAAAAGTGTTTATGACTTTGTTCATTCCGTCTGTCTGTCTGTCTGTCTGTCCATTAGCGCGATAACTGCCGTAAAAAAGACTTTATCAAAATGAAACTTTAGTATGTTGTCAGACAGTCAGTGGGACTTATGGGAATATAAATAAATAATATCACCCAATTAGTTTTGGATTGAACCCGGGTTGAAAAAATGAAATACATTAAACCCTATGGGACCTAATTTTTCAAACATTTTTTAAGCAAATTTCAAATTCGCAAATTCCTTCGAAAGTTTTAAAAAATATTGAAATTATCCCATAAAATATATAAAAAAATTTCAGCAAAATATATTCAGTAGATTTTTAAATAAAAATTACAATAATAATTACACCCTTTATATGGAGAGATCACGTGACCATTATATGAAGATATCACGTGACCCACTTCAAAATAAAATACGGCATCCATCTTGTATCAGAATCGTGATTTTTAAAGTTCTTTTTAATTCATATTTAGTGTTGTATCCGTCCTAAAACCGCTTTATCTTTGCTTAAATTCTGTGCAGCAATGTTCTGAAACAAAGCAATTACAATATATTTGAGTTTAAATGATCACCCAACTTTGATTTTTTCTACAACGAAGCCTACTTTTTACTTATGGAAAAGGTAAACACCAAAATACGTAGAATGAGTTGCATAAGAATTGCTGCATTTCTTTAACGCAAAATTATTTAGCCCACGGAGTCTACAATATAGCTGATATGAATGAAACAATCATTGATTTTACAGAGAAGCAAACGATTTTTGATGAAGTTTTGAGGGTAGAGTTAAATTACTTATATCTCCTTGGTTTTAAGTTTTAAATAAAATTAATTATTATAATATTGGGATGAATGAAATGAATGTAAAAATGTCCGGAATGAAATGCTGCTTTTATTTAAAGAGCCATCCGCTTTATAATTCGATGACTTCCTTTGAAAAAGCTCATTTGTTTTCGATGAAGTTTTCAAATATAGTAAATTATTGCAGTATTGTGATAATTTTAAAAATATTATCGAGGAATGTATCGCATTTTAGAGATGTTAAAACCAGGAAATTTATATTTCAATGCCGTCATATGAATGAAGTTCATTTTTTTTCGGTGAAGTTTTAAGTTTTCAAATATAGTACATTAATGTATTATTGTGATAATTTTAAAAATATTACCGAGGAACGTATCGCATTTTAGAGATGCTTAAATAAAATTGCACTGAAGTTGGAAAGTGTTTCATAATCAATGCTTTATGCATGATTGATCTTTCTTGTTTTACATTATGTTTTCCCATTTTGTACAGCATCTTATTTTGACATCCGATACAATCCTAACAAATTCGGGTGATTCCGCCTCGATGAAGTTCCGAACGTGCCGGATTATTAGAAACTTGCTTTATAGCCAATTTCACGGTCCTTGAGTTTTCATAGATACACACACAGCAGGACATCTACAAAAATATTCAAAATGGATTCAGGAGATTTTATAACGTGGTTATCCATCAAAACATCCAGTTCGAAAACTTTCAAGAAAACAATACTATATACAATAGCACAAAAAAGCAAAAATATGTATATGAAAAACTTGAGTCTCTAATGGGTCCTGTTTGACCGATGCCCGAATATTATACTTCATTTGCTTGATATTAAATACTTTACTGATTAAGGCAAACTCCAAAATCTAACGCATACTTTAGCGTTATAAGCAAAGTATGTGACTGAAATTTGGAAATTCGAAATATAATTTATTTCAAATCATTGAAACATGTTAGAATGTTTCCCCAAAGAAGGAGAACATTTCTTCGTTTCCTAGAACCCATAAACTATATTTACGTTCTTCAGCTTCTTCGAAAAGTTTTCTTTCGCTTAAATCATGCATGACTCACGGAAACTCCCTTCGTCAGCCCTTTCCTTGAGTAGTTAGTTATAAATCACATTCCTATTTTATAGCTTTAAATAAATCATAACAAGTTTCTTGGGATCTGACTTCGTTTCTAGCTATTTTTATTCTTTTAAGCATGATTATAAAATTCAAGCATAAGGAATTCGACGCAAAAATATTTTAAATTTGGGGAAGGTATTTTAAAAAGTAAACCGTTTATTTAGAAAAAAACTTGAAATCAATCGCACTAATTAGGACTCAATATTTAAAGGAGCGGTTTTTTATGGATATAATTTTAAAAATCTGATGTGGGCAACACATGACTTTCCTTATATAATGTAATGAATTTACTACTTTTCAGTAAAAAAAATAGGTTTTTTCTTATAGTAGATACTAATATTCTGTCCAAGATATTGAATTTTCGACAATTAGTCGACATTTTCATTGATTTAGCGTCAATTTTATCCATTTGGCGAGATTTTCGTTAATTTGGCAACATTTCAAAAAGTCGCCAAGTTGGCGACATTCCGCCAAATTCGTCGCCAAAATTTCGCCAAGCGTTATGGACGAAGAAATAAGTTGTTCTTACAGCAGATAAATGACTATTGGCGTTCAAATACAAAAGTATTACACAAAGTATTTTTTTTCATGAATGGAACGAGCTAGATCCACGAGAGTAATGCCATCCAATTTCTCGCATGGTATTACATATGAAAAGTGAACATGTTTCTCAATAGGAAATATTTTTTTTTTCATTTTATATGACTTTTTAATAATTTTTTTGAAAAATGTGCAATATCTCGAGAACGGTTCATGTTAGCGTTCTAAAATTTATGTCAATCGTTTTCTAAGGAAAAATTACATAAGAAATGTCTATTTGCGTAACTTTATTAGTGGTTTCGATTTTTTGACGATTTTTTCAAAATTTTATTCGAAAATTTAGGGGGTTTCTGAACATTCGATTACGTATAAAAACAATAGGCTTCCAGTGTTTACGGATTGTGATTTTTGTACCAAATTTGGTTCAAATCGGTCCATTCGTTCGTCAGTTATCGTCTCCACAGACTCACTGACACACACACATACTTTCAGACACACACACACACACACACACACACACACACACACACATACACACACACAGACATCACTTCAAAAATGTGTGATTCGTGATCAGGGATGCTTGAAACGTGCTCTCCCGTCGAAAACTCGATTTCGAATTTTCGACCCCGTCACAATACTTTCCTTATACATTATGTATATAAGGAAAGTAATAAATCAAATTTTGTTGCTTTTAAATAAATATTTAAAAATTAGTAAGATTTATCCAAAGCGCAGATATATATATCGTCTTGCATATACCAAAAGGTAAAATTTTAGGCCTAGAATTAAAATATCTGGAAATAAGGTACTTTAGATTTTTCTTTTCAAACATAAGTTATTATGTGCATTTTTATTTCTAGTGTTATTTCTAATGATATTTCTAACTACTAATATCATTAAATGTATGTATGCTCTTATATTTATTTTTGTTTTAGTAAGTTTTATTCCAAGTACCAAGTCAGTTTTACAACCAATATTTAACCAATATTAAACCAATATTTAACCAATATTTAACCAATATTGAACCAATATTTAAGCAATATTTAACCAATATTAAACCAATATTATTTAACCAAAATAAGCTTGACATTGACAATATTTTCAATATTAATTTACATGCACACTAAAATTGGCAATCAATATGCTGTCAATACTAAGCAATATTAAGAAGTCATGTTTAGGGCAGGACTTAAAGAATGGGCCTTGGGATCTTAAAAACATTGCATTATCGACTGAGCTACCAGGCCTTGGAAAGAAATCTCGCAATCTCTTCTCCTTAGAATTAAGCCGCCTACGTCTCTTACAATTCATTACTAATATTTTATTCACAATATATGACTTTAGTACTAGCTTTGTTTTACAACTCACTACAATTTGTCTAAAAATTAGCATCGGTTAACTTCATGAGCGGATACATTAAAAAGACCCCCAATTCAAATCAATTTGTCCCCAAAATTATATATATACCTCAAAATTCTAAAAATCCATCCTCCCCAAACCTCCATATTTCATAGCTTGTCAATATATATGCAGCGGTAGACAAATTCAATCCTTCCATTCTACGAGTAAGAATTTGCCCGTTTCCTGCAGCCTTAGCTGAATCTTTATTAAATTATATGCCCGTAAAATGGTAGAACTTAATTTGTCAATCCCTACAGGGTGTCCCAGAAAGATTGAAACGCGCTTTAATCCTTTACCTGTTGGAGATAAGTGGGCAACGTAAATAGCCAAAATGTTGAAAGTAAGGCAGAAAAAAAGACTATGTTAATGAAATAGTCCTCCCATTAATTTTCAAACAGTTACACTTTTTAAATTTTTGTACGACACCCTTAGAGAAATTTGGTCAATCAGATAATTTTTATTTTTAATGCAACAAGATCATTAAAAAAATTCGCATATCTGTATCTTTAAAATTGAGCGAGTTATATTTGATTGAACATTGAACATTGTGAATGGGGACCCTATATCAAATTAGAAATGTAATTTTGTGACATATCACAAAAAAGATAAAACTGGATAATAATACATAGGAGACATTTTTGCGTATTCCGCGTAGTTTCTACGATGCAATCACGGATTCTTAAGTACTTTTCAATAACTAAGTACTTTTTCAATAATTAAATACTTTTAAGTACTTTGTTTTATCTAACAATGTCCATCCTGAATTTGTTTATGATCCCTAATTCTCACTGATGAAACAGCCTTTCACATGGTAAGGAAAAGTGGCATAAATCAGATTTTATTTTCCTTTATCATAATTCAGATGATTTTACAGATACAGATATGTGGGTTTTTTAACGATCTTGTTGCATTAAAAATAAAAATTTTCTGATTGACCAAATTTGTCTAAGGGGGTCATATAAAAACTTAAAAAGTGTAACTTTTTGAAAATTAATGAGAGGACTATTTCATTAATGTGTAGTCTTATTTCCTACCTTACTTTCAACATTTTTGCAATTTACATCGCCCACTTATCTCCAACAGATAAAGAATTAAAGCGCATTTCAATCTTTTCCGGACACCCTGTATAGAAATACGAAAAAATTGTAGCAGCAAGTTTTCTTTTAGTCATTGCATGCTATCGTCTACTTCATGCACCACATCCGTCCATAAATGACGTTATCTCAATCTTATTGATTATATTGCTCCAATATTGCTCCACTGTTAGTAACAATATAAAAAAAATCTGATGTGGGCAACACATGACTTTCCTTATATAATGCAATAAATTTACTACTTTTACAGTTTAAAAAAATGTTCTTCTTATAGTAGTTACATATATTCTTTCAAAGATATTGAATCTTCTTGAATTAGTGGTCATTTTAATTGATTTGGCGTCATTTATATCCATTTGGCGAGATTTTCGTTAATTTGACAACATTTAAAAATGTCGCCAAGTTGGCGACATTCCGCTAAATTCGTCGCCAAAATCTCGCCAAGCGTTATAGAAGGAAAAATGAGTTATTCTTACAGCAGATAAATGCTATCGGAGTTCAAATACAAAAGTATTACTCAGAGTATCTTTTCTCGTGAATGGATCGAGTTAGATCCACGAGAATGTTGTCACCAAATTTATCGCATGATATTACATATGAAAAATGAACATGTTTCTTAACAGTTAATATTTTTTTTGTATTTATGGGACTTTTTGAAAAATGTATTTGGAAAATGTGCAATATCTCGAGAACGGTTCATGCTAGCGTTCTAAATTTTATGTCAATCGCTTTCTAAGGAAAAATTACATAAGAAATGTCTAGTTGCGTAACTTTATTAACGGTTTTGATTTTTTTTGTGATTTTTTCAAAATTTCACTCGAAAATATAGGAGGATTCTGAAGATTCTAATATGTTTTAAAACAATAGGCTTCCAGTATCCATGGATTGTGATTTTTGTACCAAATTTCATTCGAATCGATCCATTCGTTCGTGAGATATCGTCTCCACAGACTCACTGACACACACACACACACACACACTCACATACTTTCAGACACACACACATATACTTTCAGACACACACACACACATACATTCACACACAAACACACACATAGACACGCACTCACATACATCATCTCAAAAATGTTCAGGGGTGCTTGAAACGTGCTCTCCCGTCGTAATCTCGAATTCGAATTTTCGACCCCGTCACAATACTTTCCTTATACATTATGTATATAAGGGAAGTAATATCTTACTTCCAGTACAGTCACAGTTTTGTAAGCAGTTTCCTACCAGGAATGTGACAGCAATTTAAAAACTCTTATTAAAATTTGTTTTCACCGTGATAAAATGTCTTCTATGAATGAATATTACTCATTTTTCTATAAACTATAAACCACATTTATTTTCTTCGGCTTCTCTAGAAAGTTCTATTTCACTTAAATCATTCATGATTTATGGAAACCCCCTTCGTCAGTACTTTTCTTGAATGGTCATATATCATAGTTCAGTTTTATAGCTCTAAATAAATCCTGACGACTGTCTTGGGATCCGACTATGTTTCCGGGTATTTTTACTCTTTTATGAATGGTTATAAAATCCAGGCAAGGAGAATTCGAAACCAAAAACATTTGGGAATTGAAGAAACATCAAATATATATTAAAATGCCAAATTAGAAAATTATGATATAACTCAATTAAGCTAATTGGTGAGTAAAGTTAATTGAAACATAAATCACTTTTATTGATTATTAAATTTGTAAATATGCTCTAAAGTAATGAGGATTGTGATACTTCTAAATTAGAACCCAAGTAGGCCGTAAAATTCCTTGCATAATAAACATATCTAGTTATTTGGTTTCGTTAAATAAATTATACATGTATTAATGTAATTAACAGCAAAATTGAATTATCAATACACACTGACTTCCAAAAGTTAAGCACGCAATGCATATTTTCATTTTTTGAATGCATATTTGAATTTGAGTGGCAGAAAATCGCTGCGGATGTAGATGGCAGTATGCAAATATCGTATGATACAACCAATCACGATTGACTGCCCGAATATATGCTAACTAGGCAGTCGTTGAAGACGCCAGCATTCTGAAAGATTTGAGGAGGTGCATTTAAACGCTGATACGAAGTGTTTATAACTTTTATAGGATCATTTTTTATGATATTTGTGTTTCTACGGCTGAAAGAAGACGAATGCCAGATAATGAACGCTGACGTGTTGTCGGACGCATTGAAGCAGGGCAGTCAATCAAAGACGTCGCTATTTCCTTTTGCGCTGATCATTCGGTAATTTTTCGATTATGAAAACAATTCCAAGCAAGTCAGACAGTTGTTTAGATACCTGTGTCCGATCGTCCAAAGGTTACCACCCCATCTGATGATCGGTATATTGTTATAGTAGCCAAGCGGAATCGACGGGCGAACTCCACAACTGTTTCATCTATGATTGCAGCGGAACTTGGTAAGACAATATCTGCCAGTACTGTGAGATGAATGCTCCCCGTGAAGGGACTGTATGCCTAAGTAACACGTTTTTGTGTTCCACTAGCTATCCCAGCCAGAGGGGCAAGATTAAAGTGGTGTCATCAACATGTCAATATGACTGTCTCAGATTGGTGCAACGTCCTGTTCACGAACGAGTCCAGATCACGGACGAGTCCCTGGAATCTGATGATAAGTATGTGAGGGTCTGGAGCGAACGAAGCACAAGCAATCAGGCCAAGAACATAGTCGAACATCCAGCATTCAGAGGTGGCAGCGTCATGGTATGGGACTTGTCACTGTTTTATGGTATGGGCTGGAATTTTAGTTCGATATCACACAGAGCTGCATATCTTTCAAGGTGGTTCTTTGACGACTGCGCGGTATCGGGGTGAAATCCTAGACTCTCATTGTGAGAGTCTGTGCTGCTGCAGTAGGTTCTGATCTCTTTATGGACGATAATGCCCGTCCCCATCGGCTAACATCGTTGACGAATACCTGAAATGTGAGAGCATTTCTCGTATGGAGTGGCCGGCGTATTACTCCAACCTTAATCCCATTTAAATATTTGGGATGCCCTCAGGCGTGCTGTGTCTTCACGTTTACCTCCTCCAGCCAGTCTCATATAGTTGGAAACTGCCGTATTGGAGGAATGGCCATTGTTCGCATCTGCCATGGTTGATCACCTCATTCGAAGCAGGGAAAATCGTTGTAATGTTTGTGTAAAGATCCGGGGTGGTCGCAATTCTTGTTTTCTTTAAATCGTAAACACATTTGCTACCTTCGTATACAATTTTGGGTTAATCAAAGCTTTACTTTTCCATTTTTGTTGATTTTACTGTCCGTGCTTAAATTTTGGAAGCCTGCGTACAAAAGAATAACCAATATCTGTCTGCTTGCCACACTTGGTGAAATTTTTTGCAACCTTGCTTAAAAATTTTGCGATATATTAATAAATTAATGACTTTGATAATTGAAAATTGATAATTGATAAAATGATAATTAATAATTAATAATTGATAATTGATAAATTGGTAATCGATAAATTTATAATCGTTAATTGATAGATAAATTGATAATTAATAAATTGATAAATTGATGGATTAATAATTGATAAATTGATTATTGATAATTTATAGATTAATTTATAAATTCCTAAATTCATGGATTATGATACTTCTAATTGAGAACCCAATTAGACAGTAAAGTTTCTAGCAGAATAATCATGTATAGTTATTTACTTTAGTTGAATAAATTATATTAATATATTAAGCAGCAACATTGAATTATCAAAATACAAAAGAATTATCAATTTTGTCTGCCTGTCGCAGTTTGGGAAATTTTTGGTAACCTTGTGATTTTACAAAATTTTGATAAATTGGTGACTTTGGGTAAAATGTCGTCACATGTTGGCCGTGTCTTTCAGTATTATATTAAATATTTTGACAATCCCAATCTCATTTTAAAAAGTATCAATTTAATTATATAATACTAATTTATTTATAACCAATTTATTTAGCAGAAAACCTGAACCAATAGACAAAAGAAAAACCAATATATGTATGTTTGTCACACTTGGTGCCTATTTTAGCGATCTTGATGAAAGATTCGGCAAAATAGTCGAATGTCTTAGCGACATTTTCCCAAATTAGTGAGTTTGGGAAAATGTCGCTAAGTTGGCGACATTTCATTGTCTCTCAAAATTAAATGTTTTCATTGATAATCACTGTCACATTTTAAAATGTTTATAGTTACATAATTATACAGTTATTAATCATACCAGTACAAAGAATACTTCATAACTTAGATAATAAGTTCCAGTGTACATTTTTCCACACCATAGGCATGAAACGTCTCATTCACATATTCCCACCTGACTAGCTAACTCATTCAGCTTCTCCAACAGTAATTTCTTCTGAATTCTATAGCCATATAGCGAAACATGAATGGATAGCAAAACATTTTCTGAATTTAAGGAAACAAAAAAAAACCACTCCTAACAGTTCATTTTCATAAAAATCACTGTGTAATTTGAAATTCGTTATAATTTATTAGGCTTAGTTTCCCTTCTTAAAATTTTCTGTAATATAGCAGATTGGTGATGCAGCAACTGTGTGCGAAATTTTATTTCGAATTCAGACATTTTTTATCATTTTTCAAGATCCTATAAATGTTATTGGGAACGTGACGAAATGCATCATAAAAAGCTTAGCTCGTAAAATATATTTATGATTTCCAAGGCTTTACTGAGAGTTTTCCGCCGATTGAAAAGAATGACATACATATATGCGTGTAAGCCAAATTCCTTTATCATGAAAAAAAAATATTTTGATATCACCCTTGATTTGGAAGTAGCAAAAATTATTTTTAGTGACCACTGGCAAGGTCGAGAAAATTCGTCACAATGCAGGGAGGGTCACTATTCCGAATAAAACAAAATAATTAATTTTTACTTTCCTTATATACATAATGTATAAGGAAAGTATTGTGACGGGGTCGAAAATTCGAATTCGAGTTTTCGACGGGAGAGCACGTTTCAAGCATCCCTGATCACGAATCAAACATTTTTGAAGTGATGTATATCTGTGTGTGTGCGTGTGTGTGAAACTATGTGTGTGTGTGTGTGTGTGTGTGTGTGTGTGTGTGTGTGTGTATGTGTATGTGTGTCAGTGAGTCTGTGGAGAAGATAACTGACGAACGAATGGACCGATTCGAACCAAATTTGGTACAAAAATCACAATCCGTAAACACTGGAAGCCTATTGTTTTTATACGCAATCGAATGTACAGAACTTCCCTAAATTTTCGAATGAAATTTTGAAAAAATAGTCAAAAAATCAAAACCACTAATAAAGTTACAAAAATAGACATTTCTTATGTAATTTTTCATTAGAAAACGATTGACATAAATTTTGGAACGCGAACATGAACCGTTCTTGAGATATTGAACATTTTTCAAAAAAATTATCAAAAAGTCATATAAAATAAAAAAAAAATATTTCCTATTGAGAAATATGTTCACTTTTCATATGCAATACCATGCGATAAATTAGATGACACCATTCTCGTGGATCTAGCTCTTTCCATTCATGAAAAAAGATACTCTGTGTAATACTTTTGTATTTGTACGCCAATAGTCATTTATCTGCTGTAAGAATAACTTATTTCTTCGTCCATAACGCTTGACGAGATTTTGGCGACGAATTTGGCGGAATGTCGCCAACTTGGCGAGTTTTTGAAATGTTGCCAAATTAACGGAAATCTCGCCAAATGGATAAAAATCACGCTAAATCAATGAAAATGACGACTAATTGTCGAAAATTCAATATCTTGAAAAGAATATTAGTATCTACTATAAGAACAACCTATATCTTTTTAATGTAAAAGTAGTAAATTCATTATATTATATAAGGAAAGTCATGTGTTGCCCACATCAGATTTTTTTTTACATACCATGGTAATAGACTTTTCATTTACAGGATCACTGTCGTACCCTCAGGGAGCGAGAAACGCCAAAGCTCGACAAACGAGATGAGATCGTCGATTACGCGGAACATAATTTTGGCTTAAATTTCAAAGACTATGTATTTTGGAAAAGAGCGAAATGTGCTCTAAGCCGCCAAATGTCTAGTTGCACTGAACAGGATCAGTTTGAATTTCATTATTAAAACTCTTAATTTATCAAAATTTATAAATATATCGAATTGCAATAATAATTAACGGAAATGCGGCTCAACTCAACTTTCTAATGCCACAATCCATTTTTAAGTAGTTTGTGCTTTCTTTCTTTTTTTTTTAATTTTATAAGTAAATGTTTGAAAAGTCGATATCGTTGGTCCATATTGTTACATTTATAACGTGTCATCCTTCACTTTAAAGAGCTTGAAAAAATATTACAATTGGTACCATATTTGGCAAAGTACCCCGAGGGAAGAACAAAAAAACACAAAAGAACGACAAAAGAACACAAAAGAACAAAAGAACACAAAAGAAAAAACACAAAAGAACACAAAAGATTTTTGTGTCAAGAACACAATAATTATATAACGGCTATTTTTCACAACAAGGTTTGAAACAATTCAGTCTGGTGATCATTGAACCATATATAATCCTATTTATGCACGAGTATGTCACATTGTGTCCTATGCTGCCATGTGAAAAAAATATAATACTTCGAAAAAATTTTGAGGTTTTCACTCTAATTTCAAGAAGTTCTATCGAGTTCTATATGCATCGATTATAAAGCCGGCTATAAAATTTAGTGGAAATTCATTAATATTTGTGGCAGCTATCGTTTACACAAGAACTCGACCACAGGCATCACTCTAAATATAGACAAAATATGATCAAGTACTCTTAAAATATATTTCGCATCACGATATCGAATTCGGAAATTTTCGTGAAAGCAATGCTTTCTCTGTACTATATTTTATAATATGAGAAAGTAAAAATATCCAATACATGAACTGAAGATATTAAAGACTTTCTTCCACAGATTAAACAATTTCGATATTGTGAGAAAAAGTAGCACATATTAAAACTTTCCGTGAACACGATGCAGCTGAAAAAAATAAATTTTATTTTTTAAAAAAGTAGATATCGTATTTCCCCTAATTTGTTTGACTATTTCAAGAGATGTCGCGCTCTGTGTTGTTGTTGTTGAAACCCAGACCGTCCGACCTACCAGAAAGGTGTCGTGCTCTGTGTGGAAAAGTGATCTCGATAAAGGCTTGTGATAAAGCAAATAAACAATGGTGTCCATTTCTTTCTTCTTAACAGCATTTAGGTCCCGCTTTTTCTGTATGCTCATATAACAATTGGTTCCAGATCTAAATGAGAAAACAGTCAGAAAGAGAGAGATAGACGAACGCCTATATTATAAATGGATCATTCCAAGGTAACTCATCAAAATTTTATGGAAATCTCCAATCTCCCATAATAATGATTAAACAGAAAAAACGAATATGATATCAAATTTAATTTTATGTATATATATATATATAAACTAATATTACCGCTAAAGAGCATAGAGTGCAGAAATCAGTTATTCTACAGATTATCTAGGTAATGTACAGATTAACTAGGGTGATCCATTAAAGTGCCGACAATTGTTGCATTTCTCAAATTACCTAGGTAATCTGCAAATTACCTAATAGGCACTCGTTAAAGTGAAAATAAGATATTTGTTGGAACAACAGCAACGTTTCTAAATAATCAAGTTAATACAATCAAACAATCGACACATTAGTTGATAGAATCATTCAACAATCAAATAAAAAATTATAATACAAAGAATCAAATGGTTTAAAATATTAATACAATTAAGGAAATGAATTTGCAAAACTGGCAACAGACGCAAATTATGAGAAATAAAAACAACCGACGACGACAAGACGCTGGCGACACCAAACTAAAAGTGAAGGGAGAGAGGGAAAAGGAGCAGGGAAAAGGAATGAGATGAACAAACTTTTGAACTTTAACGATACGGAAGCAGTTAATGTGCACATTGCCTAGGTAAATTGCGGGGAAAACTCTTGATTCCGCACGTTAACGGAACAAATCAGTTAATCTTCAGAATAGCTAGGTAATGTGCACATTAGCGACTTTCGAGCTTTAGAGGTTATATATATATGTGTGTGTGTATGTATGAGTTGTAATTATATATTTTATATATATATATATATATGTGTGTGTATGTAATTATATATGTATATATATATATATATATATAATTTATAATTTATATATATATATATATATATATATATATATATATGTGTGTGTGTATGTAATTATATATGTATATATATATATATATATATAATTTATAATTTATATATATATATATATATATATATATATATATATAATTTATATATATATATATATATATATATATATATATAATTTATATATATATATATATATATATATAATTTAAAATCTATTTTAAAACTACGGATGCGTGCAGGCTTCCGGGAGTGGTGTTGCGACCGCGCAGCCGGCTGGTAACTGGGACATAAATGAGGTCACTATCCCTCATTGGTCACTATCCCTCACTATCCCCATTTTATTGCACCTAGCCCGCATGTTTTCCTTCCGTTCCTGTTTTCATCATGATCGTAAGGTTTTCAGGGTTATTGTCTTTTGAGTTTATATATATATATATATATATATCCAAAATGTTCAGTCATTTGATACCAATGATCATAATTAGCGTGGTAACACGTTAAAATTGTAAATTGATTTAAGTAAATTAAAGACTTAATCATTAGATTTTAAAAGTCATTTAATAAAGATCCTATGGACTTACACATAGATTAAATGCCAGAGCGCTTTCGGGTATCACCATACCCTTCCTCAGTGGCATTATATGAAAATCGCACCAACAAGCTTAAATACTATCCACACTGATAAGTAAAATTTGCATATTACAAATCGACATTATTACAACAAACATGATAATGCATCAACAAAAAACCATAAGCAAGAAATTTAAATTGATGGCTATTATAATGCAAAATTAGAAGAACAAATTGCTAAACTCTAGATCAATCAAAGAATGATTGATCTAGTAGTGATCCCAATCGCTCTCTAGGTGATCCCAGTTGATCTCTTGGTGATCCCAGTCGCTGAATGAAAATCAGAATTTAATTAAAACTGCAATTTCAGTGTCATTTCAATAATCTTTGGTGTATTTTTGTTCGATTAAACACTATTTATTAATTTATGAAATCTAAAAATGTAAAAAAAATTTGAGTCTGTAGGGACATACATGTGCTGCTCACATAAGATTTTTTCATATGCAAAAACAACATCTCTCATAAATTATCATATCTTCTCTCGACAAAATATTTATATAGAAGATTCACAATTAGTCACTTTAAGCATTTAAAGACATGAAGCATATCACACCGTTTGGTAAAATGGTAGTACTATTGGAGATTTTTCTTCAACAAGTTTAGAATAATGATATAAATGCTCCTCTCATGAATACATTATTTAAATTTTGTGACTGTAAACTTTTACGACGTGCAATACTGCATAAAGGTACATAAATAATGAAAATAATTATGTAGAAGATTTACAAATAGTCACATCCAACATTTAAAGACATGAAGCACATAAAGTCGCTACGAAAAATGGTAGATACTTTTTGAGATTTTTCTTAGTCAAGTTTATTGTACCTAATGATATAAACGTATTCATCCCAACAATATTTTTTTATTTCTGTGACCGTAAACCTTTACGACAAGCAATACTGCATATGAGTACATGAAAGTCATATCTATGTCTTGACTAATGCATTTGCTTTGTTTATCAATTGAAGTCCCAGAGGTACATAAAATACGTAAGTTTCCCTTAAAAATTTCTTGCTAAATAAAATATTTGAACAGCCCTTTCCTGAAACTATTTCAGTATTTACTACATTACTAACCATGGTAAAAGTGATAAAATAAAAGCGAATTTTTTATTTAGTACCATGTCTCATTGCGTGAAATACGGATTATTGCTAAAAATCTAATGACTATTTCGAAAAAATGACTATTTCGAAATTCTTTCCTTATATAATGCAGTGAATTTACTACTTTTACAGCAAAAAAATAGGTTATTCTTATAGTAGATACTTATATTATTTCCAGGATATTGAATTTTCGTTAATTAGTCGTCACTTTCATCGATTTTGGCGACATTTTTATCCATTTAGCGAGATTTTCGTTAATTTGGCAACATTTTAAAAAGTTGCCAAGTTAGCGACATTCCGCCAAATTCGTCGCCAAAATCTCGCCAAGCGTTATGGACGAAGAAATAAGTTATTCTTATAGCAGATAAATGACTATTGGCGTTCAAATACAAATGTATTACTCCAGTATCTTTTCTTATGAATGGAACGAGCAAGATGTCACCAAATTTATCGCATGATATTACATTTGAAACGTGAACATGTTTCTCAACAGTTAACATTAATTTTTAATTTATGGGATTTTTTAATAAATTTATTACAAAATGTGCAATATCTCGAGAACGGTTCATGTTATCGTTCTAAAATTTATGTCAATCATTTTCTAAGGAAAAATTACATAAGAAATGTCTATTTGCGTAATTTTATTAAAGGTTTTTATTTTTTGATGATTTTTTCAAAATTTCACTCGAAAATTTAGGGGGGGTTCTGATAATTCGATTGCGTTTAAAAGCAATAGGCTTCCAGTATACACGGATTGTGATTTTTGTATTAAATTTCATTCGAATCGCTCCATTCGTTCGGGAGATATCGTCTACACAGACTCACTGACACACACACACACACACACACACAGACATCACCTCAAAAGTGCTTGATTCGTGATCAGGGATGCTTGAAACATGATCACCCATCGAAAACTCGAATTCGAATTTCCCTTATGCATTGTGTATATAAGGAAAGTAAAAACTAATACATGAAACGGATATGACTTTGATGGTACATTTTATTAAGAAAATTTTTCTCCTCAATATTTTTACTTAATAATGGAAGATGTATGTGTGTGCAGTCTGTAACACGAAATCTAAGCGTTTTATCTTTTTTTATAATTTCCAATTAGTTTTTTCGTTATTCTATGTTTTATTCCGATTTACAATTTGGCCGATTTTCACACAAATCGATTCCTTAAAATATTATCACAAAGTTCCAATCGAGACACCATTGGTAAAGATCGAATTTTTTTTTCAAGCAAACTTTGAACAGAGTTCCTACGATGAATATACAAGTTTTTATATTTTTTTTAAATATATATAATTTTCGTGCCACCACTCTATAGTGCAGACCACTCCAGAAATAAAATAATTTCATAAATCCAACCATTGATCAATATAAATTTTGTATCGGACACAAGTCTTTAATTTTTTCTACGGACCCAGCTGAGGTCGAAGGTCGAAACGTACGAAGAAAAGGACCAGACTCATTTTGTATAGGGGAGTAGGGTCTGCGTGTTTCCCCTCGTGTTGAATATACGGTCAATTGTGATTCCTAAATTTCTACTTTCCTTATATACAATACAGTATAAGGAAAGTATTCTGACGGGGTCAAAAATTCGAATTTGAGTTTTCGACGGAAGAGCACGTCTCAAGCATCCCTGATCACAAATCGAACATTTTTGAAGTGATATCTGTGTGTGAAAGTATGTGTGTGTGCGTGTGTCTGTGTGTGAAAGTATGTGTGTGTGTGTGTGTGCGTGTGTGTGTGAAAGTATGTGTGTGTGTGTCAATGAGTCTGTGGAGACGATAACAGACGAACGAATGGACCGATTCTAACGAAATTTGGTATAAAAATTACAATCCATAAACACTGGAAGCCTATTGCCTTTATTCGCAATCGAATGTTCAGAACCCCCCCTAAATTTTCGAGTGAAATTTTGAAAAAATCGTCAAAAAATCAAAACCTTTAATAAAGTTACGCAAATAGACATTTCTTATGTAATTTTTCATTAGGAAACGATTGACATAAACTTTAGAACGCTAACATGAACCGTTCTCGGGATAGCACATTTTTCAAAAACATTATCAAAAAATCACATAAAATAAAGAAAAATATTTCCTATTTAGAAACATGTTCACTTTTCATATGTAATACCATGCGATAAATTCGGTGACATCATTCTCGTGGATCTAGCTTGTTCCATTCATGAAAACAGATACTTTGAGTAATACTTTTGTATTTAAACGCCAATAGTCATTTATATGCTATAAGAATAACTTATTTCTCCGTCCATAACGCTTGGCGAGATTTTGGCGACGAATTTGGCGGAATGTCGCTGAGTTGGCAACTTTTTTAAATGTTGTTAATTAACGAAGATCTTGTTGAATGGATAAAAATGACGCTTAATCAATGAAAATGACGACTAATTGAAGCAAATTCAATGTCTTGGAAATAATATAAGTATCTACTATAAGAATAACCTATTTTTTTTACTGTAAATGTAGTAAATTCATCGTATTATATAAAGAAAATCATGTACTGCCCACATCAGATTTTTTGCTTTTGGAAAGATCGGGTGTGATTTGAAGTGTGCAATTTTCGAATCGAAACCATTTTAAATTGTGTTCGAATGTATTATTTAAACAGCGGGAGCTTATATAATTATTTATACGTGGCGGACGCTTGGATTTCGCGCTATTTAGAAAATATGGTGTGATGTTGTTCTTATTTAGGAGCTTATCTTGTAAACTTAAAGCAAATGATTACTTAAAAATGTAACGACACTGTGGAAAAGCTTACAATTTTCTAATGGCAGTCATTGCCACCGTATTTAAAATCATTTTAAATTCAGGAACCAAGTTTTAGTAATTTTACCCAGAAAAGCAAACGATAAATTAATCTCAAAATGGGGATTATAATTTCACCCATAATAAGATGTTATATTTAATTTAGTAGTGGTCGTAATAATTATTTTCAAATCGTGAAATTAAAAATCTAATTTCGAATATCCAATTTTATATGCTAAATTTATTTTCTAGTCATAATTTTTATTTCACCCTGTTATTTGACAGGGCCGTATTCCACTATACGCAAAACCGGCAAATGCTGAGGTTCGCAATTACTCTTGGAGTCTATGGCTTTTATCTGATCAGCATTTGGCATAAAATTTTGAAATAGATTTTATTACTCCATACCGCCACTTTTGGAATTAGCATATATTCTGAGCAAAAAAGCATATAGCAATTTAAATGAGTTTCGAATATTTTGGGGTTCATACCTGCATACAATCCGATTAGAAATTAAACAAATTAAAAATCCTGATAATTATGTTCATTTATAAAAAAAAGCTCATTTATAAATTATCGACAAGATATTATTGTAAAAAGCGGGACCAACACGTATCAACAGTTTACTTGGCCCCGCCCTTTTTTTTCATTCGCAGATCAATTTAGATATTGAAATTGTGTCTATTTTCAATAAGTATGAAAGTGGAGAGTTGGTATAATTATAATTAGAGGATTTTATTTCAAATCACTATTTCAAAAAGAAAGGAAGTAAGAAGGGGACTTTTAAAAAAGTGAAATTATTTTTCAGCGTGTATTTCTTACCGTCACTAATTCTGCCATATTAAGTATAAATTTTTATTTTATTTTATTTATTGACCTAAGTGTCATTGGTGAATATTTTGCCGGCAGTCATTTTAACAGGCATTTGTAAAGTCTCAAATAGATAACAGTTATAGCTGCACAGATAATGAGATTTCAAAAAATATAAAATAAAGTGTTTATGAGAAACTTTAATAAATACCGAAAATTTTCCATAGATATATTTTATATAAAAAATTTATCTACGGAAATAAGTACTTGTTTAATAAGTTTGACGTCTACAATTGTTTAAAAATGCTGCACCAAATATGATGCAGCTAATTAAAATTGGAAGCAATATGCAACAGCATAAAATATTGTAATTAAATACAAATAAATAATCAATCTGTTTTGAGTTAACATACGTTGGATACGAGGTAATACGTTGAATTAATATATTGGATCGTGAAGTTTCTAATTTCGTTTACGGGGATACACGTTTACCAAGCTTTTTGTCATTTTATACGTATAACCCGTGAACCTCTAACTAACTAGCAGGCTAAAACCACTGGTCTTAATAATAGCAATTTTTCGTCTTCAAATTTTACATTTGCCAAATTGAAATCAATTCACATTTAATAATTTGCATGAAATAAGCAAAAGAATTTATAAATATTTACTACCTGACTTATTAAAAAAAAATTATACGAATGATAACAAAAAAGTTCAATCATGCATAAAGCATTGATTATGAGAAACTGTCCAACTGAAATGCAATTTTACTTAAACATATCTAACATGTGATACATTCAGCAGTGATATTATTTAAATTAGCTGAATACTACTGTAATTATTATATTTGAAAACTTAAGTCTTCATCGAAAAAGACAATGCTAGTTACAGAAAATTAACTTTATTCAAATGACGTTATCAAAATATAAATCATCTGCCTCTTTATGTAAAATCAATTAATGTTTCAAACATATCACTTTTGTTCCAGACTCCAGAACTAAATTTATTTTAAGTGCAAAAATTCAGCTATTCTTGTACATCTCAGCTTACAATCGCTTGATCTGTTTAGTTTCTGCATGCGTCAAATGCAGAAAAAATCAAAATTTAGTAATCATTTAAAATCCAAAATATTGCAATTGAGTAGGCACAGAAGTTAGATACACAGATAATATGCCTAGACAAAGCGGTTTTATAACAGTTGCAACACAAATTATAAATTTAAATGATCTTTAAACATCACGATATTTCCACAGCGGAAAGAAATGGATTCCCCATTACTTTCCTTATATACAATAATGTATAAGGAAAGTATTGTGTCGAACATTCGATTTCGAGTTTTCGTCGCGAGAGCTCGTTTCGATCATCCCTGATCACGAATCGAACATTTTTGAGGGGATGTCTGTATGTGTCTGCGTGTGTCAGTGAGTCTGTGGAGACGAAAACTGACGAAAGAAATTCGAACAAAATTTGGTACAAAAATTACAATTCGAGAATACTGGAAGCCCATTGTTTTTATATCGTATGTTTAGAACCCCCTAAATTTTCGAGTGAAGTTTTGAAAACATCACTAAAAAATCAAAACCTCTAATAAAGTTACGCAAATAGACATTTTTTATGTAATTTTTCATTAGAAAACAATTGACATAATTTTTTACTTTCCCTGCAATACATGATAATGTATAGGGAAAGTATTGGAATCATGTCGAAAATCGCAACCCGAGTTTTCGAGGGATCTACACGTTTCGAGACCTCTAGAACACGAAAACACTATTTTTAGCGTGGCGTCTGTGTGTGTGTCTGTCTGTGTGTCTGTCTGTGGGTGTGTCTGTACAATGCATGTATCCACTCTAACTCAAAAACTAATGAACCAAATTTCATAAAATTTGGTAGGGAAATCACTTGGATGTGACTCTGGTGGTGATTGGTTTCTGGTGCGATTCGTAAAAACAGAACCCGCCTTTTTTGTGAAATGGCCATTAAAAATTTCATTTATCCGCTCTAGCTAAAATACTAATTGACCAAATTTCACAAAATTTGGTCACAAAATTTGGTCACTTGTTGGATACTCTGGTGCTGATTAGAATTTCATACGATTCGGAAAAGCAGAACGTGCCTTTTTTAACGAAATGGCCCGCAAATATCGCCAAAATCTGAAAAATAAAAAAAAGACTATGTATGCTGAAATTTATCAATTAAATTCTTATTTTATACGCAATTTTTGACGAGGAAAAGAATATAACAAACTCCATTATACTTTAGGACTAACCGTCCTCAAGATATTTGAGATTTCTTGCGTTTTTGTTTCGCCGCTATCCGAAAAATGTCCAATTTGTAAATAAAAACAAAAATTGAATAAAAAATGCAAATTTAATGTTATTTGGTGCAATTAAACTCAATCTAATGAACTATTAAAGACATAAAGGAAATATGAATTTAAGTGTGCAGGGAAAGTCATGTGCTACTCACATCATATTTTTTTATTTTGCAATGAGACGAGTAATATCTTCATATATCATGAGTGCAATAATTATTTCAATTTTTATTTTAAAAACTAACCAACATATTTTGCTGAAAACATTCGACATATTTCATGTGATAATATGAATATTTCCTAAAATTTTCAAAGCAATTTGTGAATTTTATCACCGCTTAAAAAAAGTTTGATAATTAAGTCCCATAGTGTTCAATGTGCTTCATTTTTTCAACCTGGGTTAAATCCGAAGAAAATTGAGTGATATTATTCATTTTCATTTTCATATGTCAAACAGACCGTCTCAACAACAAACTAAAATTCCATTTTGATATAGTTAATTTTACGACAGTTATATGTGCGAACGGACAGAGAGACAGGCAGATAGAATGAATACAATCATAAACACTTTACAACTATATGTTGGATAGCGTTAAAAAAGTTTCACAGAGTGTGTGTCAAAAGACACAGTGCCAATTAACAGGTCAACATATTTTATTCTAATCGAGAAAATGAGCGAGAAATGACTTTATAGGTCTTTATATGCATATATAAATTTGTAGGTATATACAGATCTTTATAGGTATACATGGCTTTATAGGTATATGTGACTAACTTTATAGAAGCTCACAAAATTGTGACTTTCAGTAAGTTTTCTTTCTGTTGATGCAGATATTAACTATTTAATGATATTTTAAAAAGTTCATCCATGCAGCATGGAAATCGTTATTCTAATTTTTTGAAACGCTCCCTAATGGCGGGTTCCGTGACGTCATTACTAAACATTATGTGACTTCATTATCAAAACTATTACACAAAATATCTTCTATCATGAATGAAACAAACTTAATCTACGAAAATGATTTTATCAAATTCATTGCATATTATTATATATGAAAGTGAACATATTTCACAATAGTTAATAATTTTTATTTTATGTAAATTGTTTTGATAAATTTATTTGAAAAAGTGCAATAGCTCGAAAACTGTTTATACTAGTGTTCTACGATTTATCTGAATCGTTTCCTAATGAAAAATTACGAAATGATTATTTACGTAATATTATTGACGGTTCTGATTTTTGATAATTTTTCAAAATTTCGTTCGAAAATTTGAGGGTCTTCAGAACCTTCGATTGCGTATAAAATCAACACGACTTGTAACTTTTGTAAGCAATTTAATTCGAAACTCTCCATTTCACGATATATTGTCTCCACAAACGCGCACACATACACGCACACACATACACACAGACGTCACCTAAAAAACGTTAGATTCGAGTTCAGGGATTCTTGAAAGGTGCTCTCCCGACGAAACCTCGAATTCGAATTTTCGACTCTCAATACGTTCCCTATACGTTATACTATGTTGTATACAGGGAAAGTAATATTTTAAAGCTATTTCCAAATAGTCAGCAGTAGATATTATGCTTATTTTTAGTATAAAATATTTTATAAAAAAAAATTCAAAATATTGCGTCTGTAAAATACTAATAAATATAAAAAGAAGAAATTAAATATGCCTTCCCTTTACCTTCATTATAACGCGATTTGGCTTCATTATACATATTTAGTTGGACAAAAATAGCTCGCTGAATCTATTCAAATGTAGCGTCTTTGATTAAACCAAATGAAGTATTTACAATCGAAGTCACTTTAAAGTGAAACTCCATAATTTGTGCTTCGCAAAGGAAGTGTCTCTGTCTGTAAAAAAATAATGGAATTAGAAATCGCAGGTACTAAGATCGAGAATGTTTACACGAAAGTAAAATGTTCACAAGAGAGAACATATCTATGCAGAATGTTTCATGCCCACCAGAATGCATAAACCAGTGCAGAGAGACCGCTTAGAGGAATATCGGTTAATCGAAATTTCACATCACTGCAAGTGACCGAGATAGTCACTGTAGGTATGTTCACATACAGTAAAAAGGTTATCCCGTTATTAGATTGTCATTTAATAAAACACGAAAAAGATTTATGTCCCGGACATGCTGGAAGGATGCAACATGTAAAGAGATTAAAGGAAATTAAGGAATTTTATGAAATTAAAAATCTGATGTGGGCAGCATATGACTTTCCCTGCGGACTTAAATTCATATTTTCTTTATTTCTTTAATAATTCATTAGATTGAGTTTAATTGCACCAAATAACACTAAATTTGCATTTTTAATTCAATTTTTGTTTTTATTTGGTAATTGGACATTTTTTTGATAGCTGCGTAACAAAAATGCAAGAAATCTCAAATATCTTGAGAACGGTTAGTCCTAAAGTATAATGGAGTATGTTATATTATTTTCCTCGTCAAAAATTACGTATAAAACAAGAATTTAATTGATATATTTCAGCACACGTAGTCCTTTTTTTTCAGATTTTTGCGGGCCATTTCGTAAAAAAAGGCAGGTTGTTATTTTTCGAAACGAACCAAAATCAAATCAGCGCCAAAGTGTCCCACAAGTAACGTATCTACCAAATATTGTGAAATTTGGTCAATTAGTAGTTTAGCTAAGATGGATACATGAAATTTTTACAGGCCATTTCGCAAAGAAAGGCTGGTTCTGTTTTTACGAATCGTACCAAAAACTAATCAGCTCCAGGGTCATATCCAAGTGACTTACTTACCAAATTTTATAAAATGCGGTCCATTAGTTTTTGAGTTAGAGTGGATACATACATTGCACAGACACACACACACACAGACGTCACGCTAAAAATAGTTTTTTCGTATTGTAGAGGTCTCAAAACGTGTAGATCCGTCGAAAACTCGAGTTGCGATTTTCGGCATGATTCCAATACTTTCCCTATACATTATCATGTATTGCAGGGAAAGTAAAAATCTAATGTGGGCAGCACATGACTTTCCCTGCAGACTTATATACACGTTCTCTTTATTTTAATTAAATTTATTTCACTTTTAATTCAAATTTCGTTCTCATTCGGTAACCGGACTTATTTTCAAAGGTGGCGTAGGGAAAATACGAAAAACTAAAATATCTCGAGAACGGCTAGTCGTAGTGAAATGGGGTTAGTCTTTTTCTTTTCTTCTCTAAAAATTACGTGTTAAACAAGCATTTAATGGATATATTTGAGCATACGTAGTTCTTTAGTTTAGATTTTGACGATTTTTGCGGGCCATTTTGCAAAAAAAGGCAGGTTGTTTTTTTCCGAATGATACCAAAATCTAATCAACACCAGAGTGACCCACAAATGACTCATCTGCCGAATTTTGTGAAATTCGGTCCATTGGTTTTTTAGTTAGAGTGGATACAAAATCTGCACAGACAGACAGACACACAGACACACAGACACTCAGACACACAGACACACAGACACACACACAGACGTCACGCTAAAAATTGTTTTTTCGTATTCTAGAGGTCTCGAAACGTGTAGATCCGTCGAAAACTCGAGTTGCGATTTTCGACATGATTCCAATACTCTCCCTATACATTACCATGTATTGCAGGGAAAGTAAAAATCAGCATCACATATTTGACCAAATATAACTGCATGTAATATTATATGTTGTGTATACGGAATTTGCACAATATTTCTTAAAATAAATTACGTTTTTCTCAGATACACTTACTTGAAAAATAAATTATCTTGAAAGGCATTTTGCTTAATGACCCATCAATTAATATCCATTTTATATAGATACTCATTTTGTAAAGGAGTAGTAATATTCGAATTTTGCTGCCGTTTTCTAAAGCAGGGAAACGGCAGCCATCCCTCAGGCAGGGATGGCTGCCATTGACAGGAATTGACAGGAAATTGACATGAAATGGGCAGCCATCGCTCAGGAAACCGTCATTGAAACCACGCTCATTGTCTCTGTACCTTGACGTGCTGCTGGCTGTATCGCCGCCCGCGATGGTCCTATAACTTGCTAATCAGACCCATTTAGTAAAGGAGTAGTATTCGAATTTTGTAGCTGTTTTTAAGGCAATATTTGCTAAACTCTCAGATTCAATTCAATTGCAATACACTCTAAAAGTATCCCTATGTAAAGATCTCAAAACAGACCCTGTTTTGTGTTAATGAGATTTCGGTGCGTTAAATAAAGGATAAAGTGAATCTGCATTTTCAGCAAAATATACTTTCTTTAATAGAGGGGAAGATCTGAATTATAATTGGGAAAAAATATTAAGTGATAAAATGTACGGAAGTTTTTATTATTTAACGAATACGTGATTTTAATTTTTAGAATGTTCGTTGCGTTGTATTTTTAAGCACACTTTAGTTGAAGCATTAAGCTTTAAGTCTTTATAATTTTTTCATTTCTCTAAAAACACTACATTCAAAATAATTTCCCTGATTTGCATTCTGAAAATACCCTTTTATCTATAATTTCTTTTTCAATTCTTTCTTATCTTCCGCTTTAAGGATAGTGTTGAAATTAAGAATATTTTAATGTCATTTACAACAAGTGAGTGTACATCGTGCTTATTTCTATTTGGCGACCTTGGCGGCAATATGCTGAAAAACTGGCAAAACATTCTCACATCGTCGTAAAAGTTACCAAATTATACAAAATGCAATAATCTATACTACTAATCTATACTACTAATCTACATCTATACTACTAATGAAATTTCATTTCTTTAGTAAATTCTGACGATTTGAGGAATTTACTAATTTAATCTTCTTAATTCATAATATAGTAAGTTTCACTATTTGTGGGGCAGCTATGTTTTATTATTGGATGTAGGGAAGGTTAATTAACTGTTTTATGTTAGGATATAGTACAATATATTTGTTTCAATAGAGAGTCCTGTAAGTAAAAGTAATATTTTACGGGAAAGGTGTATGGGGAAAAAGGCTCAAATAAAACAATAATGCAGCACACAGCTGTTTCGAGGATACTCTGGATCCATTCGTCAGTGCAACAGAACCATCAAATCCGAACTGTAATGAAGAATGGGCTCGACAGGAAGAAGCAGGGGGGGGGGGCTATATATCCAAGAAATAGATTAAGAGAAAGACAATCAGAAAGCAGCCTAATGAACAGTCGGGCCAATCCGAAACCAGAAGTAACACAAAAAATTGGCTTGCGTCAATACAAAACAGGAATGTCCCGACAAGACAAAACAAGGTCTGAACAAGAATACCATCCAGCGTACCTTCGAAACAGCTGTATTCTGCATTATTGTTTTATTTGTGCTTATTTACGTTGCTCTATATAGTACTCCACAAAGTGTATTTTACTTAGGTGTATGACACGCGTGTACCTGTGGATATTAGGAGGTGGGCGGATAAGAGAAAATATTTTACAAATTTACCCCACCTTACGACGATCTTATCTTTTTGGTCATATAAGAATTTCATAAGTGACCAAATATAACGGCAAATAAAACATAAGTCGTGTAGCAAACTACTGGACCTGCTCTAAATTTTTATTTAAATAATATTTTTCTCTGATGCATTTACTTGAAAATTAAATTTTCTTAAAAGGCATCTTACTTAATGGTTCATCAGCACCCTTCACTTTATATACATCCATTGAAAACGTAAAATTCAAATTTTCCAACTTAAAATGTCGTTTTTTAAGACACTTATCAGCTATAACTTAAGATTTAATTCAATTACAATCCACTTCAAAAGTACACCTCTTTTAAGTTCTTAATTCAGGCCCTATTTTGAGTTAATCAGATTTCAGTGTGGGAGGAGGGGGGTGATTAAGAGAAAGTAAAGTTAATATACATTGTCAGAAGAACGTATTTCCTCTCATAGAATGGTAATTTTGAATTGTAATGTGGAAAAAAATAACGTGATAAAAAGAATAGAATTCTTTATTACTTAATCAGTATGTGATTTTATTTTTTAGAATGTTGTACGTGTTCTTGTGCTGTACTTTTTACTTTTCCTATATATATAGTATAACGTATAAGGAAATTATTGTGAAGAAGTCGAAAATTCGAATTCAGGATTTTGACGGTAGAGCACGTTTGAAGCATCCCTGAACTCGAATCGATGTTTTCTAGGTGAAGTGTGACAGGGTAAATACAGTTTCAAACAATATTATAAAACAATATTTGCTCTAAGTCCTCCGACAAATATATCAACTACACTATATCGAAAGTAACTTTCAAAGGCAAGCAGAATTTGTGATTATAGGTTATTCAAGCAATTAAGACATTTAGAGTTTAGAGATATATCTTCTTCTACAGGATTATAACAATCCTAATAAATTAACAGTGGTTATTCACAATTTTTAATTCATCAAATTTCTTAAAAAATCATGAAGAACTTCTGGGTTGGCGAGTATTACAAGCAGGAAACATAGCGAGCAAACGCCCAGTAAGAAACAGTAAAAGTAGTACAGATCAGAAACTGCTCTTCGATTTAAAATCTGAAAGAGTAAAATATAATACAAAAATGGCAAAATATTTTAGGATTTAATTACATCTTAAGCTGCAGGCTTTAAAACTGTAAGTTATCGCTATACAAACATTTTTTATATATATTAATTATTTTAAGAAGAACAAGAAAGATCAATCATGCTTAAAGCATTGATTATAAAACACTTTCCAACTTCGATGCAATTTTATTTAAACAAGTCTAAAATGCAATACATTCCTCGGTAATATTTTGAAACTTATCACAATACTGCATTAATTTATTATATTTGAAAACATAAACCTTCATCGAAAAAAATGAACATTCAAATGACGGCATTGAAATATAAATTGCCTGGTTCAAACATCTCTAAAATGTTATGCATTCCTCGGTAATAGTTTTAGAATTATCATTATACTACGATAATTTATTATATTTGAAAACTTCATCGAAAACAACTGAAATTAATTCAAATGACGTCATAGAAAAAATAACACGCCTGGATCTCTCTATAAAAACAGGATTTCATTCATAATTTTCTCCCATTCATTTCATTCATCACAATACTATAATAATTTATTTTATTTAAACATTTTGTTTAAGACCATGGGGCTACAAAAAATTAAACTCTATGCTTGAAACTTCATCGAAAAAAATCGTCCTTCTCTTTATGAAATCAATTAATATTTCATTCATATCAGCCATGCAGACTCCATGGACTAAATTATTTTGTGTTAAAAAAATACAGGAATTCTAATACAACTCATTCTATATATTTTGCTGTTTACATTTTACATAGGTGAAAAATAGGCTTAGTTGTAGAAATAATCAAATTTAGATGAGCATTTAAACTCAAATATATTGTCATTGCGTTGTTTCAGTATGTAGATGCACAGAATTTAAGCAAAAATAAAGTAGTTTTAGGACGGATACAACACTCAATATGAATTAAAAAGAGCTTTAAAAAATCACGATTTTGAAACAAGATGGATGCCATATATCATTTTGAAGTGGGTCATGTGATCGTTTCATATCATGGTCACGTGATCGTTTCATATAAGAGGTGTAATTATTATTTTAATTTTTATTTAAAGAACTACTGAATATATTTCGCTAAATTTCTTTTATATATTTTATGGAACAATTTGAATATTACCTAACATTTTCGAAGCAATTTGTGAATTTTAAATCCGCTTAAAAAATGTTTGAAAAATTAGGTCCCATAGGGCTCAATGTATTTCATTTTTTCGACCCGGGTTCAATCCAAAACTAATTGGGTGATATTATTCATTTATATTCCCATAGGTTCTACAGACCGTCTGAACAACATACTAAAATTTCATTTTGATTAAGTCATTTTTACGGCAGTTATCGTACTAACGGACAGACAGACAGACAGACAGACAGAATGAACAAAGTCATAAACACTTTTCAACTTTGTTGTAAAGTGTTAAAAACGATATTTTAACGTCATTCATAAAAAGACAAAAAAAATTCTAGCTTAATGAACATTCTCGCATTTCCCAGAAATGCAACAAAATGTGAGCCCTGTAACTATACTATGGAATTAAATCTGTTTTACTTTCTGTTTTGCCCATCACAATCCCTTTCTCCAAGCAAACTCCATTTAAAACTCTCAAAAGACATACACGTTAACGTACCACCTACACGTCTTAGTAGGTGGGTATACATGACATTTTACGATAAAGAAGTCATTAAATGTTAGTAGCACATTTTTTTCGCCTCATAAAGGGGGTGGCGCGGATTTTAAAATTACAAGGTTCCTAAAAGCAGACTCTGAGGTCGAACATTTTCTCAAGTGTTTGTGGTGTTTAAACTGATGAGAATGTTTAGCAAGTCACAAGGAAAACCATTACGTCTGGAATCTATGACGTTTCTGGATAATCTCCTACATATACATATAGTATGGTCATAAGCCAATATCATTGTAAAATGTCAATATCGTTTTCAAAATAATTTTAGGAAGGGTCTCAACGGAAAAATTTGTAATTCTTAATTTTCCAAGTATCATTCCGCCAATCTTTGTTTACTGACGCCGATAGATACATTTAGCTTATCTGTGTCATTAAAGGAGAGAATCAAAGAGGAAAATTGCGGAATTAGTTTTGACAAATTTTTTCTGGACTCACAAAAAAAAACCAAACTTTTCTGATCCTAACGATGGCTGCACTCTAATAAAGCTTAACGATGGTTTCGCCATCTATTGCACACTTTCAAAACTAAACGGAAATTACAGCTATCTATTTATTTCCTGTACTTATGGATAAATCAAAAGTAATTTCGATTTCGATTTACTGACCTAAAATACTAGATTTTGCATAATATTTACACATAACATTAAATTATCTCTTCGATTTCGCTGTTATATTTAAAGAAAGCGCTTTAACAGAACGATACATTTAAAAAACATTTAAGAATATCGAATAAATTGAAAAGTAAAATGTATAAAAGTTTCAAAAATGAAAAAAATGAGAATAGCGTTTTCAATGTGCATATTCTCAATTTTTCTTTTATATAAAAGTTATAGATTAGATCTAATCAGGAAGAATATATCAACAAACAACCTAAAATCATTGTAGATAATTTCAATGTTTTTATTACGTTCATATGCACAAATATTAATGCTTCTATATCTCTAAACTAATAGAGAAGTGATATCGAACTCTTGAAAATGAAGCTAAATCATAAAATCTTTATTTTACATGGATTATAATGAGAAATATATTTTTAAAATTTAATATATTTATTTTAAACTGACAGAATTTCAGTCGGATTTTTTATTATTATAAAATCTCTTCTGTCACTCGTATAGTTCTTCCACAACAAATAAAATTAGATCAATAAATTGAAATTGATTGTGATTTATCCAAAAAATATGTGAAATAAAAAGAGAACTGTACTTCTCTTTTAATTTTGGAAATTGTGCAATAGATAACGTAAACATCCTTATGATTTATTAATGTGTAACCATCGTTAGGATTATGAAGCAGCCATTGTTATGATCTGAAAAATTTTGCCAATATTAAGATTATTAAGTAAGCTATCCACTCCTACACTCTACCCTTCATTATTTATTACTAAAAACTATTTTTTACCCATTCACATTCGTATTGATTCAAATTATTATTTCCCTCCAGCGTCGGGAAATGCAAAGGAAAATATCAATAAATAGTTAAATAATAGAGATAAACAAAACCATAGGATTTTGTGCGGGAAAAATAGTTCATTGTGGGATGTCCGTCAATACGCAATGATGACCTCTCTTGGAAGCACATGCCCGACAGCGTCGATTAATGCAATGAATAAGATCACCTATGGAGGTTAGTGGTATGTGCCCATTCACGGAATAGACTCGTAAAGGTTTCGGAGGGAGAACCTAAACATCTCCCATGTCCAATATATAATCGATGATATTCATGTCGGGTGATCTCGAGGGTCATTCCATACGAAGCTTTGTGCCCGATTCTAAGTACGGGCCGACAATGGAACCCTGTGAACTCGAGTAGTATTGTCCATAAAAATGGCATCAGGACCCATTACCGCCAGAAATGGGCGAACATATTGAGCAAAGAAGTCATCTCTATACCGCACTGCAGTCACAATACCGCGTGGTAGGTAAGATGTGGAGAGAAGTGCGGTCGCCGACAGTAATCCTTACCCAAACCACCGCATCCGCATTTCGTGGATATTACTAACGTGATAGCGAGTTCCAGGAGTTCTCTAGGCCAATAACCGTCGGAAATCTCTCTGTTCAGCAAACCCTGACTCATCCGTGAAAAGCACTGTACCCCAGTGTCGTGGAGTCCAGTTGAGGTGATCTCGAACCCAGATCAAGTGGGTCCCTCTGTGCCAGGGCATCAGTAGGACGCAAACCGCTGTTTGTCTTGCATACAGCTGACATGCATGTTGCTGTTTGTAAACAGTTTGAGAGATACCGCACTTCCTGTCGACGCTGGAAAGTAGGAAACAAACTTATGTGCAGTAATTATCATTGTGGTGTCGTACTTGTCGACACAAAAAACGGTCACCCTGAGCGGTTGTGATTCTTGGACGTCCAGTTCCTGTTCTTCCCGACAATGTTCCTTCAATTTGTTCCAGTCCCACATCCGGCAAATCGCAGAACGATTGACATTTAGGGCTCCAGATATTTCCTATTTTTGCTGGCCTCCTTCGAAACGTCCTATTACCTCCCATGGCCTGACGATACTTACTGGATGTCGTCTACTCCTTTTTCAAAATATGGCTAGTACAATCTTCCTTTTGGAATCTGTAACGCGGAGATACAAGCTCTACAAGCTCGCAAAAGATGCTGTTTTTATACCTAATATGTTTCCTTGTTAAAAAATGTTTTCCGCGAGCTAGTTTTCGCTTGCGTGACCTGTCACGTATAAAAAATTTGTGGTTCCACGTTGTTTTTTTCGCCGAATATGTTGAAGTTTCTAAAATACACTCACGTCCAATAGTTAAGTGTGGTTTAACTATTGGACATAAGTGTACTTAGTGCTCGAGATTTTAAAGATCCGGAAACCGGTTCATAAATACAGCATGGGACTCGTGATCCCAATTTGTAAAAACAGTCCTTCATTGCGGGTTCTGTAATTTCGGCAAATGTGAAAATTTAATGCTATTTATCTCAATTTTGAAATAAAATTTTATTATCCAATACCGGTATCCATAGCCTGAAAAGAAAATATGACATTTTTTTCTTCGTTCATGTAATGTTAGGATAATCGGTAAACTATCTCTTTTATTACTCCGAGCAAAGATTCCTCGACTCTGCAAAATATGTCCAGTTGCCGTGTCTTCAGCAGCTGGCGTGCAAATATACAAAAGTCATTCCGCATGAACCCGCGTTACTCACTGAAAGAATTCGCTGATAAAATAAAATGGCGATAAAAATGAGAGCAATATAAGAAAAGGGAAAGTTCTAATACTGCGGAAGGCAACGAGAACTACTCAGCAGGATTTTTATTGAGTAAAACAACGATTTTATAGAGGCAAGAAATAAGATGGTCAATCCGATATGTCTTTTTAGATATAAAAATCTTTTGTGCTTTAAAGTTTATTTCGTATGGTATTCAGCTGCTATAATGCACTTATTTAAATCCCTTTTCCGCTTAAGCATTTATGTGTGGATAACACCCAGATCTATGTGTGGATAACACCCAGATCTATTTTGGATCTTTTCGGTATGCATCGCTTTTGCAATTACATTATCGCTATCCTTAAAATATCCAGCACATGTGAAGAGAAAAAGTATCGTGATAAAGTTAAAATTCATAAATGTATGAAAGGGGAGATACGAAAAGTAATATATCCATTTTTACTTTCCTCGTATACATAATGTATAAGGAAAGTATTGTGACGGGGACGAAAATTCGAATTCGAGTTTTCGACGGGAGAGCACCGTTTCAAGTATCCCTGATCACGAATCAAACATTTTTGAAGTGATGTTTGTGTGTGTGTGTGTAAACGTATGTGTGTGTGCGTGAATGTATGTGTGTGTGTGTATGTGTGTCATTGAATCTGTGGAGACGATAACTGACGAACAAATGGACCGATTCGAACAAAATTTGGTACAAAAATCACAATCCGTAAACACTGGAAACCTATTGTTTTTATACGCAATCGAATTTTATACGCATATCCTCTGGAAGTAATGCAAAAAGTAATCTGTCACATTTTTTAATCTCCAATAAATTAATTTTGATTAAATTTGATTAATTCCAGTCTTTAAAAATAAAATTCAAATCATGTTACTAAGTCATGAAATTCATGTGAGTAGATCAATTGATTTTTAACACTTTACAACATAGTTGAAAAGTGTTTATGACTTTGTTCATTCTGTTTGTCGGTCTGTATGCTTGTTTGTATGTATATCTCTCTGTCTGTCTGTCTTTCTGTTCGTTCGTACGATAACTACAGTAAAAATGACTTTAGCAAAATGATATTTTAGTATGTTGTTGAGACGGGGTGTATGGGACATATGAGAATGTAAATGAATAATATCACCCAATTAGTTTTAGATTAAAAGCGGATTGAAAACATAAAATACATTGAACCCTTTGGGACCTAATTCTTGAAACATTTTTTAAGCGAATTTAAAATTCACAAATTGCTTCGAAAGTTTCAGGAAATATTCAAATCATCCCATAAAATATATAAAAACAAGTTCAGCAAAATATATTCGGTGATTTTTTAAACAAAAATTAAAATTATAATTGCATCCATATAGTATGAAGGGATCACGTGACCTACTTCAAAATAAAATACGGCATAAATCTTATTTTCACAATGTAAAAATCGTGATTTTTAAAATTCCTTTAAATTTATATTTTGTTCTGCATCCGTCCTAAAACGGCTTTATTTTTGCGTAGTTTCTGTGCATCTATATTCTGCGCAACGCAATTACAATATTTTCTAGTTTAAATGATCATCAGACGTTGATTATTTCTACTACGAAGCCTAATTTTAATGGCTGCAGAATGTAAACAAGGGATTGAAAGATTACATGTATAAGAATTGCTGAAATTTTTCACACAAATTTATTTAGCTCTGGAATCTGCACTAAAAGTGATATGAATTAAATATCCATTTCTTTCACATAAAGAACCAGACGATTTATATTTCGATGACGTCATTTGAATAAAGGTCATTTTTTCGATGACGTTTTAAGTTTTCAAATATAATAAATTATTATAGACTGTGATAACATATCAGCGCTGAATGTATCGTATTTTAAAAATGGTTAAATAAAATTGCATTTCAGTAGGAACGTATTTCATAATCAAAGCTTGCTGCATGATTGATCTTTCTTGTTGCGCATTTGTAGTTGTGTTGAAGGGAAAGCACATTTCCCACATTTATTACGAACATATCTTGATATCACCTTTTGAACTGCACTCCCGTGAAAACATTCACTAATTTAAAAAGTGTTAACAAATTTTGAAGTACATGTAACTAGAAATAAGTGTTACAGCATCATTTAAGTTATCAAGAAATATTAATTAGAAATAAGATATCGATTTTTAAGTCAAGCGCTATATCTCTCAAACACATTGATCAAAAGAATTGAAATATGGTGCTATTATCCCAATAGATGAGTTTCAGAATATATATATTTTCATTTAACTTGGACTACTGAAAATCTCTTCATTTTTTCGAACATTTCTCTAGACCATCAGCCAAGTTCCGTTCAAATATTTAATGTACAATGTTGCAAGCTGGACAAACATCTTTCACAGGAGTCATTAAGTGACTTTCCTCCGTGAAATAAATCCACGCAACATTAGAACACGGAATCTGAACCAGATATTAATCTTTTATTGTTTTGAAAATCATGGAAAACCAATACTGTACAAAAGAAACAAATCAATTAATATGTTGCAGACAGGTTATTAGTTTTATTTTATTATTCAAAAATAATCCTTAAGACATTATAAATACTCGTATTCCATAAAAATTCGCAGCTGTCTTATTCATGACATTAAAGAAAATGCCATAAACTGCTTTGAAAGATGTCACAGTAAAGTTATCGAAATCATTTTCATTACGTATTACTGATAAGAAAATTTTTCGCAACATAAACCATACTTAAAGTTGCATTGTTCCAATTTATGACCCAATTTCCACTGTAATAGCCGCCCATTTTCATGCAATGATCTGCTTTTCACGTAATCACCTGTATCGCTAACAGTTTTCCCAATAAATAAAGTACCTGATATTTGGGATGTTTTTTCTTATCATTTCTGAAAATACTAAGAACAATAAATACTTCTGGTTGTTTCAATTGTTTATTTGCAGAAATTTGAGAGGGAAATGTGGCATAACAGTTTTTACGGCTTACTGAGATTAAAAATCGGTAAACAAAGCATTTGTTTAAGACAAATAAATACCATGCAGGTTGTTAAATTTACAATCGCAGAAACAAATATAGCTTAATCCAACGTTTACTTTCCCTACATACATAATGCATTGAGAAAGTATTGTGACGGGGACGAAAATTCGAATTTGAGTTCAAGCATCCCAGAACTCCAATCGAGCATTTTTTAGGTGACGTTTGTGTGTGTGTGTGTATGTGTGTGTGTGTGTGTGTGTGTGTGAAAGAGAGATAGAGGGGAGAGAAACTGTGTATGCGATATCTCACAAAGGAGTGGAGAGTTTCAAAAATAATTTGAAACAATTATTACGATTCATAAATGCTGGAATCCTGTGATTTTAAAGGCGATTGAACGTTTAAAAAGTCCCCAACATGTATGAATGAACTTTTGGAAACATCAGAAAATTCCATAATGTTAAATAAATAATAATAATTTTCTACGAATTTTGTATTCTAAGACGAATGACATAAATTTTATAACGCTAACTTAATGCTAACGCTAACTTAAGGTCAGACCGCTAACTCTAAATTCAGACATTAATTAACCAAATTTAACATTTTGTCATCATAAAAATCTTTAATAAAAATAATTATAAACATTTAGTACAAAAGCAATTTAAATTATAAATACTTAAATTATAAATATTTATAAAAATTTAAATTATGAATATTTATAAAAATTTGCTCCCATGAGTCGGATTTCGATTTATTTTTCAGTTAGGTGATAATCACCTAATTTTATTTTAAATTAATCATAAATTATATTACAAAAACAAATAAAGCAAAAACAAGTATAGAATGTGATTTTGCGCACAAGCAATAAATGAACTAGATCGCAACAAAAACTGCTGTGCAAATATTATGTACTGTGCAAATATACCTGAAAGACACAATAATTCTAGGAGGTTCTACATGACAACGATTAATTATATTTCGCTCTTCTGTCTCGCGCCTTTTTTACATCGTAATTTGAATTCATATACACTGCATTTTATTCTTTCTTCGGTTTGATTTTTTTTCCTGACTGTTTGGCGCTACAAAACTGGAATCTATTGTTTAGCCATTTTGTTGCTCGAGCAACAACATGCTCAAGCTCTTATTTGCCGTTCAGGTTTATTTTCTGTGGAAACAGAAATCCAAAGATGTTCAAAACGCACCTCTGGTTACCAAATAATATTTGAGCAGCAATTTACGTTGCAGTATTTGAGCAGCAATTTACGTTGCAGTATTTGAGCAGCAATCTAGTTCACTTATTAAGGGATCATGAGAATTTACTGTTACAAAACTTTAAAAGCTTTTAAATTAATGAGAAATTTATTTAAATCAAAAAACTTTTAAATCTGCTCTCATAATTTGATTCAGAAATATAATGTGTAACCAGATAATATTTCGGCAAAATTATAAAGTCATTATAAAATATATTAGTAGCTGCTCCTTGGTATTGCGTTTCATTTTTAAAACATTCGCTTTGGCACAGATTTTCCTTTTTGGGTGACGTAAGAAGTTTTCTGTTAAGGGATATTTTTCTGCTTTGCTGTGCTTACTGCTCTGTTTCATTTATCATGATGAAGATGGCTCTTACTGCTTCTGAAATCCATCGATATATATGTGATGCACATTTAAAAATATAACTTTTTGTTGAGTTTATAATTATGAAATTACCCAGAATTAACATGGCCGTAAACCGTAAGTCGTATACATTGCATTGTACCGCATAAAAACACACCATAATTCTTTGTGCGAGTTTCTGGAATAAAATTATATATATATATATATATATATATATATATATATTTTTTTTTAATGGCCAGGCACTTGACTTTCGTCATTCGCCTTTCGTCAGGGGCCAGGAAGTGAACCATTTAGCCGTCCTAAGACGTTGCCCCAGGCGCTCCAGAGGGGGCGGAACACACTACGCCCACAACACAAACATCCATGCCTTACGTGGGACTCGAATCCACAACGCGGCGGTCGAGCGATTGCTGTGGAAACGCTCGCCTTGACCACTCGACCACTGAGTCGGCTAAAATTATAAATATAATACTACACAATTAATTTCACCCATTTTAACTTTAAAATAAACATTATTAAGAACATTATAATCATAATTATATTACAGTCACTAGACTTATATATATAAGGAGGAAATTGGGTACATGAGACCAGGCATACTAATATTCTGGAACTGATTATGACCTTTTATGTATGTTAATAAGCACATACCTCCTTTCTTATCTTTGGACATTGACACACAGTATTGCCTTTTGTTATAGGCACTCAAAAAAAAAACTCGCTATTTTGCACATTGCGTTTTCAGCGATCAATGCTTCAATTTTATTAAGCCACTACTGACTCTTGTCTGGATGCTAACTACATCGTCATTCTATGCATCTGAGCGTCTTATTGAACATTCTTAAATTATTCTGGTCAACATTCTGCCTGTTGCCACCTCGTAACATGACTGGATTGTCAGAGAACCCTCATGCGTACTTCCAATCTCGTCTCTTCTTAACCTTCTGCCTGTTGCCAACTCTTCCTGCCTGAGGTCCAGATACTCCCACCGTATCTCATTGATTGATCTCAGGGCGATGCGACAACACTTCTTCTTTGGTTAAACCTTTAACCAATCCCATGGCTTCATCTTTAGCCTCCAGTAACTTTTCTGGCTCGACAACATCTGTACTTGAAGTCCCCTTATAGCTTTCCTGACCTCTCGGGTCAGGGCTGCAGTAAATTGGTGTCCACCAGTCTGGACCCTTTGTATTGCTTGTCAAAAATCATAAATCTTTATATATTACACTGCCTAAATGTAAGGGCGCGGTAGCTCAGTGGTTAGCGCGCGAGAATTGCACTCGGTAGGCCCAGATTCGACTCCCTCCGCTGCCAAAACTGCCGTAAGTGCCTCCGTAAGTCCTTCCGAGAGGTTGGTGGTAGGGGAAGGAGGGTACGGTCTCTGTGGATGCCTCACCCACTGAGTTCAGGTCTAAATTGGGTGGCTCTTCCAGGCCGTCCAAACGGTTACCTTACACCTTTCTGGTAGGTCGGAGGGTCTAGGTCTCAACAACAACAGAATAAATTTATTCTGGTCTCACAATATAAATGAAAAATTATTATTTTATGTCATTTTACTAATGAATATTTTTATTCAAACCTATTTTATTTTTTGGATCTTAATAAGACGGTTCTTCACACATAAAAATATCTAATGTGGAAAGCACAGGACTTTCTATACGAACTTAAATTCATCTTTTATTTATTTTTCAATAATTCATTAAATTGAATTTTATTCCACAAAATAACACTGAATTTGCACATTTAATTCAAATTTCGTCTGTATTTGTTATCTGGACATATTTTCAAAAGTGAGGAAAAAACTATAATTCTTTAATGGGGTTGGCATAATTATTTTTATCGCCAAAATTTACGTATAAAACAAGCATTTGAGTGATACATTTGAAAATACGTAGTATTTTTTAACACTTTACAACATAGTTGAAGAGTATTGACTTTGTTCATTCTGTCGGTCTGTCTGTCTGTCCGTTCGCACGATAACTGCCGTAAAAATGACTTAGTCAAAATGAAATTTTAGTATGTTGTTTGGAAGGTCTGTGGGACATATGGAATGTAAATAAGTAATACCACCCAATTAATTTTGGATTGAACCAGGGTTGAAAAAATGAAATACATTGAACCCTTTGGGACCTAATATTTTCAGACATATTTTATACGAATTTAAAATTCACAAATAGCTTCGAAAAGTCTAGGAAATATTCAAATCATACCATAAAATTTAAAAAAAAATTTCAGCAAAATATTTTTGGTATTTTTTTTAAATAAAAATTAAAATAATAATTGATCCCATATTATATGAAAAGATCACGTGACCCACTTCAAAATAAAATGTGGCATCCATCTTGTATCAACATCATGATTTTTAACACTTTACAACAAAGTTGAAAAGTGTTTATGACTTTGTTCACTCTGTCTGTCTGTCTGTCCGTCTGTCTGACTAGCACGATAACTGCCGTAAAAATGACTTAATCAAAATAAACTTTTAGTGTATTGTCCAGACGGTCTGCAGGACCTATGGGACTATAAATAAATAATATCACCCAATTAGTTTCGGATTGAACCCGGGCTGAAAAAATGAAATACATTGAGCCCTATGGGACCTAATTTTTCAAACATTTTTTAAGCGGATTTAAAATTCACAAATTACTTTGAAAATTTTAGGTAATATTCAAATTACTCCATAAAATATATAAAAAAAAATTCCGCGAAATATATTCAGTAGTTTTTTAAATAAAAATTAAAATATTAATAAAACCTCTTATATGAAGCGATCACGTGACCATGGTGTGAAAAGATCACGTGAACCACTTCAAAAAGATATATGGCATCCATCTAGTCTCAAAATCGTGATTTTTAAAGTTCTTTTTAATTCATATTGAGTGTTGTATCCGTCCTAAAACCACTTTATTTTTGCTTAAATTCTGTGCATCTACATACTGAAACAACGCTATTACAATATATTTCAGTTTAAATGCTCATCCAAATTTGATTATTTCTACAACGAAGCCTATTTTTCACCTATGTAAAATGTAAACAGCAAAATATATAGAATAAGTTGTGTTAGAATTGCTGTATTTCTTCTTTAACACAAAATCATTTAGTTCATGGAGTCTGCATAGCTGATATGAATGAAATATTCATTGATTTTACAAGGAGAAGGACCATTTTTTCGATAAAGTTTTACGTATAGAGTTTAATTACTTGTAGCTCCATGGTCTTAATTTTTAAATAAAATAGATTATTATAGTATTGTGATGAATGACATGAATGGGAAGTTATTAATGAATGAAATGCTGCTTTTATAGAAAGAGTCAGGCGTGTTATTTTTTCTATGACGTCATTTGAATGAATTTCAGTTGTTTTCAATGAAGTTTACAAATATAATAAATTATCGTAGTATTATGATAATTCTAAAATTATTACCAAGGAATGTATCGCATTTTAGATATGTTTAAACCAGGCAATTTATATTTCAATGCCGTCATTTGAATGAAGTTCATTTTTTTCAGTGAAGGTTTAAGTTTTCAAATATAATAAATTAATGTAGTATTGTGATAAGTTTTAAAATATTACCGAGGAATGTATTGCATTTTAGATATGTTTAAATAAAATTGCATTGAAGTTGGAAAGTGTTTCAATGCTTTAAGCATGATTGATCTTTCTTGTTAAAGTTCTTTTTAACTTATATTTAGTATTGCATCCGTCTTAAAGCTCTTTTTTTTTCTTTTTTTTCTGTGCATCTATAAACTGCTCCAACGCAATTACAATGTTTTGGAGTTGATATGATCATCGAACTTTGATCATTTCTACAACGAAGCCTATCTTTCACGTATGGAGAATGTAAGCACATCAAGCTGCAAAATGAGTTGTATAAGAATTGCTGAATTTCTTTAACGCAAAATTATTTAGCTCTGGAGTCTGCAATATAGCTGTTATGAATGAAATATTCATTGATTTTGCATAGAGAAGCAGACGATTTTATTTTATTGCTTTTTTGGTGAAGATTTAAGCATGGAGTTAGGAAGTAATTTTACTTCCATAGTTTTACGTTTTTAAGTAAAATAAATTATTGTAGTATTGTGATAATTTCAAAAATATCACAGCTGAATGTAGGGCATTTTAGAGATGATTAAATAAAATTGCATTGCAGTTGGAAAGCGTTTCATAATCAATGCTTTATGCATTATGCATGATTGATTTTGCTTGTTCTATCTTTGAGCTATAATATTATTTTGGTCATTTTGCAGGATATAATTTTTTAACGATGTATCAATCAAGTATGTGTTATATTTTAATATGTATAATAACGCATATTTCCTTTTACCAGTAATCTAACATCATTTCAAGATTGTTTTTAATCAAATTCAAGTATTATCTACAAAACTATTAAATTCTTATCAATCGTGTTTAAGCGTACATTCAAAAAGAGTGCACATTTTGTTAAATTTCAGAAATGTTAAATATCATTTCAGAGATGCTTAAATAAAATTGCATTTCAGTTGGGAAGTGTTTCATAATTAATGCTTTATACATGATTGATATTTCATGTTTTTTATGTATTAATGATTTTTATGGCTCATTTCGTAAAAAGAGACAGGTTATTCTTTTCCAAATCGCACCAAAATATAATCAGCACCAAGGTAAACAACAACTGATTTATCTACCAAATTTTGTGAAATCTACTCAATTAGCTTTTTAGCTAGAGTGGATACATGCCATTTTACTGGCCATCGCACCCAAATCTAATCAGTTCCAGGGTCACCTACAAGTGACTTTCCTGTAAAATTTTATGAAATTTGGTCCTACAGTATTTTAGTTAGATTGGATACATACATTGTACAGACATACACCGACACACAAACACATTCACAGACGTCACGCTGAAAATAGTTTTTTCGTGTTCTAGAGGTCTCAAAACGTGTACATCCTTTGAAAACTCCATTTGCGATTTTCTACACGATTGCAATGCTTTCCTTGCACATTACCGCGTGTTGCAGGGAAAGTAAAATTAAATCAGTTTTCATTAACAAAATCCAGACATTATTATTAAAATTTATTATACATTCCATTTCATCACCTCAGATAAACCCTTTTGCCAACTAATGTTTTTTACGGCTTTTGTGAATATTTTATGAGGAAGGAAATTTATTCAAGATTCTGTATTATTGAGAAGAAGCTGTTAGAGAACTGATACCTTTCTGTGCTAAATGGTCTCGCAGCACGCACAATGGATTCTTGATAATTGAATTCCTTTTAAGAATGAACTGCTGCCACTCTGAAGAAGCAAATTTCTAGAGTTTTCTGTGATCGATAAAATCATGCAACAGAGTGGGATAGATGTTCGAAATTGAAGAAACTGTATGAAATTCTTCAAGCTTCACAGAATAAAATGTTCAGTTAGATTGAGATTCAATATTAAAAGAAAAAAATTCTAAAATTTAGCCTCCCTTCCTCCTGTCTAATTTAGAGAGGGGGGATAGTGGGGGAGAGAGACAGGAAGAAAAGGAGAGAGAGAGAGAGAGAGAAAGTGACATTTCGGTAAATATATCAGAAAGAAATAGTATAGCAAGGGGCTATAGCACGTAGCACGTCTGACTATAATGGTATAGCAAATAGCACGTCTGTGCCATCCAATGCCATAGACGTGCAAAATCCAAAAGAGGATGACCTCCTCCTCGGAGAAAGATATAGTCCTCTTTATAAAATATATTCAATTTTCAACATGATATGAAATTTCCTCGAAAATGTCATCCAAATTTTGCATGAATACTTTTTTAAAAATTACTTCATTTCGTATAAGCATTTTGTAGTCAAAACCAACTGATTAAAAGATACATTAAATATTACACTTTAACTATAAGCATTTCTAATTAATTAACTAACAAATTTGTTGGTTAATAATTACGTTAGCATCAGTTGTAATTTTTATGTATCACTATTAATGCATTATGGATTCCCACTCACCTATTAGCTTACACATATATATCTACACTATTAACTATTTATTAAAACTTAGAATATATATATTACTAACTATTGAATATATTACTAACGATTAATTTACAGATAGTAGTTATTAATTATCTTTAGTAGAATGGAAGTATAGAAATTTTAGCCCAATAACATATAATAATAATGGACAATAATAATAAGAAAATACAATATTATTAAAGTAGTTGAAAAAAATAATTTAAATATATTTATTTATTTAAATATTGAAATGTAATAATTTATCGCATTTCTAAAAAACAAGTTCATAGTGAGCCCCCCCCCCTTCAGCACTGATGAGCCCCTTTCTTCTTGAATTAGTAGAATGGAAGTATAGAAATTTTAGCCCAATAACATATAATAATAATGGACAATAATAATAAGAAAATACAATATTATTAAAGTAGTTGAAAAAAATAATTTAAATATATTTATTTATTTAAATATTGAAATGTAATAATTTATCGCATTTCTAAAAAACAAGTTCATAGTGAGCCCCCCCCCCCCCCCTTCAGCACTGATGAGCCCCTTTCTTCTTGAATTTCATTCCGACCTGTCTTGAATACCTTTTCTGGTTAAGGTTCTGTTACACTCTAGAAGGTTCCATTACTAGCTCTGGGGAATTGTATTTCAACTTTAAATCACGTCTAATACTCCACAATTGGTGTCCTTACCAATCATAGTGTTGTAACAGCTGGATGTGGCAGAGGTCACCTCCCTAGTCATGTTTCAGAAGGAGGGCCATGTTAGGTAATACTACTAATTTCGTACAGGATCAGAAATTCAGGCATCCCCTGATTTAAGCATCCCTGATCACGAATCAAACATTTTTGAAGTGATGTCTGTGTGTGTGTATGAGTGTGTGTGTGTGTGTGCGTGTGTGCGTGTGTGTGTGTGTGTGTGTGTGTGTGTGTGTGTGTCAGTGAGTCTGTGGAGACGATAACTGACGAACAAATTGACCGATTCGAACGAAATTTGGTACAAAAATCACAATCATAAACATTGGAAGCCTATTGTTTTTATACGCAATCGAATGTTCAGAACCCCCCTAAATTTTCGAGTAAAATTTTGAAAAAATCGTCAAAAAATCAAAACCGCTAATAAAGTTACGGAAATAGACATTTCTTGTGTAATTTTTCATTAGAAAACGATTGGCATAAATTTTAGTACGCTAACATGAACTGTTCTAGAGATATTGCATATTTTTCAAAAAAATTATCAAAAAGTCATATAAAAGAAAAAAAAATATTTCCTATTGAGGAACATGTTCACCTTTTATATGTAATACCATGCGATAAATTGGGTGACATCATTCTCGTGGATCTAGCTCGTTCCATTCATGAAAAAAGATCCTTTGAGTAATACTTTTGTATTTGAATGCCAATAGTCATTTATCTGCTGTAAGAAAAACTTATTTCTTCGTCCATAACGCTTGGCGAGATTTAAGCGACGAATTTAGCGGAATGTCGTCAACTTGGCGACGTTTTTAATTGTTGCCAAATTCACAAAAATCTCACCAAATGGATAAAAATGACGCAAAATCAACGAAAATGACGACTAATTGAGGAAAATTCAATATCTTGGAAAGAATATAAATATCTACTATAAGAATAACATTCTTTAAAACTGTAAAAGTAGTAAATTCATAGCATTATATAAGGAAAGTTGGCCACATCAGATTTTTTCACTTGTGCCGCCAGATTCGTCATTTCTTTCAATTCATGCACCTGGCCACTTATTTATTTTATTTATTTTCTCCACCTGAAAATGTATTTGATATTTTATCAATACATAGACAGAGAGCATATGTTTAAATAATTCAGGTGACTAGTATTAGTATTTAATTCCAAATGCAAAATATTCATCTCAGGTTAAAATCTTGGAAGATTCTTCATTCATTGAGAAGCAATTGTACTGTGAGTAACTTTCTTACTACTATCTGTACACTCGTAGGGTATCTGCGCTCTAGTGCCTTTTGATGCTCGATATCTATTGATAACTTACTACCCAATCTTCGAAGTTTGAGTCTCCATTCTTCTTTTTTAAGTATTAATAGCCAATACTATTTATTTCTGATTGTATCACAATCGTTTACAGAATGAAAGTATAACTCTTGCACGATACATGCGGATATATTATTATACTATCCGCAAATCAGATAGATACTATATACCTATTTAAATTAAATAAATTCCAGATCAAATATATAATATATAATTTCATTATTGGACAAAAGCTTGAAGTAATTAATAAGTATTTGAGATATAACCATGAGGGTAACGGGAATCTTTCACCCCATGGATACTTTTGATGAATTTTTTCATAAAGTAAAAGTTTCCTTTACTTTCATCATATTATAAAAAATTTGATTTGGGCAACGCATGACTTTCCTTATATAATGCAATGAATTTACTACTTTTACAGTTAAAAAAAAATGTTATTCTTATAGTTGAAACTTATATTCTTTCCAAGATATTGAATTTTCTTCAATTCGTCGTCATTTCCATTGATTTAGCGTCATTTTTATCAATTTGGCGAGATTTTTGTTAATTTGGCAACAATTAAAAATGTCGCTAAGTTGGTGATATTCCGCCAATTTCGTCGCCAAAATCTCGCCAAGCGTTGTGGACGGAGAAATAAGTTATTCTTACAGCTGATAAATGACTATTGGCATTCAAATACAAAAGTATTACTCAAAGTATTTTTTTTCATGAATAGAACGAGTTAGATCCACGAGAATGATGTCACCCAAATTATCGCATGGTATTACATATGAAAAGTGAACATGTTTCTCAATAGGAAATATTTTTTTTTATTTTATATAACTTTCTGATAATTTTTTTGAAAAATGTACAATATCTCGAGAACGGTTCATGTTAGCGCTCTAAAATTTATGTCAATCGTTTTCTAATGAAAAATTACATAAGAAATATCTATGTGCGTAACTTTATTAGCGGTTTTCATGTTTTGACGATTTTTTCAACATTTCTCTCGAAAACTTAGGGGGGTTCTGAACGTTCGATTGCGTATAAAAACAATAGACTTCCAGTGTTTACGGATTGTGATTTTTGTACCAAATTTCGTTCGTCAATTATCGTCTCCACAGGCTCACTGACACACAGACATCACTTCAAAAATGTTTGATTCGAGATCAGGGATGCTTGAAACTTGCTCTCCCGTCGAAAACTCGAATTCGAATTTTCGACCCCGTCACAATACTTTCCTTATACATTATGTATATAAGGAAAGTAACAATGTAATTTAGAGTTAGCACATTGCCATTTAGCTAACGATAATTAACCTCTGTTTTCGTGCCACACACAAAACAAAATTTATATATATATTTGAAGTCTGTAAAGAACCTTGCTAATCCAACCGGAAATCGGAACATGGACATTCGTACTTATTTATTATATTATTAGGACTTATTTTCGAAGTGAACTCATCATTATCTACCCTATAATATCAGATTAGCATGGAACTGATACTCTGGTTGGCCACCTCCGGCTATTTTTATTTCAAGTTTTCCTTCTATTGCTATGTTTATCCTCCAGGTTAATCCTTCTTACAAGATAGTTGTCTTCCAGATTTTAAAATCACCGCCTAATATCCCAGAATCCACTGAACCCAATTCTGGTCGCTTTATGACCTCCAACATCTTTCCATAGTGTTAATTTGTTCGGGAGACGTTGTAAAGAATCCTACTTCACCAACAAGAAATCGACCCACGGACCTTTATACTGACCAGCGGATGCTTTACCGTTGAGCTACTGGGACGATTCCATTATCGAAGTGAACTCTGTAAATATCCTTTACATTTTTCACCTGTAGTTTGAAATGCAACTTTTGATCTACAAAACTGACCCCTTTCCTCCAAGATGACATTGTGGTACTTTTAACTCTCCATGAATTAAAATCTCTACCATAAATCCTAGAAATATTGTAAATTCCAATTTCAGTGTAATTTTAACCTCAGTAATCACATATATCTGCATCAGGTTTATAAGAGTTAAGTTATCAGGGTTAAGTTGATAGGGTTGAACTGTAAAGAACTCTTGCCTAGACGGATAATCGAGCAACCAATCTTCTCCAACACTTTATCAATCGAGCTGCTGAGGGAAATGTATTTTCTTCTATATTAGAAACAATTATATTTAAAACAGTTTTTCATGGACGAAACAATACTCATTTTCATTAACGAAATTTAAAATGTACTTCTTAATTTCATTACAGATTATTTTTCATTTGATTTGATGAGTCCTTTTATGATGCGACAATTATTTTTCCCCTCCTCGCTGCATATTTTATGTGAAAGGAAATTTTTTCCAGCTTTTGCATTATTGAGAAAATCCTGTTAGAAAATTGATACTTTCTGTGCTAAATGGTCCTGCTGCACGCACATGGCATGCCTTTGATAATTGAATTCCTTTGTAGAGTGTACTGCTGCCACTCTGAAGAAGCGGATTTTTACAGTGTTTTTTTTTTTTCAAGTCTACGAAACCAGAGAGTAGATAATTATAGATGTTCCAGACAAGGGAGGTAGATATTCTAATTCTGAAAAGAAATTTTAATTAAGTAGGCTGATATTATGTTTCCACAGAAAACTGATTTTTGTTCTTCTTGTAATCGATAATCTTTCGGTAATCAAATTCTGTTCTTCTTGTACACGGTAACCTGTAATTTACTTATTGCGATATGTAAATAAGTTTGCAATTACTTATCTAACACTCTAACACACTCCCTCCCAAGGGAGAGATGTAAGCATGAGGCTTGGCACTAAGCCTTTTGCCTCGAGGGAACACAATTACTTATCACCTTATAACACCGTCTTATAGTCAAATCATAGGTAAAGATGAAAAGATGAACAACGATAGATAGATAGAGACAGATAGAGATTAATAGGTACAGATAGATTGATTTAAAATGTAATGGATAGATACATAAAATAAACTTGAAAAAGAAATAGAGAAATAGAGAGAGAAAAAGCTTGATTATCTACAAATTATCTAGTCTTCGTTTTTCAGTATATATACCAGCTTCTGTGAACCAATTTTGCTCTATTAAGAGCAGAATATCCACCAATGCCGATCCGGTGGTCGAGAGGTCAGGAGCATGCGTTTCCTTCTGATCGCTCGAGTACCGGGTTGTGGGTTCGAATCCCGCCAGCGGACATGGATGTTGTCATGTCGAGGCCAAGTCAGACTTCCAACCTTCGGGGGTCCTCTATAAAAGTGAAGCTGCAACTCTTCTCCCCTTCGCCGTGGGACACCCTGGGGGGTCTTGTGGACGTAGTGCGTAGGCGCCCCTTCACCACGGGGGAATTAATACACTCACACATATCCGGGCCAACGGCCGTACCGTGCTGAAAACACCGGTTCTCGTTAGATCACCGAAGTGAAGCAGCATCGGGCGCGGTTAGTACTTGGTGGGTGACCACCTCGGAACGCCGCGTGCTGTTGGCCATCTCGGGTGCGGTATCCCCGTGGTTTGCGCGCTAGATTTGCACGCTGCCACAAATGCCACCGTGTTCATGCGGAGTACGATCACGTTAAACATGTGGGTCCGTAAGTCCTTTCGAGAGGTTGGTGGTGGGGGAGGGAGGGTACGGTCCCTGTGGATGCCTCCCCCACTGGGTTCCGGTCTAAATTGGGTGGCACTTCCCGGCCGTCCATACAGTTACCTTACACCTTTCTGGTAGGTCGGGCGGTCTGGGTCTCAACAACAACAACTCACACATATCCACCAATAGCTGCGTGGTTTGACTGGCTTTATTGGTTGAGGTAAAATAGAGATAAAAATGTTTAAACTGGTCCACAAAGTCTAGTTAATATATTCTGAGAGCTATATTTACTTTTTTGTAAAGACTCTTTTTAGGCGGATTCTGTTGTTGACATAAATTATCCGAGTGGTATAATCGTCTGAGTGGAATTTAAATAATTGAAAATTAAGATTGGTAAGCTGATTAAATTTGGTACTGTTGAATATGTTTAAGAGAAGTTAACGACTGACTGTTTCTCATTCATGAAGAACTAACTCATTGTGACAAACCAAAAAATATCGAACGGCTAGAAAAATGTATGCTTTTTTAATTAAAATAATTCGTTAATCATATTAATGAAATTTTTTACCTGCTTAAATTTACCATTAACTCAGCTGAAAAGCATTTAACTGCGTCCACAATAGGAGACATTTTTCATGTTCAATTTACATATATATTTTTTCAAATTTATGAAAAATCTACAATAACACTGTTAGACCAGAAAGTGTTCGCACATTTGATGAGACACTTTTATGTGAGTATTTATGGTGGCCAGAACAGCAAACAAAGCTTGTAGTCTGGTTGGCACCAAGGTTTATACGACTTCAACCTTAAGGTCAGAAGACTATAAATTTAGGGGTGCCATACCAGAGGGGCTGAGCTGGGCCGTACTAAATGTGCAATGGTGCCATTGGGTAAGGAGTAGCCAGTAGCCCAAAAGTAGTAAAAGCAGATTTACTCCCCCCCCCACCCACCCACCGAGGGAAACACAGCCTGTGACCAGAGAACGAGATCAGACATTGACGAAAAGAGAAAGAGGTTAGACATTGGAGAAGACAGATGGAATTTTGAGACAAGAGCAGACCAGAAATAAGACAATCATAATTGTTGACTTAAAAATAAGATATACTAAAATGACTTAAGAAAGATGCTGGTGAACAGTTGTTCAGAGTTGACTGGTGCAGATATGTTATATGACCTGTGGATAGAACCGCCTAATAGCATGAAATAAGTGGAGTGTTTGAGTTAGCAGTATTGAATGAAGTTACGAGTGGGCATTACACTTCGAGTTGATGCGTGTAACTACTGACGAAATTGACCAAGTGCTGCTAACAAGGGCCAGATTGAAAGTATGTGTTCATCAATCATCCACAGGTTAATAAATACGTTAGGTATATGGTTCAGGTCTCGCATGCTCTCCTCTCACATTCTATTTTAATAAATAATTAATAGGAAGAATAGTTAATGTATTGGAATTGAATAGGTATTTTATGTCTTTATTAAATGTTATTGTTAAGTTTAAATTGATCTAATCTTTGTAATAATTAATAAATATTCTTTTCAGGACTCACACGAAAAGTAAAATAATTGGAGGGTTTATTGCGACACAACATAGCAATGTACATTAAATATAATTCCACTATATGAGAATAACGGCCATGTCAAATTGATGAATTTAATTAATAAAAATCTGATGTGGACAGCACATGACTTTCCTTATATAATGCAATGTATTTACTACTTTTACAGTAAAAAAAACTGATGTGGGCAACACATGACTTTCCTTATATAATGTAATGAATTTACTACTTTTACAGTAAAAGAAATAGGGTTTTCTTATAGTAGATACTAATATTCTTTCCAAGATATTGAATTTTCGACAATTAGTCGGAATTTTCATTGATTTAGCTTCATTTTTATCCATTTGGCGAGATTTTCGTTAATTTGGCAACAATTCAAAAAGTCGCCAAGTTGGCGACATTCCGCCAAATTGGTCGCCAAAATCTCGCCAAGCGTTATGGTCGAAGAAATAAGTTGTTCATACAGTAGAAAAATGAGTATTGGCGTTCAAATACAAAAGTATTACTCAAAGTATCTTTTTTCATGAATGGAACGAGCTAGATCCACGAGAATGATGTCACTCAATTTATCGCATGGTATTACACATGAAAAGTGAACATGTTTCTCAATAGGAATTTTTTTTTTCATTTTATATGACTTTTTGATAATTTTTTTGAAAAATGTGCGATATCTCGAAAACGGTTCATGTTAGCGTTCTAAAATTTATGCAATCGTTTTTTAATGAAAAATTACATAAGAAATGTATATTTGCGTAACTTTATTAGTGGTTTTGATTTTTTGACGATTTTTTCCAAATTTTATTCGAAAATTTAGGTGGGTTCTGAACATTCGATTACGTATAAAAACAATAGGCTTCCAGTGTTTATGGATTCTAATTTTTATACCAAATTTGGTTCGAATCGGTCCATTCGTTCATCAGTTATCGTCTCCACAAACTCACTGACATACACACACACATACTTTCACACACACACACACACACACACACACACACACACACATACTTTCACACACACACACACAGACATCACTTCAAAAATGCTTGATTCGTGATCAGAGATGCTTGAAACGTACTCTCCCGTTGAAAACTCGAATTCGAATTTTCGACCCTGTCACAATAGTTTCCTTATACATTATGTATATAAGGAAAGTAATAATAACAAGTTCCTTAAATGAATTTTATAATTAAAACTTTAAGTTTCTTCTTTTTTGGTTGCCACAGACACTATATAAAATGACTGTATTGACACTATATAAAGTCACTGTAGTGACTTTCACTACATTTACAACTATATGCAGTTGAATTGAAAAGTTAAAATTAAGGATTAATCACAAGATCTAAGACGTGATTTTACCCCTTAATTTGACGTTTGTGAAATCTTTATATGGCCTAAGATAAAGTGATGTATAACAAGAGACTGTAGTTTACATGAATAAAAAATCTGATGTGGGCAGCACATGACTTTCTCTACAGAGAGATATTTATTTTTTCCTTATTTCCTTACTAATTCATTACACTAAATTTGGTTTTTTAATTCAATTTTTGTTTTTACTTTGTAATTTTAAAAGTAGATATTTATAAAGAGAGTTCTGAAACTTTCTATTTATAAAACTTCAAAGGTGGATTAGAAGTTTTTGAGTCAAAAGTTCTAAAACATTAAACTGAAAATTTTCTAAAACTTTCTTTGAGTGTTAGATTTTTCTTACTGTACACTTGATGACTAGTTTGAATAGGAATTTCACTATACCATAATCATGAATGTTTGTAAATGTCTTTATAACTATGAAAATCCACTCCTCTTATTCCAAGTGTAAGCTAACTTGGCATGTTGACGAATAAACTGAGCAATCAGGGCCGTAGCCATGCGGAAGCCATAGAGGGGTAAGCCCACCCCAAGAGGTATAATCAGCCCCTGATAAAAATATATATTTAGTAGCGATATGAAATTCCATCCAACATGTCAGCCACGTTTTGCATAAAAAAAAATTTATAATATATTTTTATAAATTATTATATTTTAAAATTTACTTAATTTAGTTGAATTTGTAGTTATACTGATGCTCAATTTATTTATATATTTAATTTAAAAATATTTAAATATTAAGACAATAGGATTCGGATACATTTCTATAATTGCGGGGTTCATTGTTATACATTCAAGAGACAAAATCAACTGATAAGAAGTTAAGTGTCAGCTTGTATTAAATTTCAATTTTTTTCTTCGATTAATTGACAGTTTTGCTATTAGTTAATGCTTATATCAAAATTAATTGCAATTATAATATTACTTTCCTTATATACATAATGTATAAGGAAAGTATCGTGACGGGGTCGAAAATTCGAATTCGAGTTTTCGACGGGAGAGCACGTTCCAAGTATCCCTGATCACGAATCAAACATTTTTGAGATGATGTCTGTGTGTGTATGTGTGTGTGTGTGAAAGTATGTGCGTGTGTGTGTGTGTCAGTGAGTCTGTGGAGACGATATCTCAAGAACGAATGGAGCGATTCGAATGAAATTTAGTACAAAAAGCATAATCCGTGAATACTGGAAGGCTATTGTTTTTAAACGTAATCGAACGTTCAGAACCCCCCTAAATTTTCAAGTGAAATTTTGAAAAAATCATCAAAAAATCAAAATCTTTAATAAAGTTAAGCAAATAGACATTTCTTATGTAATTTTTCTTTCAAAAACAATTGACATCAACTTTAGAACGCTAGCATGAACCGTTCTCGATATATTGCACATTTTTCAAATAAATTTATCAAAAAATCCCATAAATTAAAAAAAAATATTAACCGTTGAGAAACATGTTCACTTTTCATATGTAATACCATGCGATAAATTGGGTGGCATCATTCTCGTGGATCTAGCTCGTTCCATTCATGAAAAAAGATACTTTGAGTAATACTTTTTATTTGAACGCCAATAGTCATTTATCTGCTGTAAGAACTTATTTCTCCGTCCATAACGCTTGGCGAGATTTTGGCGACGAATTTGGCGGAATGTCGCCAACTTGGCGACATTTTTAATTGTTGCCAAATTGACTAAAATCTCACCAGATGGATAAAAATGACGCTAAATCAGTGAAAATGGCGACTAAATGTCGAAATTTCAATATCTAATAAAGAATATAAGTATCTACAATAAGAAAAAAACCTATTGTTTTTACTGTAAAAGTAGTAAATTCATTGCATTATATAAGGAAAGTCATGTGTTGCCCACATCAGATTTTTTTAATATTGATGTACAGTAGCTAGCTATATGAATCTTCCTAATCATCTCTTAGCATACAAATATAATTGTGCATTTATATGTTAATAATTTATATGGTTTGAAATATATACGAGTATATATTTAATAAATGCTAATGATTAACTGTTTTAGTGAACCCCTTTTTCAAGATTGTTGAGTCCCCTTTCAATGTCTTGCCAGACCCCCTTGAATTTCGTCTTTAGATAAGGCTCTGCAATCAACAGGAAGAGCGTAATATGATTTGGAAAACAGACATAAGTTCTAGGAGGCACACGGTTCAATGTTAAAAAATTTCCGTATTAATATTGCCTGCTAAACACTCCCATATATCGTAAGGGTTTGAAATTTTATAAAGAGGTCCAAAGTCAAACAAAACTCCTAGTCTAATATGTAGTATGAGAACAAATAAAATTCAAGGGATTCTTAAGTTCAAAAGAGTTTCAAAAGTAGAGAGACAGTAAAGCAACTTTTTCACTAAGCTAGGATCTTATACATTAGCATAATAATTGAAAATAAAATAACACCACATCACTGTTTTCAAATTTTTATGGCATTAAATATGTCGTAGGCAAAGTTACTCTGTTTGTTAACACAGAAAAATAAAGTTTTCAAGTAATAATAATATTTTAAATTTAAGCGGCGTTTGATATAACATATGGTAACAAAAACGTTTCTATATTATGTTTATATCGGGGGGGAGGGGGAGAACTGCTTTAAGATCTTCGAATTTTGAAATGAATTCAAATTACTATTTCCTACAAAATAGAAACGTGTATTCCGTAGTAATATATAGTTTGTAATCGTTAGTATATATATAATATATAGTTACATTAAAATAATACAATAAATCAATTGAACTGTTTCAACATTAATTATCTTAGATATGATACAAACTGAAATTGCATTTGAGTAAGAAATTTGGAACGAACGCATAAATAGAATTCCTTAGCGACTTGCATTTATCTTTATATCATACAATAAGCAATGCAACAAAATACCTAATACCTATATATTTGAAGACATGCCGTAAAGTAAAATGTTTGAATTCTAAAATTATTCAAAATACATATTTGTAACAAGATAGAAACTTCAAATTATTACGTCATATCGTAATTTAAAATTAGCAGCACAAATCACAACTTTTATCGCAGTCAACCAAACTTAAACAATTAAATTTTGTACTCAATGAATGATACGGCATAAAAAATAATTGCTAAAACTTAAGCAATAAAATAAAATACCTAATATCTATATTTGAAGAAGTGCCACAAATTAAAATGCTTACATTCTGAAATGAATGCGAAACACATTTTACAACGAGATAGAAACTTAAATTTATGAGGTCAAATCGTAATTCAAAAGTAACGGCGCAAATCACAGCTTCTGCTACAGTCAACCAACCTGAAATAATTACATTTTGTTCTCACTGGATACTACGGCATGAAAAATAATGGCTATCTTCCGTTTGAGCACACTGGCTTGTCCCTTAAATTAATGGTGTTGACTAGTCTTATGTAAATTACTTTCTCATCAGGTCAATTAAATCTAAAATTATTCTTCATTTATTTCTGAATTATCATTATTTTATCTGGCTTTTCGTAATTACTTTGACATCATTTATTTAAGTAAATCACTTTTCATATATCTCTTGTGACTATAAACAAGAAACACAGTAACTCTTTGGTTTTGTTGTCTTCCATTAAGATTTAACTCTTGTCACTGTTACAGGTATAAATTTTGTTACAGATAAAAAAAAAGTTGAAAAGGCAGAGAAAAATGATATTGGTTCACAGTAACTTTTTAAAATATTCGCTATATTTGATTTTTATTTAAACGTTTGAATAATAGCCTGTATTCATTGCTATGAAATGTTCAATTCTATGACGTAAAAGAGCGGCTTATTTAAACAAATTAGGAGCATTAGAATATTTTTCTGAAATCCACAAAATTTAGATTTATGTAGCCCAAACGTTAGATTGTCGGAGAGCCAACTAGATAATTGGAGCCCACCTATAGTTGTTGTTCATCTATCTATTTATTGCAACTTGGTATTTATTGTTTCTATTTAAACCTATTTATGACTTTACCATTTCTTACATTTATATATGCTTAAGTAATGTTTCAGGGTTGTGAAAAAGGTGCAGCACCATCAAAATCCAATCATGAAATATTTATTTCAATTATTCTAATTATACGGATGTCTAACAGATATGTAAATATTATAACAATTGTCTAACGTGTTTGTGTTTTTACAGACCATCCAGAAACCCCCAGGCACTAAGCAGATGTTTCCACAAACTAAGCTGATGTTTCCAATTCTAAATTAACAGTTCAGTTTTATCGAAAATAAATTCCTGTTGATTACGATGATATACTGGCGTATGAGCTTTAGTTAAAGTGTAATTAATCTGAGTTTCACGTCAAATAATGCTGTGATTAAAAGTTACAATGTAATTTAAATTACTTTGTCAATCATTGCCTCGACTATTTTAATGTGTAAAGGTTATTATACAAAAGAATGTTCCACGAAGTTTCTGAGCAGCGTATGTGGATTGTTGCATTATTTACAACTGAATTTGGATGTTAGCTAAAATGTTGACATGCTGTTTTCAAAAAAAAAATTCTTGAATCATCTATTTCTCAGGAGCTGATATAGATAGACTTCATGTAATGACTGGTTTGGTTTCAACATAGAGTTCCGAAGGAGACTATGTGTTTACTAAGGATTTCCACTTCTGATTTTATTTTTCATTTCCAGTTCAAAAATGTAATTTTTAGTTGAAACATTTATTTTTGAAAATTAGCTACAGATAGAGCTTAAGTTATAACTGATATAGATTCAATATCAACTTCTAGAGGGAATAGGTTGTTCACTAGGATTCGCCCCTTCCGTTTCCTTTTCCATTTCCGGTTGAAAAAAATTTCTTGCAACATCTATTTCTCAGAATTAGCTATAAAATAGGGCTTAAAAGATGACTGATATAGATTTAGCACTAAATTCTAGAAGTGAAACTAAGAATTTTTACTTCCTGTTCTGGAAATGCCATTTCAAATTCAAAAATTTTAATTTTCCTTGAAACGCCTATTTCTCAATATTGGCTATACATAGTTCTTAGATGATAATTGATATGAATTCAGTATTAAATTCCAAAAGAAGTACAGAGTGAGCTTCACTAGTGATTGCAAATTCGGATTTTCTTTCACTTCTGGTTCAATATATTTTCTTGAAACACCTCAAGAATGGCTTTAAATAGAGCTCCGATAATGACGGATATATTTCCAGCATAGAATTCTATAAAGTGTTGGGTATCCACTAAGGATTTCCATTCCCAGTTCTGGAGATATAACTTCCTTTTTTTCTGAAATTTTGCATAACTGTACGAAAAGTATAGGAAGAAAAAATAAGGCTTAACAGTTCTGCCAACGTCATTTGCCACCATATAAAGGCCCCTCCATAAATTTCTTGATATCTACACTGAAGGAAATGCTTCTATTTTATGCATACCTGCTCATATCTAATAAAGTAACTGAGAATTAAAACACTTCGATATTAATAGTCAAAAACCCAGACCAATGAACTGGCCCTAGGGCTTACAGCAGTTGTCGTTATTAATGGTAGAAAACAAACATATGGACCGGTTTTTAGGTAACAGAAAGTTATTTCGTGTTCAATATACAAAAGGAAACCCAATATATGTATGTTTGTCTGAATTGGCGACAACTTTCCCGACCACTCAAACTGTGCTCATACCCTTGGGTGAGCCAGATGGCCTGGTTTTCCTACACTTGGTGACAACTTTGTCAACCTCAGCGACAAATTTGGCAATCAATTTTTTGCTGTATGCTTTTGGGAACTGTCGCAAAGTTACTAAACATTTAATTTTATTTCTTTCAAAACCAGTTACTATTTGGGGGAATTGTTAGTATATTATTCTTTATTCTTAATATAGTAATAAGTTTCGTTAATCTGGCATTCAGCGGTTCGGCATGCCCAATAACCCGACACGTCTCTTAGAGAGCATTCGGATTCGTTCGGTTGTATTCGGATATTTTCGTGAGCTCGCGCGTTGAAGTTTGCTGATAATTTTAAAATTAATTTCAACGTTTTTTTCGCATACCGTTCAGTGTAATCCAGTCCGTGTAACGTTTTGAGCAACTAAATATCATATTTATTGTCCATCACTTTGTTTTCAATTATGTTTTCCCATTTTTTACCGCATCTTATTTTGATATCCGATACAAACGGAGCAAATTTGGGTGATTCGCACCACTGAAATCCCGAATGCGCCGAATTATCGGAAACTTTCTTTACAGCCAATTTCACCGTCCTTCAGTTTTCATAGACACGCACAGACGGACATATTTAAAAAAAAATTGAAAATGGATTCAGGAGATTTTATAACATGATTATCCATCAAAACATGGAGCTACAAAACTTTCAAGAAAACAATACCATATACAATCGCACAAAAAGCAAAAATCTTTCTATAAAAAACTTGGATCTCTAATGGGTCCTGTTTGACCGATGCCAGAAATTATACTTCATTTGCTTGATAGTAAATCCGTTACAGATTAAGATTAAGGCAAACACCAAAATCTAACGCATACTTTAGCGTTATTAGCAAACTTTGTGACTAAAATTTGAAAATTCGAAATAGAATTTATTTCCAATCAATGAAACGTGATAGAATGTTTCCCCAAAGAGAGAGAACATTCCTTCGTTTCTTAGAACCCATAAACCATATTTATGTTCTTCAGCTTCTTCGAAAAGTTTTATTTCGCTTAAATCATTCATGACTCACGGAAACTCCCTTCGTCAGCCCTTTTCTTGAGTAGTTATAAATCACATTCCTATTTTATACCTTTAAATAAATCATAACAAGTTTCGTGGGATCTGAATTCGTTTCTGATTATTTTTATTCTTTTAAGCATGATTATAAAATTCAAGCATAAGGAATTCGACGCAAAAATATTTTAAACTTGGGGAAGGTATTTTAAAAAGTAAATCATTTATTTAGAAAAAAATCTGATGTGGGCAACACATGACTCTCCTTATATAATGTAATGAATTTACTAATTTTACATTAAAAAGATAGGTTGTTCTTATAGTAAATACCAATATTTTTTCCAAGATATTGAATTTTCGACAATTAGCCGTCATTTTCATTGATTTAGCGCCATTTTTATCCATTTGGCGAGATTTTCGTTAATTTGGCAACATTTCAAAAACTCGCCAAGTGGGCGGCATTCCGCCAAATTCGTCGCCAAAATCTCGCCAAGCGTTATGGACGAAGAAATAAGTTATTCTTACAACAGATAAATGACTATTGGCGTTTAAATACAAAAGTATTACACAAAGTATCTTTTTTCATGAATGGAACGAACTAGATCCACGAAAATGATGTCATCTAAATTATCGCATGGTATTACATATGAAAAGTGAACATGTTTCTCAATAGGAAATATATTTTTTTTATTTTATATGACTTTTTGATAATTTTTTTGAAAAATGTGCAATATCTCGAAAACGGTTCATGTTAGCATTCTAAAATTTATGTTAATCGTTTTCTAATGAAAAATTACATAAGAAATGTCTATTTCCGTATCTTTATTAGCGGTTTTGATTTTTTGACGATTTTTTCAAAATTTAATTCGAAAATTTAGGGGGATTCTGAACATATGATTGCGTATAAAAACAATAGGCTTCCAGTGTTTATGGATTGTGATTTTTGTAACAAATTTGGTTCGAATCGGTCCATTTGTTCGTCAGTTATCGTCTCCACGGGCTCACACACACACACACACACACACACACACTTTCACATATACACACATACACACACAGACATCACTTCAAAAATGTTTGATTCGTGATCAGAGGTGCTTGAAACGTGCTCTGCCGTCGAAAATTCGAATTCGAATTTTCGACCTCGTCACAATACTTTCCTTATACATTATGTATATAAGGAAAGTAAAAAACTTGAAATCAATTATACTAATTAGGACTCAATATTTAAGCGAGCGATTTTATAGATATAATCTTAATAAATCAATTTTTGTTGCTTTTAAATAAAAATATAAAAATTAGTAAGATTTATCCAAAGGGCAAATATATATATACCATCTTGCATAAATCAAGAGAGTAAATTATGAAGTGAGAATGAAAATATTTGGAAATAAAATTTTTCAGATTTCTCTTTTCAAATATAAGTTATTACGTGCAATGTTATTTCTAATGTTATTTCTAATGATATTTCTAATTACTAATATCAATAATGTATCTATGCTCTTGTATTTATTTTCATTTTAGTAAGCTTTATTCCTAGTACCAAGACAATTTTACAATATTGGGTAAATATTTAAACAATATTAACAATATTATTTAACCAAAATAAGCTTTGACATTGCCAATATTTCTAATATTTATTTGCCTGCAACTAATGCTGACAATCAATATGCTGTACTAAGAAGTATTAGAAAGTCATGCTTGGGGAAGGGTTTGAAGAATGGACCTTAGTATCTTAAAATTAACGCATTATCGACTAAGCTACCAAGCCTAGGACTGAAACTTCGCAACCTCCTCTCCTTAGAATAAGGCCTTGATTTCTTGAACTCAATATATACCCCTTTTCGTCTCTCTCTTACAATGTATTGCTAATATTTTATCCACAATATATCGATTTAGTGCTAGCTTTGTTTTACTACCCACTACACTTTGTTTAAAAATCGGCATCGGTTAACTAGATGATCGGATACATTAAAAAGACGCCCAATTTAATTCAATCTGTCCACAAAATTATATATATACCTCAAAATTCCAAACCCCCCCCCCCCACAAACCTTTATATTACTTACTTTGCCAATATATAATATACAGAGTATCCCAAAAAGATTAAAACGCGCTTGAATTCTTTACCTGTTGGAGATAAGTGGGCAATGTAAATTTCAAAAATGTTGAAAGAAAGGTAGAAAATAAGACTACATTAATGAAATAGTCCTCTCATTCATTTTCAAAAAGTTACACTTTTTAAATTTTTATACGAATCCCATAGATAAATTTGGTCAATCAGGAAATTTTTATTTTTAATGCAACAAGATCATTAAAAAACACCGCATACATGTATCTTGTTAAAATTGAGCGAGTTATACTTAATTGAAAATTTTACATTGTGAATGGGACCCTATATCAAATTAGAAATGTAAATTTGTGACATATCACAAAGAAGATAAAACTGGATAATAATACATAGGAAACATTTTTGCGAATTCCGCGCGCAATCCAATCGCGGATTCTTAAGTACTTTTCAATAACTAAGTACTTTTTCAATAATTAAGTACTTTTTTTATCTAAACAATTTCCATCGTCAATTTGTTTATGATCCCTATTTTCACTGTCTTTCACATGACACGGAAAAATGAAATAAGTCAGATTTTTTCCTTTATCATAATTCAGTTGATTTTGAAGATACATATATGCTGTTTTTTTAATGATCTTGTTGAATTAAAAATAAACATTTTCTGATTGACCCAATTTGTCTAAGGGGGTCGTATAAAAATTTAAAAAGTGTAACTTTTTGAAAATTAATGGGAGGACTATTTCATAAACATAGTCTTATTTCCTACCTTACTTTCGACGTTTTTGCAATTTACATTGCCCACTTATCTCCAACAGGTAAAGAATTAAATCGCGTTTCATTCTTTTTGGTGCACCCTGTATATAGTGGCCGACAAATCCAATCCGTCCATTCTATGAGTAAAAATTTGACCATCTCCTGCAGCCTCAACTGAATGTTTATTAAATTTGATGCCGGCTGAGAGGTAGAACTGAATTTGCCAGTCTTTGTAGAGGTTCGAAAATTTGCAGCAGCAAATTTTCATTTGGTTATTGCATGATATCGTCTATTTCATGCACCAAATCCTTCCATGGATGATGTTATTGCAATTCTATTGATTATATTGTTCCAATATTCACCCAATATTGGTAACAATGACGAAATATCTAACTTGCAGTGTAGTCACAGTTTTGTAAGCAGTTTCCTACCTGGAATGTGATTGCAATTTAAAAACTCTTATTAAAATCTGTTTAAAATCACAAAAACGTGATGAAATTTCTTCTGTAAGTGGACATTACTCCTTTTTCAATAACCCATAAACCATATTTATGTTCTTCGGCTTGTCTGGAAAGTTTTATTTCACTTACATCATTCATGACTTATAGAAACTCCCTTCGTCAGTCCTTTCCGTGAATGGTTGTAAATCCTACTTCTGTTTTATAGCTCTAAATAAATTCTGACGACTTTCTTGAGATCCGACTTCGTTTCCAGATATTTTTACTCTTTTTTGAATGGTTATAAAATCCCGGAAATTAGAATTCAATGCCAAAAATATTTGGGAATTGAGAAATCATCAAACATATCTTAAAATGTCAATTTGGAAAATTGCAATATAACTCAATTAAGCTAATTTGTGAGTAAAGTTTGTTGAAACATAAATCATTTTTATTGCTTATTAAATTTGTAAATATACTTTAGAGCAATAAGGATTGTGATAATGCTTTTGGTAAAGTTGGTGAAAGAATTTGCAAAATATTATTAATTTATTGACTTTGATAATTAATAGATAAATTTAATAATTGATGAATTGATAATTTATTAATTGATAATTGCTAAACTGATAATTGATAATTTGATAATCATTAATTTATAGATAAATTGATAATTAATGAATTAATAATTGATAATTGATAAATTTATTATTGATAATTTATAGATAAATTTATAAATTGATTGATTGTGATACTGCTAAATTAGAACCCAATTAGACCGTGAAATTTCCAGCAGAATAAACATATATAATTATTTAGTTTAGTTAAATAATTTATATTCATCTATTTAGCAGAAAATTTGAATTGTCAATATACAAAAGAATAACATATATCTGTCTGCTTGTCGTATTTGGTAAAATTTTTTAAAACCTTGGTGAAAAATTTAACAGCGTACTGATAAATTGGTGACTTTGGGGAAAATGTTACCTCGTGTTGGCGGTAATTCAGTATCTTTCAAAATTATATTAAATATTTTTGACAATCCCTATCGCATTTTGAAAAGTATCAATTTAATTATATAATTACTAATTTATTTAGCAGTAAAACTGAGCCGTCAATAGACAAAACAAAAAGCAACATACGTATGATTGTCACACTTGGTGACTAATTTGCCGACCTTGATTTAAGATTTTGCAAAATATCTCCAAATTAGTGAGTTTGGAAAAATGTCGCTAAGTTGGCGACATTAAATTGTCTCTCAAAATTAAATTACATTTTTGATAGTCACTATCTCCTTTGAAAATTAATATAGTTATATAATTATACAGTTATTAATCATATCAGTACAAAGAATACTTCATAACTTAGATAATAAGTTCCAGTGTACATTTTTCCACACCATAGACGTTGTTGTTGAGACCCAAACCGTCCGACCTACCAGAAAGGTGTAAGGTAACTATTTGGATGGCCGGAAAGTGCCACCCAATTCACACCGGAACCCAGTGGGGGAGGCATCCACAGGGACCGTACCCTCCTTCCCCTACCACCAACCTCTCGGAAGGACTTGCGAACCCACATGTTTAACGTGATCGTACTCCGCATGAACACGGCGGCAGTTGTGGCAGCGTGCAAATCCAGCGCGCAAACCACCGGGCTACCGCGCCCGAAATGTGCCAACAGTACGCGGTGTTCCCAGGTGGTCATCCACCCAAGTACTAAACGCGCTCGGTGCTGCTTGACTTCGGTGATCTAACGAGAACCGGTGTTTTCAGCACACACCATAGACGCGAAATATCTTATCCACGTATCAATCCATGTATTCCCACCTGACTAGCCGACCTATTCAGTTCCTCCAATAGTATTTTCTTCTGAAATCTATAGCCATATAGCGAAACATGAATGGATAGCAAAATATTTTCCGAATTTAAAGAAACAAAAAACAACTCACAACAGTAATTGTTCATTTTCATAAAAATCACTGTGCAATTTGAAATTCGTTATAATTTATTAGACTTATTTTCTTTATCATAAAATTTTCTATAATGTAGCAGATTGATGATGCAGCAACTGTGTGCGAAATTTTATTTCGAATTCAGATGATTTTTATCATTTTTTAAGATCCTATAAAAGTTATTGGGAACGTGACGAAATGCATCATAAAACGCTTAGATCGTAAAATATATTTATGATTTCCAAGGATTTACTGAAAGTTTTTCAATCTCTGCCAATAGAAAAAAAGATATATCAAAAGATATGTGAGTAAGCCAAAGACATGTGAGTAATCCAAAGATATGTAAGCCAAATTCATTTATCATAAAAAATGTTGATATCATCCTTGATTTAGTAGACACAACAAAAATTGATTTCAGTGACCACTCGAAAGGTCGAGAAAATTCATCACTATGCGGAAAAGGTCACTATTCCGAATGAAGCGGAATAATTAATTTCTCTCTGAAATATAATGGTAATAGACTTCCATTAATAGAAATAGGATCAGTGGCGTACCATTAGGGAGCGGGAAGCCGCGATCGGTAAAAGCGCGCCAAAGGAGATGGGATCGCCAATTACGCTGAACAGAATTTTGGCTGAAGGTTCAAACACTATGTATTTTGGAAAAGAGCGACATGTGCTTTAGGAAAGTTTTCACACGGATTTCAAAAAAAATCTATCTAGTTCTAGCTGTATTGATAACATAGCTGGCTATAAAATTTTGTGGAAATCCGTTAACATTTGTGGCAGATATTGTGTACACAAAAAATCGACCACAGCCACACAGACAGATGGATATCAGTCCAAAAATAGTCAAAACGTGGTCAACAGGTCCTGAAACATACTTTGACATCAAAATCTCGAATTAGAAAATTTTCGTAAAACAGTGCTTTCTCTATACTATATTTTATAATATGAGAAAGTAAAAATATCTAATGCTTGATCCGAAGATCTGATGCATGCAACACATGAGTTTCCCTACAGATTTAAGAATTTCGATACTGGAGAAAAAGTAACACATATTAAAACTTTCCTTCAACCCGATATAGCTGAAAAACAAATGACTACTTTTATTAAAGAAAATGAATAACAAATTTCCTCTATTTTGTTTGATTATTTCTAAAGATATCGTGTTCTCTGTTGAAAATATAATCTAGATAAAGGCTTTGATAACAAATGGACAATTGTATGCATTTCCGTCTTCGCAACAATACATAGGTCTCGTTTGTTTAGAAGCTCATATAAAGATTGGATTCAGCTTCAAAATGACAAAAGAATCAGAATGACATAATCAAACAGACAGAAGGATAGACGAACATCTACATTTTAAATGGACCAGACCAAGGCTACCCATCAACATTTTGTGAAAACGTTCTACCATGATAATGATTTACGTTCTACCATGATAATGATTTACGTTCTACCATGATAATGATTTAAGCTCTACCATGATAATGATTAAACAAAAAAAAATCTGATGTGGGCAGCACATGACTTTCCATATATAATGCAATGAATTTACTACTTTTACAGCTAAAAAAACTGTTATTCTTATAGTAGATACTAATATTCTTTCCATGATAATGAATTTTCTTCAATTAGTCGTCATTTTTATTGATTTAGAGTCATTTTTATCCATTTGGCGAGATTTTTGTTAATTTGGCAACAATTAAAAATGTCGCCAAGTTGGCGACATTCCGCCACATTCGTCTCCAAAATCTCGCCAAGCGTTATGGACGGAGAAATAAGTTATTCTTACAGCAGATAAATGACTATTGGCGTTCAAATACAAGAGTAATACTCAAAGTATCTTTTTCATGAATGGAACGAGCTAGATCCACGTGAATGATGTCACCAAATTTATCGCATGGTTTTACATATGAAAAGTGAACATGTTTCTCAATAGGAAATACTTTTATTTTTTATTTCATATAACTTTTTGATAATTTTTTTTTAAAATGTGCAATATCTCGAGAACGGTTCATGCTAGCGTTCTAAAATTTGCACCAATCGTTTTCTAATGAAAAATTACATAAGAATTGTCTATTTGGTTAACTTTATTAGCAGTTTTGATTTTTTGACGATTTTTTCAAAATTTCATTCGAAAATTTAGGGGGTTCTGAACATTCGATTGCGTATAAAAACAATGGGCTTCCAGTGTTTACGGATTGTGATTTTTGTACCAAATTTCTTTCGAATCGGTCCATTCGTTCGTCAGTTATCGTCTCCACAGACTCACTGACACACACACACACACACACACACACACACACATACTTTCACACACACACACACAGACATCACTTCAAAAATGTTTGATTCGTGATCAGGGATGCTTGAAACGCGCTCTCCCGTCGAAAACTCGAATTCCAAATTTCAACCCCGTCGCAATATTTTCCTTATACATTATGTATATAAGGAAAGTAAAAATCAAACAGAATGTCAATTTTATTAACTCCTCCAACATAGTTGAAAAGTATTTCTGACTTTATTCATTCTATCTGTGCATTCGCACGATAACTGCCGTAAAAATGACTTTATCAGAATGGAATTTTAGTATGTTGTTGAGAAAGTCTGTGCGATATACGGGAATGAGAGCAATATTACCCAAGTATTTTCGGATTTAAACTGGGTTGAAAAAATGAAATACATTGAACCATATGGGATTTATTTTTTCAAACAATTTTCAATCAAATTTAGAATTCACAAATTGCTTCGAAAGTCTTAGGAAAAATTCAAATTATCACATAATATGTGTAAAAAAATTTGCAGCAAAATGTGTTAGGTTGTTTTTTAAATAAAAATTGAAATCAATTACATTCATGATATATGAAGAGATCAAATGACTCATTGTAAAATAAAATATGGCATCCATTTGTTTCGTTATGTAAGCTTCAATTTATATATAGTGTTGTATTCGACATAAAACCGCTTTACTGTTGTAAATATTTATTATCTATGTATCTATATTCTGTGCCAACCCAATTACAATACTCTTTATTTTAAATTATCACTAAACTTTGATCACTTCTTCAACGAAACCTAATGTTAACGCATGTAGAATGTTAACAAATCAAGAGATTGTGAGATGAGTCGTATAAGTCTTAGAAGAACATTTTGTGTAACTAGCATTGCCTTCTTCAATGAAGTTTGAAGTTTGCAAATATAATAAATTGCTATAGTACTGTGATAATTTTAAAAATAATAGCGCTGAATGTATCAAATTCAAAGATGCTTAAATAACATTGCATTTCAGTCGGAAAGTGTTTTATAATCAATGCTTTATGCATGATTGTTCTTTCTTATTTATATATATTGCGAAAGTTACGATTAATAATAAATTAATATGTATAAATTTGGCTTTTTATAGTTTAATACACATTTGAGTAATAATTTTAGCATGTTCATTATGACAAAACTGTATTTATTGCTGTATGGCATAAGAATGCATAAAAATAACTATTTATTTTGCCTCTTATATTTACATAATTCAGTTCTTTCTTTTTCAATTGTTTCATTTATCAGTTTTAAGCCTGAGTGGCTCATAAAAACGTAATGACACATTTACCACCAAAACCTTCTCTGTCTCTCTTTTTTTTGCAAATAATCATTTTTTACAATCATTTTCAGTCACAGTCATAAATATTTACTGTACTCTCAGCCGTGTTAAAAACAACAAAATTAAGAAAATATCAGATATAGGTAGAAGGATAAACTATCTCCTCGGTTCTGATTATTATGTGAAATGCAAATTATTAAATAAAAGTAAGAGACCATTTTGAGGAAAATTACGTAAATATGTGCGGTCATTTTGAAGAAAATTGGGTCATAAATTGAAACAACGCGACTTTAAGGAGACTTTACGTTACAGAAAATTTTGTCATGAATCGCATAATAATCATGAATATATTTATTATCAGATAATGTTATTTAACCGGACATTCAGGACATTTTTCTAATGCCAAAAAAAAATTGGATTTTATAACGGATTTTTAAATTTTCAAGAGACCGTACGTATCGTTGCTTAATTATCTCATAAATTAATTTGGTATGCGATTTACAGAAAGTTTGTCGCAGAATGTGAGCACTAACAGTGAAACAAGGTTTAAGTCTAAAACAGATCAGAAGTCTCCAACACATGACTTTACGTACAGATTAACATACTTTTATTTTATGTGGGAGGGAAACATCACAAATAGGAGCTTTATTTATACTAGATCACACTATATATCAATAATGCGTATTACTTGTTACAGATTAAAACAATGCAATATATCATGAAATTCGTTTGATTATATCGAGAGGTGTCGTACTGTCTGTGTGGAAAATAAATTGTCTAAAATCTCAAAAGAAGATATTGATAGCTATTAAATATTAATGTATATTGTATTGGGTCAAAGGACTTACAAAATGTTCAGTCATTTCATATCAATGATCATGTTTAAATATTTTAACATTTTCTGCCTTTTACATAAAAAACCCATACAATTTCTCAAGAATATTATCATCCTGTAAGGTACATCATTCACTGTTACATAAAAAATCAAAAACAGCAATATTTGCAGCAATGTTTAACATAATTCTATTTTTATATTTTTTTCAATTTTTGCAAGGAAATTTTTCTGTAATGTTTCCCCTAAATTGCGTCTGACTGCTTGGAAAACTTGTGCCGCATTTTATTTGATTAACTTTGTTCGTTCCTGAGGCATAACATGACACTTTATGTGTAAAATATATAATCTTTTCAATATCTCGAGAGCGGCTATTGATAACTTCTAAACAACAATGGCAATTCATTTTAGGCTTAAATTACTTATAAAGATGTCACTCATTCGATAACAATTAGTTTATATTACTTTTTATGAATGTAACCATTTTATATAAAAAGCATGAATTATCTCGATAGCAGCACACGTTAACATCTTATAAATTATGGCATTTATTTTTAAATAAAAGATAACATGTTAAATATATATTTCCGTAATATTTTATGCAACATTATGTTTCTTAAATGTTTTTTTCTAATTTTCAAAAGAAATGTTAAAAAAATTGAAATGCTGCCCTCAGTCAAATTACCCCGAAATGTAATAAACCTTCAGCATTCGTCCAGACAAATAATCATAACACATTTCATTCAATTTTCTCAATTTTTTAGGGATATTGTGCTCATAGACGCACAAACAAATACGCAAACATCACTGAGAAAATCTGATGCATCCAGTACATGACATTCTCTACAAATGAGTAAATGTTATGCATCATTATGTTTCTTAAATGTTTTTTCAATTTTCAAAAGAAATGTTCAAGAAATTGAAATCCTGCCCTCAGTCCAATTACCCCGAAAAGTAATAAACCTTCAGCATTCGTCCAGACAAATAATCATAACACATTTCATTCAATTTTCTCAATTTTTTTAGGGATATTGTGCTCATAGACGCACAAACAAATACGCAAACATCACTGAGAAAATCTGATGCATCCAGTACATGCCATTTTCTACAAATGAGTAAATGTTATGCATCATTATGTTTCTTAAATGTTTTTCCAATTTTCAAAAGAAATGTTCAAGAAATTGAAATCCTGCCCTCAGTCCAATTACCCCGAAAAGTAATAAACTTTCGGCATTCGTCCAGACAAATAATCATAACGCATTTCATTCAATTCTCTCAATTTTTTAGGGATATTGTGCTCATAGACGCACAAACAAATACGCAAACATCACTGAGAAAATCTGATGCGTCCAGTACATGGCATTCGCTACAAATGAGTAAATTTCGACATTCATGGATTACAAAAATGAAGAGTTTTCTTATGACTTAATCTCGCTGAAAATCAATAGTTACCAATCACCGATATTGATTCAATTTTATTAAACATACCGAATTCCTATAAAATCGGTTTATACTTTTAATAGATATCGTGCTCCCTATGGGGGAAAGAACAATATTTAATATCTTGACAAGGGCTAATCATAATTCTTAACAGCGTCAAATCATTTCTGATTAAAAGTATCTACAAACAGCCTCTCATTTATAATAGTGGGTATATTTATTTTTATATATTTTTTTGCCATTTTAGACACAAAGCGTGCAATACCTCGAGACTGGCATATATTGGCGACATTTGGCGGCTTTTCAAAGGTTTGAAAAAAACCTCGAATTAACCGATATCCTGCGACAGAGATTTGCAGAAGTTTCTATAAAGAGTCTATAAAAAGGAGCCAATTTTAGACACAAAGCGTGCAATACCTCGAGACTGGCATATATTGGCGTCATTTGGCGGCTTTTCAAAGGTTTGAAAAACACCTTGAATTAAGCGATATCCTACGACAGAGATTTCCAGAAGTTCCTATGGAGAGTCTATATAAAGGAGCCAATTGTAGACACAAAACGTGCAATACTTCGAGACTAGCATATATTGGCGTCATTTGGCGGCTTTTCAAAGGTTTGAAAAACACCTCGAATTAACCGATATCCTAATATAGAGATCTCCAGAAGTTTCTATAGAGACTCTATAAAAAGTAGCCAATTTTAGACACAAAGTGTGCAATACCTCGAAACTAGCGTCATTTGGCGGCTTTTCAAAGGTTTGAAAAACACCTCGAATTAACCGATATCCTACAACAGAGATTTCAAGAAGTTTCTATAGAGAATCTATAAACAAGGAGCCACCACTCAGTTGGAGAGCAGTTAACGTGATATGAACTACATCGAACTGCAATATTCGTTAATATTTTGAAAACAGTAGCAGCTGTTTTTCTGTTTTGTGAGATGAAATGCATCAATCATTCGAGAACAGTATATGTTGTCTTGTGAAATTAGTGGAGCATTTAAGTATTGTTTTACTGTATATTGTTCCTGTTTACACTGTGCTTATGAATAAACGTGTTGGTTATAGAAAAGTTTGAACTAATTTCTGTATCTTGAGTGTTATCCCACAACTCCAGAGGAGACGTCGTAAGAATATGAATAATGATCAAAATTTGTTCATCGCGATTATTTCTTTGTTTTCTAAAATTGTGAGCCTCACAAAGTACAATATTACACATAAATACGTAGCATCCATATTTTTTATCCTTAAAATTTGCTTTGTTTATCAGTTTTAAGTATGAATGGCCCATAAAAATAATAATTCCATATTTCCTTCAAGCAACTCGGAAATAAATATTTTAAATTGCTATTATTAGATTCCGTCAAAATCATTCATTGCTTAATTTTGATAAAATTCATAAAATAAAAACAAAGCACCAGGTTTTCTATTCAAAGAAGAAACAATCAACAGTGCTGGTGATTGCGAGAAAAACAAAATCGAGCATGAGAGTTGCCGTTACGAAGAAAATTGCGTCATAAACTGAAAGGATGTGTCTTTAAGCGTGATTTATGTAGCAAAATATCTTCTACTCTGTGATACAGTATTAAAAGGTGGTAATTTGTTGTTAATAAATGTCAAGATGACAAGAATGCGCCCGACTTGATTTTATAGACGGACAACGATTTATGGTGTTCTCGCATGTCGCATGATGTTTGTGGACTCGAGACTGTGAAAGTACCCGACCAATAAGGAGTCGACTCCCCGGGCAGTAAGAGGTTGTCCAATGCCTAGACCAGGCCCCTCACAGATGCCTGCAATCCTACTGGCAGCCAGGACGGAGTATGCAGAAAGACTCGTACAGCGATGGAGAGATGACAAGAGGAGACAGATTTGAGAAACTGGTGAGTTAAGAAGTAGTATCCAGACGGAGATCAGAAGTTAGTGAACTAAAATGAAGAGAGCAGGTAATATGTGAGACCAGGAGGCACCATATGCAGTTTTTGAAGTTTACGACGGAACAAACCACAGACTTTTAGTCACAGTTTTATGACAGTCTTTACCCGGAAAGCCATAACCCCAATAAGTACACGTCACACAAATTGCATGTGTGGTTGAGATAAAATATCCTAGAGCCAAGGTTTAAACCAAGCTTCATTGGGAACTGAAAGAGTCAATAATCTAAAGATACGACATCGCACTGAGGAGCATCCAATGAAAGCAAGGAGGCTATCTCTGAACCCCAGGCCACATGATGTGGCTACAAAGTGGAACTTCAAGGAATATTGGAATGGTTATTGAAGAGTTGAAGCAAGAGAGTCGTGATTTGTATCAATGTTATTCACAAAGAATCGTTATTCATTTGAGTATTGAGAATGGTATATAAAAAAAGACGAAGTCTGACTCCAAATGTCAGAAAAAGAATCTGAAAAGGTGACAGTCATGGTGAGCAACAGACCCGAAATACAGAGGTATATGCCGGTCTTCGCGTATGTTAGGTCAATTTTTTATCTTTTTAATAAGATCCAAAAGACCTGGTCTCACACGGTGTTTTCCTCCTCCTTGATCGATTGTTAATAAATCCATGCAAATTTAATCATACTAATATAGAGGTGTGAATAAATGATAATTTATTTTAAAGATTTAAATATGGATTTTAATGTGTAGTATTTTGATTTAATGATTATGTTAAGGAACTCGTGCAAAGAAGTAATGGTGGATTTTGCGACCATGATAGCAGTGTACAAATGTTACAATTCACTGCCACTTTAATTAAGATTAATAATTTAATCCACAAAATTTATTTTAAAAAATAAACTTTCTTTAATGGTTTTTCACCACATACTGTTGAAAACTAACTACTAGGTCCACAAAGGATATATAGGTACCCCCGAGTCTGCAATAAAGGGTCCATGACACCCAATGACAAGAGCCAAGGTAACCGTGTTTAATATCATCTGTGAGGAAAAGTATTTGAAATCTGACTCTAAGTCACAACTTATGTAAATCCTGTATCACACAAAAAATGCCATCAGAAACTTCGTTAAATAATATAATAATCGATGATAAGTACAATGTCAAATAATAATATGAATTTTAATCGTAAGAATAGCTACAAAATTTAATATTTCAATGTATATACATTAATCAATTTAGTTACAGGTTAGTAACCGGGCGACACACACTGGTGGGTAATAGTGGCTATAATAAATGTACTACATAGTAACCAATACAACAACACAAATATAAAAAATCTGATGTGTGACTTTCCTTATATAATGCAATGAATTTACTCCTTTTACACTCAAAAAATAATGTATAAGATCCACAGTACTGTGGTTTTAACGTTTAATTGTACATTTGGCGATTTTCTGGTTGGCAACATGTAAAATTATTTCAAAATACCCAATTAATTTATGTTTCGCGCAACTCTAAATAAATAATTATCAATATTGATACTATCCTCAATAAACGATATAGTCCATATATTAAAATATTTTAATTATTAATTCATCAATTAGGCGTCGTTTTCATTAATTTAGCGTCATTTTTGCAATTTTGACGATATTTTCGTCAATTTGGGGAGAAATAGCGCCAAGTTGGCAATACTTTGCTAAATTAATTGCCAAGTCTGCCAAATGCATCACCAAGTGTTGCAGACAAACGGAAAGAAGAGCATTTCTTATATACTAGAAGGTATGCCCGTCATATGACGGAAATCAGAATCTACTTCCTATTTGGCGTCATTTCTATCAATTTGGTGACATTGTTGTCACTATGGCAACATTTATAATAGTCGCCAAGTTGACGACGTCCCTTTAAATTTCTCGCCAAGCGTTACGGACGGACGTCGGAAAATGGTTTATTCTTATTGTCTACTCTTATGTTCTTTCTAAGATATTGAACTTACATCAATTAGTCGTCATTTTCATTGATTTACCGTAATTTTTATCAATTTAGAAACATTTTCGTTAATTTGGCAACATTTAAAACAGTCGCCAAGTTGGCGAAATTCCGTAAAAATCTCGTCGAGCGTTATGATCGGAAAATTAGTTATTCTTATAACAGATATATGACTATTGACATACAAATACAAAAGTATCACCCGAAGTTTCTTTTCTCATGAATGGAACGAGCTAAATCATATTACTCATGAAAAGTGAACATATTTCACAATAGTTAATATATTTTTTATTTTATATGATTTTTTGATACATTTTTGTAAAAGGTGCAATATCTCGAGAACAGTTCACGCTAGCGTTCTAAAATCTATGTCAATCGTTTTCTAATGAAAAATTACATAAGAAATGAGTATTTGCGCAACTTATTAATGGTTTTGAAATTTTGATGATTTTTTTAAAATTTCACTAAAAAATTTAAGGGGTTCTGAGCATTTGACTGCGCATAAAAATAATGGGCTTCCAGTATTCACCGATTGTAATTTTAGTGCCAAATTTCGTTATAATCGCTTCATTCGTTCATGAGATATCGTTTACACAAACTCACTAACACACACACATACACACAGAGGATGCTTGAAACGTGCTCTCGAATTTGAATTTTCGACCCCGTCATATTACTGTCCGTATACGTTATACTATGTATATAAGGAAAGTAATAAATAAAACCACATTTTAATAGGCTTTTCAATATATATGCCATATACTCTATAACATGCAAGTAGTAAAATTTCAATATTTTTATTTTGTCATCTTGCGGCATTTCTTATAAATTCAAAAATAAATACACCATATTTTGTATTTTTAAGAAATTTTTCAAACATTAAAAAGCATTCAGCTTCCTGTAAACAGATTATAAAACTACTTTCTTGATCTAAAGGAACTTTTATATGGTTGTTGAAATACATTCGAGTCTAGTTAAAAGTCTATTGGTTCTAATATTTCACGGATTATATGTATTTTACGATCAACATTTTTACTTCCCTACAATACATGGTTCAGGGAATATATTGAAATAGTGTCGAAAATCGCAACTCAAGTATTCGACGGATTCACATGTTTAGAGCACTATGGAAGCCGAAAATATTAATTTCAACGTCTATGTGCCTGCCTGTCTGTGTATCTATGTGTCTGTCTGTGCAATGTATGTATCCACTCTAGCTGAAAACTAATTTTCAAAATGTCACAAAATTTGGCTGCATGGTCACTTGTGAGTTAACCTGATGCTGATTAGGATTTGATATGATTTGAAAAAGACCTGCCTTTCTTTACGAAATCATCCGCAAAAAAGTATACAGGGTGATTCAAAAGTTCGGAGCAAAAGTAAAACGCTATAAAAAATATCTATGGGTCGGAGAGACATGCGGTTTGCAGATTAATATTGACCGTGGTGGGGGGATTTTGTAGGGCATGAAGAAAAAATAGTTCAAAATATCGACACTAGGGGAGCGCTGCTGGGAAGAAAACAATGCAAGGTAATAATTGTGAAAGGAGATATTTTATTCCAGCATGATTTACAGCTGTAAGTGCTCAATGTGTCTACCACCACATTACAGTACTGAGTACAGTCGCGGTATTACGGCTGATACAGCATGAAACAGCATATCAACAGCAATGGCTGCTACCTCCTGCCTTAAGCCGTCTTTCATTGCTGATAAGGACTGGGAATTTCCTCTATAGACCCGTGATTCTAAGCATCCCCACAACCAGAAATCACTGGGTGTGAGATCAGGGGATCTCGTAGGCCATTCATGTGTGCTATGCTTGCTCAGTAGGCGATCGGCGCCAAACGTTGACCTCAGCAACTCCATCACTTGACGTGCCGTGTGGGGTGGTATTCAATAATGTTTTTGTCTGATCCTAATTTTGGGTTATTTGAGCGATATGCATTGGTCACCTCCATGGCTTTATCTGCAGCAACGCCTCCTAGTGTCGAGATTTTGAACTAATTTGTTTTCATGCCATACAAAATCCCCACCACGGCGACTATTAATCTGCAAACCGCATGTCTCTGCGACTCATAGATATTTTTTATCGCTTTTTACTTTTACTCCGAACTTTTGAATCACCCTGTATATCCACTGTAGCTGAATTGCCAGAATCTAAAATAAAAACCTACGTATTCTCAAATGTATCAATTAAATGCTAATTCCATACGTAAGTTTTGCCAACAAAACGAATAAGATTAACCTCATAACTCAAGAACTAACCGTTCTCGAGATTATTTAGATTTTCGAGTTTTTGCCACCTCGCCTTTGAAAATGTGTCCAGTCCCCAAATATAAACGAACATTAAATTAAAACTGCAAATTCAGTGTAATTTGAAATAATTGCCAGTGTTATTTTGTGCAATTTTAACTCAATTTAATGAATTATTAAAAAATGAATTTGAGTCTGTAGGGAAAGTCATGTGCTCCTCACATCAGACTTTTTCATGAGCAAAAATAACATCGCTCATAAATTATCAGATCTTTTCTCTACAAAATATTTATGCAAAAGATTTACAACTAGTCACTTCCAGCATTGATATACATGAAGCATATCACGCCCATTAAGTAAAATTATAGATACTGTTTGAGATTTATCTTCGTCAAGTTTAGAGTAATCATATAAATGTATTCATCCCGGCAATAAACTCATTCATTTCTGTGACTGTAAACCTTTACGACATGCAATATTGCATATGAGTACTTAAATAATAGACAAAATGATTATGCAGAAGATTTACAACAAGTAAAATTCAGCATTTAAAGATATGAAGCATGTCACGCCCTCAAGCAAAATGGTAGTAATGTTTGAGGTTTTCCTTTATCAATCTTATTAGAGTAATGATATAAATGTATTCATCCCAACAATAAATTATTTCATTTCTGTTTCTGTAAACCTTTAGGTCATGCAATATTGCATATAAGTACATGAAAGTCATATATTTGTCATGTTTAATGCATTGGCTTTGTTTACCAATTGAAGTCCCAGAAAACCATAAAATACGTAACATTTCCCTCAATGTCTTGCTAAATCAAAATTTTGAACAATCCTTTCCTGAAATGGTTTTAAATATTTACTATACTATTAGCCATCGTAAAAGTGACAAAAAAAAACGAAATTTTGATTTCATTCTATGGCTCACTGTGTAAAATACGAATTATTGCATAAAATCTAATGGCTATTACGAAGAAAACTAATAAATAAAACGGATATGACTTTAATGGTACTTTTTACTAAGAAGATTTTTCTCCTCAATATTTTTACTTAATAAAGGAAGTGCAGTTTACTTAATAAAGGAAGTATTTGTGTATGCAGTCTGTAACACGAAATCTAAGCGTTATACGATCATGAAATTTTGTACACAGGTACTTCCCGACGTACACAAGAAATGCATCTTGGCGTTACTTTTCATAATTTCTAATTATTTTTTTCGGTATTTTATGTTTTATTCGAATTTGCAATTTGGCAGATTTTCATACAAATCGTTTCCTTAGAATATTATCACACAGTTTCAATCTTGAAACCGTCGGAAAGATCGAAAATTTTCCTTTCAAACAAACTTTGAAGGGAGTCCATATGATAAATAGACTAATGAAATTTTAATAAAATTTTAGTAAATTTTTAAAAAATATGTATACTTTTCGTGCGTTTTAAACCTCTCCGATTTTTGTAAACGATATATTAAAATTGATGCACCGTCCAACATTCATTTTTCCTACAGCGGCTTAAAATATCGCAGGACACTGTCGCAGAAAAAAAATTTCATAAACCCACCCGTTGATTAATTATAAACTTTTTATCAAAGGCGCGTCTTTAATTTTTTGAACGGATCTAGCAGTCTTAGGACCCAACTCGAGGTCGATTGTCGAAACGTACTGAGAAATGGATCAGACACATTTTATATAGAGGAGTGGGGTCTGTGCGCTTTCTGTCGTCATGAGCTGTGTGTTGAATATACGGTTAATTGTGATTCCCATTTTTTGGGGGGGAGGGGGGGGGGGGGAGAGCGCGTGTGATTTAAAATGTGCAATTTTCGGATACAAGCCATTTTAAGTTGTGTAATGCATTATTTAAACATCGGGTGCGTATTTAATTATTTATACATAGTGGACACTTGGATTTCGCGCTATTTAGAAAATAGGATATGATTTGGTGCTTATTTAAGTACTTATCTTGTAAACTTAACAAAAAATGATTACTTAAATGTAAAGGCAGCATAGGAAAGCATACAATTTTTCAATAGCAGTCATTGTCACTAGTTAAAAGTCATTTTAAGTCTGGAACTAAATTTTAGTAATTTCATCCAGAAAAGCAAATGATAAATGAATCTCGAAATGGGGATTAAAATTTCACCATGATGATTAAAATGTCATTTTCAATTAATTCATGAATAAGATGTCATTTTCAATTTAGTAGTGATCGTAACAATTATTTTCAAATCGTGAAATTGGATAGCTAGCTAATTTTACGTAGTCAATTTCATCTGATAAGTTTATTTTCTAATTATAATTTTTATTTTCCCCTGTTATTTGACGGGATATATAACCAGGGTCGTTTTACACCATAAGCAAAACAGACAAATGCTGAGGTTCGCAATTATCCTTGGAGTCCTCCATTTCTGTCATCTCATCAACATTTCTCATATTTTTTATAAATAGCATTTATTACTCCTTGCCGCCACTTTTAGAATTAACATACGCATATTCGGCAGAGCAGAAAGGCATATTAGCAATTCAAATGAGTTTTCAATAATTGAGACAATTCTGTTAGAAATTAAACAAATTAAAAATCCTGATAATTATGTTCAAAAATGCTTATTTAGATAATATCGACAAGATTTAATTGTAAAAAGTCGAGCCAACATGTATCAATAGTTTATTTGGCCCGACCCCATTCTTTTCATTCGCAGACCTGTTTAGATATTGAAATAGTGTTTATTTTCAATAAATATGAAAATAGGGAGTCTGTAAAATTATAATGAGAGGATTTTATTTCAAATCAGTATTTCAGAAAGTAATTAAGTGACCAAGGAAAATTTAAAATATTGAAATAACTTTTCAGCGTGGATTTCGTATCGGCAGTAATTATGCCTTATTAATTATAATTTTTTATTTTATTTTATTTATAGCCCTAAGGGTCATTGGTTAATTTTAAACGGCAGTCATTTGGACAGGAATTTGTAAAGTTTCACATAAATAACACTTATCGCAACACAGAGAATGAGATTTCTAAAAATACAAAATGAAATATTATGAGAAACGTTAATACGTACCAAAAATATTTCATAGATATATTTTATATAAATATGTTTTACTTGAGAAGTGGCGTTTAATTTAGTATTCTTTAATGTTCAGGAACGCTGCGATATATATATATATATAAGACGCAGCTAATTAAAATCAGCAAAAACATCAAACTCAATACGTAAAAGCTTAAAATAATGTAATTAAGTACAAATAAATAAACAAACTGTTTTGAGGATACGGAAAAGAAGTTTATAATTTCGTTTGTGGGGATACACGTTTACGAGGATACGCCTTTTTGTATGTATGAGAACGCACTCAAGTGTGGCCCGTGGTTCAGAAATGGCTGAAGACTACTGGCCTCAACAATAGCAATTAATTGTTCGTCTTCAATTTTTACATTTGCCAAATTGAAATCAATTCGGATTTATCTATTTCCAAACAATTAGCAAAAATATTTTTTATAAATATTTACTACCTGATTTATTAAAAATAATAATCATGCGAATGTTAGCAAGAAAGATCAATCATGTATAAAGCATTGATTATGAATCACTTTCCAACTGAAATGCAATTTTTAAACATCTATAAAGTGTGATACATTCAGCGATGATATTTTTTAAATTATCATATTACTACAGTAACTTATTATATTTGAAAACTTAAAACTTCATCGAAAAAGACAATGCTAGTTACACAAATTTAACATTATTCAAATGACGTCACTAACATAGAAATCGTCTGCCTCTTTATGTAAAATCAGTGAATATTTCAAACATATCACTTATATTTCAGACTCCAGAGTTAATAATTTTAAGTAAAAAAATTCAGCTTTCAACATACCCTGCAAGTTACCCAGGTGTTTACCTGGCCATCAACCTCCCCTGATCTCTCACCAATCGAACACGTGTGGACGTCACACATGCACGTGATTGGACGTCAGTTGCATGAGCTGCCACCGCCGAGTTTAGAAGACGAACTCTGGCAAATGGTTGACAGGGATTGGGAAGCCATCCCTCAGTACACCATCCGCATGCTCATTGACTCTGTACCTATTAGACGTGTATCGACCTGTGTAGACGTGTATTAGACCTGTATCGCCGCACTCGGTGGTTCTAAAACCTACTGATCAGACGGTGTTATCGCTCAGTGTATAGGTGTATCATGTTGCAATAAACATCACTTATTGTTCGTTGCTGTCTCTCTCTCTTTGCCGATTTTCATCACTTTCTGCCCACTCCTTCTTAATGTCTCATTTTCACTCTCACGTAGTGTATTTTATGTGACAATTTGAATTTTCGAAGAAACTTGCGAATTTTAACTTAGTTAAAATATGTCCCCATAGAGTTCAATGTATTTCATTTTTTCAACTCGGATTCAATCCGAAACTAATTGGATGATATCCATTTTACCCATTACCCATATTATTTATTACCCATATTATTTATCCATTTTACCCATTACCCATCCATTTTACCCATATCCATTTTATCCATTTATCCATTTTACCCATTTTCATTTCCATGTGTCCCACAGACCGCCTCAACAACAAAAATTTTATTTTGATAAAGTTATTTTTACGGCAGTTATCATGTGAACGGACTGACAGACAGACAGACAGAATGGCAAAAGTCATAAACACTTTCAATTATATTGGAAAGTGTTAAAAATGGAATTTTTAAAGCATTCTAATTCGAATAACACTGAGGTTGGAAAAATGTATCCCATTTTAAAATGATTATTTTTCATCTGAATATTTATACAGTTTTTAGCTATATATTTGTAGAAAAATGCCCATCGCACAAATTGTGTTTTGTGTGTTTGAATAATTTCTATGCGGCTTTTTCTTATTACCCATTTCCCAAGCTGTCCAGCTTACCCAATGACAGAAATATTTATAACGAAAGGTCAGGGAAAACATGGAAATAACAATAAAACAGAGTAATACAGAATAAGCAATAAAATAGAGGAATACAGAATAAGCAATAAAACAGAATAACGCAGAAATAATTATAAAGCATTATAACAAAAACAATAACAACAAGTAAGACATGGAAAGTTAAGTAATACACACCATCCAGTCAAACTGCGAAATCATTCTTTGCGAGCAATGCGTCCAATACTTTTGGGAATTTTGTGTATGCTGAGAGCAGAATAAAATTTAAAATAAATAAATAAAACAATTAATTAATAGATTTCGAAAACTAAGACTAAATGAACGACGTAACATTGAATTGTAAGAAAAAAAACAATAAATATAATACCCAAAATGGTTAACTAAGACTCTCAGATATTCGACCAGCGAAAGTTATACACTCCTTCATTCTAGAAATACAGTTGGCATTTCCAATAACTATAAAACGAAACACTCCTGTTATCATCATTGAGCTTAGACAATTGGTAATTCATTGTATACAGGGTGTATATGAACTGATGGTCAGAACTGCAAGGGATTATAGAACTCATCAAAACAAACAACTTTCACAATACAATGTGGGATCGGAAAGAAACCGGCGAGTCGCCAGAGGGCGCTTTCTCTGGGAGTGGATGAAACGTCACGTTAAAATGGAGTGAAGTGAAGACGAATACAGTGAAGACGAATAATGGAAATTTATTGACAAAATGTTTAGAACAAATGCTCAAATGAACGACCACCAACTGCGATACAGGAGTCACAGCGGCGAAGTGAATCGCGTACACTTTGGAGGATTCCTAGCATTTCACGAACGTTTGCAGCTGCGACTCTAATTCGGGTGACAAAGTCCTCTGGTGACTCGAAAGGCGTCTCGTAAACGGCGCTTTTTAACTGTACCCAGAGGAAGAAATTTAGGCAGGCCAGATCGGGAGATCTGGGAGGCCACGCGACGGAATCACCACGACCAATCCATCTCTTCGGAAAGGCAATGACCAGGTAGTTCAGCACAATCCTGGTGTAATGTGCTGGCGCTCCGCCGTGCTGGAACCACGTAATCACTCGCTGATTTGCTATTACAACACATAGTAAATCTGGCATCACCTGCTGGAGGACAGTGAGGTACTTATGGTAACAAATCTGGTCTGGTAACAAATTCGAGCCAATTAATTGGTCGTAGGTAATCCTTGCACACACATTCACCGAGAACCTTTGCTGGTGGCATCTGGAACGTGTAGCATGCGGATTTACTGTGTTCTCCATTTTGACGCGACGTTTCATCCACTCCAGAGAAAGCGCCCTCTCGCGACGCGCCGGTTGCTTTCCGACCCCACATTGTATTGGGAAAGTTGTTTGTTTCGGTGAGTTCTACAACCCCTTACAGTTCTGACCATCAGTTTATATACACCCTGTATATATTTTGAAAAACGATTTGGTCAACATTACCAACCTGAAGACAAGAACAATATGGAGAACTTTTATTCTTACGCATATGTAAGTATTTAAATGGACCATGGTAATAAAATAAATAAGAAATGTATTATAGGTAAGTCAATACGGCTTTAAAGTTCTCTCCCCTCTGATCATTGATTGCTTAGTTGTTTATACGTGCGTCTCTAATTTGAGTCAAATACTAAGTGCGGCCCACAAGTACAAACATTTGGCCGACCACTGATTAAGAAGACAGTATGGAAAGGATCTTCTTGCTCCGAATTTGTAAGTGGAACAACCAATTTCAAGAGATCTGCTGCATCTGTAAAGTCGAGTCCCATCTGATCGCAATTAAACATGCGCATCAGGGGTCTATTAAGAGGTCGATATTGACCCCCTAGTCCTGGCCAATCACATACACATCAGGGGTCCATGAAATTATTACGGATTGATTCGAACTCGGAGATCGATAGAAGTTGCAGACCAAAGTTAATTAAAAGTCGGTTAATTAAGTATGGGAACGCGGGGATCAAAATTTAACATAATAAATAACTAAATATCTCTTAGTACAATAATAAAAAAATATACTGGAATAAAAATCCCAGACTGGATTGTCATTTTCTGCAGAAATTAAAAACATCGAATGTAACTTACAATATGTACTTATTGAATTGCCAGTTAATCTTAAAGCTGAGACGCTTTTTAACAATTTCACGTCAAGTTACTTTTGGACGAATATAAATGTTGTACAAAAGTAACCAAAATTTTCCGAAATGGTACTTCTATGTTTGTTTGTATTTCCAAACTCGTTTAAAGCTAGTATCAGCCATGTTCAATCCTATTTTAATAAAACAGAGAAATAAGTTAGATATAGAATTCCATGGCAATTTAATGCTGAAATTGAACAACTAATCTTTAACCGAACATTACTAATATTTCCAGCAGTCACCAACCACATCCGTATCACTGCTAATATCACTCAAAGTACTAAATTAATAAAAAGTTTAATATAATGCATGTGATTAGGTGTAATTATATGAGATGTATGCACTATAAATAATTAGCAATGCAAGATTAACAATATACAAGATCACATTATCGTCTCTTTTTGATTGTCCGATTATAATTAAGTAATAGCAAAATACAGGGGCGTATAAAAAAAATCGAGAAATTCTTAAAGAGGTCAAGAGTTAAAAGAAATTGGAGACTCCTGATGAACGGATTGAACCTTCTTAAATAAAGTACACAAACTGTTTCAGTTGCTATTTCAAATCAAGTTTCGTTTCGTTGTAGTTAACAGTTTTTGCTCAATAAATGTTTCGAATTGCTCACATCTTGACTCACATTATACAAGGCTCTCTTATACAAGTCTTTAAGTACTCCAATAAAACTGTAAGGAAATGTCCATGAGCGTACACGTTAGATCTATCTATAATAAATATCCGATCGAATTAAAGTAAGTGTGTCGCCAATTATGAAGAATTAAAAAAAGTTTGGAAATGAAATCAGCAGCAAAGCGAGATAGGCGAAAAGACATAATAGTAGAGCGAAATTACATAACAGTAGAGCAAAATTACATAATAGTAGAGCGAAATTACATAATAGTAGAGGGTTGAGTAGGAATCGACAATGAAACTGTTTCAGAAGGCATTTATATAACACAATATGGCTAAGGAGAAATGAATGTCTTATTCAGAAATGCTCAAACAAATACCACTTACACTCGTATATATAGGAATCTAATGCGCAGCTTGCTCATGATGCCCTGCGTCATCAACAACACACATTTGATTTCGAGAAAATATATTACAGTGTACTTTCACACAGACCCTGATGATACCTATTTGGGACATATATGTATTACCCTCCAACTATGTTTTTTTTCGTTCCTGGTGTCGATTCCTACTCATTAGAAAATGCTCTACAACAATATAATTAGATTTTTTCTTCTGACTCACTTTGTTACCGTGCTCGTTACCCTGAATTTTTAATATATCCACTAATGACTCTGCAATCACGTTTATTCGATCAGGCATGATCACTTTAGCGTAGAGAGGACTAACTCTTACACTGACGGACGTTTTCTTACAAAGTTATTGGTGTGCTTAATGACTTTCTTAGCAACCCTGTTTATGAGGATGAAATTTAACAACATATATTTTACTTTTAATATAATTATACGATTTTAGCATTAACGCATTTTACTTTCTCATACTATGGAACATACTATAGAGAAAGTGGTGTTATCAGAAAAATTTTTAATTGCGAGATTTTGATGCCAGTTTGCAGGGTTGAGCCACATTATTGTGACCACGTCCTACTTTTGACGTCAACAGCGCATAGCCAATGAAAGAAGGCACATCTCGTAAGCTGGCTTGGCGGATATGTGAGATGTGGTATAGGCATTCTGAAAACGTATCCCGCGTTGCTGCCATGGCTAAAAGAAGTGATTTATCAGATTTGGAAAATGGGATGATTATCGGGTTTTGGGAAAAGGATGGCAGTATGTTTTAAACAGCGCAGTTAGTGAACTACTTGCGTGCTGCTGTGGTTAAAGTGTATCATCAAGAGAGAAATGGCACCATTGAGAGTAAGGGACGTGGAAATTGAGGAGTAGCACGCGCCACTGATGTGAGAGTGAATGTCGACCCCGAAGGTTTGTGAGGGCTGATCGCCGTGTTACAGTGGAGCAACTCACTGACCGAATGAACCATGTGGCTACCTCAAGTGTGTTTCAAATGACAGTTTAGCGAATTCTGCTGAGTATGGGTCTCCGAAACAGATAAATGGTCATTGCACCTATATGCTTACGGAAGCGCATCGACAGAAAAAGCTTACATTTGCACGACAGTATCGGAAATGGACCTCCGCTGACTGGCAAAAGATTGTCTTCCGATCAGTCACGTTTTACGCTTCATCAAACGGATGGACGTTGGCGTATAAGGCATGAAAGATCGGAGAACAAACATTCATCAAGTATTGCTGGATGAACACAAGGCGGTGGGTTCAGCGTTATGATCTGGGGAATGTTTTCGTGGGATTCTCTAGGTCCACTCATACCTGTGGTAAACACTATGAACCAAATTCGCTATGAATCCATCCTTGCAGATTCACCCATACATGCTGATTGTCTTCCCTGGGGCGGATGGTATCTAGAAGCACGACAATGCTACGTGTCACACAGCAATAATTGTTCGAGTTGGTTGGAGGACCACGATGAAGATTTTAAAGCATTACTCTGGCCCCCTTGTTCCCCTGACATAAACCCACTGGAGCATCTATGGGACCACCGCAATTGGATTTTTCTCTCTGTGGATTCTTCACTATGCACTCTCTAGCAGGTGTCAGATGCACTGCAGTCAGCATGGTTCCACATACCTGTGAACACATTCCAGCAACTTATTGAGTCACTCATAGCCCGTCCAGCTTCTGTCCGATTACTCAGGATATTAGCTGGTGGTCACACTATTGTGACTCACTATATATGTTTCAGGACCTCCTGAACTCATCTGATTATTTTTAGAGTGATGTCTACCAGTCTGTCTATCTGTCTGTCTGTGGTCGATTTTATGGGTACACAATAGCTGGAACAAATATTAATGGATTTTTATTAAATATTTCTGGCTTTGTTAACGAAAAATCTAGAACTAGCCAGATTTTTTTTTAACTCGAAAGAAAATGTATTTATTAAAATATTTATTCGACGTTTTATATTTTTTACAATAGCAGCAGAGAAAAAAAATGTGACACATTTTTGCATAAAATAGGTAATTTATAGCTCAATGTTCACAAAACTATCAAATTTCAGTCATTATAGTGAAAAATTGTTTTGATACATTTTTTTGTATTCCTAGAGACATCAGCCCTCGAGGCGGTGGCAAGTTATCGCCTGAGGAGGTACATTTTTAAACTTAGAAGCAATTGGAATATTTTTCCAGGCCCTTTAAAATGAAGGGTGACATGTTATAATCATTTGGACCAAAGATACCGATTTTTCAGATTTTTTATTGCAAAATTAGCAAAAGTAAAAAACACAAGCTTCTTAAAAATGGATGCTGATATGAGAAAGTCGACATTCAAATTAATTTCAATGACGTATGTGTTTCTCTGTGAGCTCGGTTACAGGATATTCCTAAAATAAATCAAGCTTTTCCAATGGAATGTGCTGCGTTTATTTCAATCGGTAAACGTAAGAAACCTACTGATTTTAAAGAACCAGAGAAATAGTCTTCAGATATTCGAACATCATTTTAATTGAAATAGAAAAATCATTACAAATAAGAAATCGCAGAAAATATGCATCACGAAACGACTTAAAAGGTATCTGGATGTCATTTAATAATAAATACTTAAACGCAAAAGGTATTTAAATAAGCGCATTATAGCAACTGAATATCATACGAAGTAAATTTAAAGCTCAACATATTTTTATAGCTAAAGCAAAATATCGATCTGGCTATTTCATTTCTTGTCTCCATGAAATCGGTGCTTTGCTCAATAAAAATTCTGCTGAGTAGTTCTCGTTGCCTTCTGAAGCATTGGAACTTTTCTTTTCCTTGTATTGCTTGCTCTCCTTTTTATCGCCATTTTATATTATCACTGAATCATTTCAGTGAGTAACGCGATTTCAGGCGGAATTATTTTTGTATATTTGCTCGCCAGCTGCTGAAGACACGAGAACGGAGCATATTTTGCTGAGTTGAGGAATCTTTACGCGGAGAAGTAAAAATGGCAACCTAAAGATTATATTAATACAATTTGTAAAGCAGTAATTTTTTTTCAAAGACTGGATAACGATATTAGGTAATAAAATTGTATTTCGAAATTTTTGAAATTGAAATATTTACTGTGGTCACAGTGCCCGCCGATAGGGGGCGTTTTCAAGAAATCACGATTTTCATACAGAAACAAGCATGGATGGACCAGTTTTGCGATTTTCACACACTTCAACACTAAGTACGTGACGACATGAATACTTTATGTGTGCCATAATTTTGCAAACCTGTGTGGTGACCGTTAAAATCACTCATGTTACGCAACCAGCAAATTTGAAGGATTAATCGAATAGATAGTGACAGAATGATAAAATATTAAATTAATTGAATGATAATAGAATACATTAAAACGAATGATATAGTTATAGTAACAGAATAATTGATTTCAAACCTTGGATCGTGGTATTTATACTGGTAGCTCTGTGAATAAGAAATTCGCCATTCTAGTTTGATCTCAGTGGAGTTCAGAAAGGTTAAATTATGACACATACCACAGTGTCTGTTGCTCATACCCTAGGATGAATCGGGTGACCTGAGTCTTCAATATACCAATGTGTATTACTGGCAGTGCACCTATTAGCTGTTCCGTACTGAAGAAAGATAAAATCTGCTAGACATGTCTCTAATGCTGATCGTTGCACTGGGTTCGCGGTTCCTTATCAGTCGCCGTCTGAACTTATATTGAGCTTTAAAAATTTTACATCCCTTTACTTAAATTATCTTTCGAAATGACATATTTCTTTAGGTAAAACTTATGGTATTTGTTTCAATTGGCAATGACAAGAAGACGAAGACTTGGAATTTTTGTAGCATTTTATTCATAGGAAGGTGGTATGTTAGGTATTGTGCATTTGCACAAAATATGTTTTCATTTTATTTTCTGATTAAGTTATTTATTAGACACAAATTTTTTACGAAATGATATTCGATATATACATAAAATTGACAATCCATCGTTCGTCTGTCTGTTTATCTCATCATCACAGGAGAACGGCTGTACCAAATGCTATGAAATTCTAGGCTTGAAATAGGTCCCACCTAGTTTTTAAGTATCCCTTTTTCTTTTCATCTCTCCGTCTTCATTTCGACTGCTTCCTCACTTTGAAAGTGGCTAAATCGTTACGATCCTAAAAACAAACGGTAGACGATCACTGCATGATCCTTTAAACTAACGTGATATAATTCGTTTTCTGAACTTCTTTACAATATCACAATTCAAAATCTCATAACGTGACCAGATCATTATTGTGTCTCTGGCACTAAAAGTGCTGAATTTTAAGGAATGGAAATTAACGAAATAAAAATAAACTATTTAATCTTTAGGGCCATAAATGAAAAATCTCCTTATTTCTGCTTCTAATAAGAAGACCAGAAAAGTGTTAAATAATCTATTGTTTAACTGTAAAATATTTATTGTCTATATAAATAAAATACGATGTGCTTCTGTCTATTTTGCTAGCACGTGAGAACTCTCATCTTTTCTTTCTGATTTATTATAAAATTAAGAAAATGGTTATAAATATTGAAAGTTCTCCGGAAATTGTGAATTAAATTATATATTCCATACGAAGAATCGTATATATTCCATATATATTCAGTACGAAGAACTGTTGTATAAGCTAGTACTATCTGAAATAATCTGGTGTGTGGCTCAACTCGACTGTCTCATACCAGGCATCATTTTTAAGTTGTGATTAATTTTTTTATCCAATTTTACAAGAAAATATTCAATTATTTGTTTGCTAGTCGAAAGGATCACAATCATAGCATATTACACCTAAAAATATTTCGATTGATGACGATTTTGACAATGTACCCTTTTGGGAGGCAACTTCCCCCCCCCCCCCCATCCCACCCCCCAATGCGGCTAATGAAGTAACGAAAACAAAAATTGTATGGCAGCTATTTTTTAATACAACGATTGAAACTGTTAAGTTTCGTAATCATTAAACCACAAATACAGAACCCTTTTTATACATAAATGTCAAATTTTGTACTATGTTTTGAGGAGAAGAAAATATAAACTTCAAATAAATTTCAAAGTTTTTGGTCGAATTTCGGAAAATTCTATCTTGTTCTAGATTTTTTTATAACAAACCGGATTAAAGTTTCCTGAAAATCCATGTATATTTGTAGCAGCTATTGTGCACACAAACAATTAGTAACATACAGGCAAACAGACGGACAATACTCTAAAAATATTCAAAACGATTTTAGAAGGTGCTGAATAATATATCGGTGTCAAAACACGAAATCCAAAATTTTCGTGAAGACCATGCTTTCTCTAAAATGTATTCCACAGAATATGAAAGTAATTATTTAAAACAAGAAAGATCAATCATACTTAAAGCATTGATTATGAAACACTTTCCAACTTCAATGCAATTTTATTTAAAAAAGTCTAAAATGCAATACATTCCTCGGTAATATTTTAAAACTTATCACAATACTACATTAATTTATTATATTTGAAAACTTAAACCTTCATTGAAAAAAATAAACTTCATTCAAATGACGGCATTGAAATATAAATTGCCTGGTTTAAATATCTCTAAAATACGATACATTCAACGGTAATATTTTTAAAACTATCATAATACTACGACAATTTATTATATTTGAAAACTTCATCGAAAACAACTGAAAGTAATTCAAATGACGTCATAGAAAAAATATCACTACTGGATCTCTCTATAAAAACAGCATTTCATTCATAACTTTCTCCCATTCATTTTATTCATCTCTCTCTTTCTCTCTCATAATACTATAATAATTTATTTTATTTAAAATTAAGACCATGGAACTACAAGCAATTAAACTCTATGCTTAAAACTTCATCGAAAAAAATCGTCCTTCTCTTTATAAAATCAATTAATATTTCATCCATATCAGCCATGCAGACACCATGGGCTAAATTATTTTATGTTAAAGAAATACAGCAATTCTAATACAACTCATTCTACATATTTTGCTGTTTACATTTTACATAAGTGAAAAATATGATTCGTTGTAGAAATAATCAAATTTGGATAATCATTTAAACTCAAATATATTGTATTTGCGTTGTTTCAGTATGTAGATGCACAGAATTTAAGCAAAAATAAAGTAGTTTTAGGACGGATACAACACTCAATATGAATTTAAAAGAACTTAAAAAATCACGATTTTGAAACAAGATGGATGCCATATATCATTTTGAAGTGGGTCATGTTATCTTTTCATTTCATGGTCACGTGATCGTTTCATATAAGAGGTGTAATTATTATTTTAATTTTTATTTAAAAAGTTACTGAATATATTTCGCTGAATTTTTTTTATATATTTTATGGAACAATTTGACTATTACCTAAAATTTTCGAAGCAATTTATGAATTTTAAATCCGCTTAAAATATGTTTGAAAAATTAAGTCCCATAGGGCTTAATGTATTTCATTTTTTCAACCCGGCTTCAATCCAAAACTAATTGGGTGATATTATTTATTTATATTCCCATAGATCCTACTGATCGTCTGAACAACATACTAAAATTTCATTTTGATTAAGTCATTTTTACGGCAGTTATCGTGCTAACGGATAGACAGACAGACAGACAGAATGAACAAAGTCATAAACACTTTTCAACTTTGTTGTAAAGTGTTAAAAATTAGCAATTCTACACATGAACTTCTTCATTTTAAGTTGTGCAACATTCTTATCAGTTTAAACTCCTCAGACACATGAGAAAAAGCTAGGTCCAGCATCTGCTTTTAAGAATCCTGTAATTTTAAAACCCGCGCCACTCCCTTTATGAGGAGAAAATAATGTGCTACTAGCATGAACTAACTTATTTACTAGAAAATACCCTACTACTAAGATGTGTAGGTGGTTTTTGCATGGTCTTTGCATATGTCTTTCAGTGGTGGTTTTTGCATATGTCTTTTGTGAGATTCTGATTGGAGAATAGAATTTGTGTTTAAAAGGACAAAGTAAAAAAATGTAACAAAGTTAATTCGAAACGATAACAATGGGGTTGGTATTCTTTTTTGCATTCTCAGGAAAAGCAGTGATTTTTATTAGACTGGTGTTTTCTGTAGATGTTTTATGATTGTAATAAATACACCGGTTGTATAATGAAAGATTTCGTATGATAGAACTTTTCGAGATTTTGTTTAGCGGTTAATTGTAACCACTAAGCAAAAGTCTAGAACCTTAAAGTCTAATTAAATCATAAAATGTTTTTAAATTTTTAAAAATATGTTAAAGCTACGTTCTCATTTTTCAGATTTTCACCGAAGCAAAACTTCTTATGTTCTTCCTCTGCTAACCCGTCACCACTCGTACGGGTTGGTCACTGATTAAGCCATTTAAAGTTGAAGCTCAAATAATTCACATAATATTATCATATATGTACAGAGACTCCGCCTAAACTCTCTGGCGAATCAAATAGTGAATCAAACCAATAATTTCAGAATGGTCAAACAAATCTCTAGCTACTGAGCTTATGAGACGATATTCTATCTTTCTGTAATTGAAATGGACCCTACCCTTTCTTTTCTCGTATAAAAATTATTATAATTTTGGTATTATTCATTTTTAATAAAATGTACTAGAAATATAAGCCCGTCATAAGAATGGGCAAAGTTACAAATCATTGCCTCGCATCCACCCATTTGCAGCATGTCCTGTCCTAATATACACGGACACATGCGAGTCATACACTCTCAATAATTATTACCATTTATATAGGACAACCTATCCAAGTTCACATAGTACATACTATATCATCCCCTTACATAATAAAATTAATTCTTTTTCATTATTTTGGGGATATTTCAACAATTCACAAATTCGTCGCGAATTTTCATCAAGTGTTCCGGTGAGAGAATTGTCTATCCTATATCATTATACATTGGAACATGCTTTAAACGAAATTTCAGGGGACCGAAGGAATTTTTCGACTTGAAAAGGTTTCTGAGTCAAGTAGGCTATTTCAGGAAAAGCAAAGTTTATTTTTAGCTGGAAATGAATATAGACCATATGTAATTGCTTACATATACATTAGACATTAAAAACGCGGAAAATTGGATTCAAATTCACCTGATTAATACCATATTCTATCATAATAGCTAGTTTAATTAATTTAAATATTTTTACGAATATGTAAAATGTTTCACTGTACTTTGACCTCTATTCAAATTATCTATAACGGACGTTTTGTTCTTTTAAAAGCCGTTGATTTTATTCAAATTATCCATAGCGAAAGTTTGCTTCTTTTGAAGCCCTTTGCTCTATTCAAGGACAAAATACCGTTCCATGTTGCCATTTCTATTACGTGTATATAAGGTTGACATATTTTGATTTTCGGAGAGAAGTGGCCTGGTTTGGCTATTTATCGCCAAACTGGCAACTTTTAAAATATACTAAAGCTTTCTTGAAGTAATGAATATTCTTGGAGATACGATCCCATTCTGAACGTTTATATGGAGAGTGTATGAAAGGAGCATATAGCAATACTCAGTTTGAGAGCAGTTGACGTGATACGAGCTAAAGTGCACTGTTAGATACGTCATTGTTTTGAGAAAAATATTGTTATTTTGTAAATTATTTGAGCATTTCTTTGCTGTTTTATTGTATCTGACATCTGTTTAGTGATCTTGTCAAACAGTTATCGAACTACTCTTACACTTATTGGTGCTTTTTAAAAAAAGTGCTGTTATTCAGAAATGTGAACTTGTTCTGTCGTCGAGAGAGTACAACCACGATTTCAAAAGATACAATATGCATCTACGTAGACCACAGAAATATATGTACATAAAAATGTGTATCCCATGTTCTTGACTGTTTGTTTGTTACAATTAATTAAAAAAAATTTTAAAATGACTTACTGGCAAAACGTTGCTTCCTCCTATGAAATAAATAAATTAATTGAAAGAAAACACTGCATTATTAGTGGAATGAACTTTTAATATAATCCAACATGGTTTGGATATGTGCCGTACTAGTGATGCGACTGTCAGTTAAAAATCGTACATTGAATAATATTTCTAGCATTTCAGAATCTCCTTGATTAACTGAAATTTCTTGAAGTTCTGAAACAGCTAGCTAGCTCTCAGTAAAACGTCATATGATTTAGTAGAAAGTTCTATGAAAAATGGTTCTCTAGGAAATAAATGACTGAAATAATTCGATGATATCTCAGCTTAATGTTCGTTACAACAAGTGCGTTGTGAAGATTCCGTTTCACACAGGCGATATAACTTATATTTCCTATATATTTAGACAGGGGCTAAAATATTTTCCGTTTATGACAGAAATCAGTTTAAAGCATGTTTAACTCTATTAATATTTATTTCATTTGCTGATACCTTTTCGGATAAACCGTTCTGGAACAGAAAACGTAATGTTAAACTAAGAGTAAAACGTTATTTATATTTATTATATAAACGTATTTTAAAAATACTATAGACATATATAAATTATAAGCAAATAATATTTTATTTCAATGTTTTTCAATCGCATTTGGGGCACTAAAATTATTTTATTCGTTTCCAGCTTAACTACGATTTGACCAAATGTCAGCCCTCGAAAAAAATTTGCTTATGATCTGTCTTGCTATAAAAAAATAAAATGAAAATTTAGACTTGAAATAGCAGTATTTGTTCAAGTCCTCACTAAAATTATATTTCAATTTACGTATTTTCCATGGTCACTTTAGCACTTGCGAAAAATAGTGATTTAGAAGGAAATCATCTTCTTAAAAATTACCCCTTTCCCTTCTCTTACATATTTTTTATCAATAAACAGTGTTTCAATGCCTAAGGCGAACTCCGAATTTAAAGCATGGGAGTGATCAAAAATTGGCGTCAGCATTATTATTCAAAATGTACAGATTTAGAAGCATCCTCGGTGAATTGGCGCGAAAAGGTTTGTTTTATGATTAAGCACACGTATCGTGAGAACTCGTTCCTATTTAAGATGCAACAACTCTTGTTTTACCAGATCCAGTATTTTTGAAAATTTCAAGATTGCGTTTGAATTATCTTCTGAGTAAGACAAGCAACATTTAACTCTTAAGATAAGAAACATTTAAATGCCTAAATTTCCTTAGAAATATCAGTTTTAATATTTATCTGTATTTGCTTTTAACATACCTGTTGGACACCTTAGAACGGACTTTGATGGCAAAGTAACTGCTATTCATGGAGTAACTGGAAGCACATCACGATTAGTTCAAGAAGCAGTCATATTGTCAATTCCTCGGAGCAATACAGTCTATTGAATCAATTAAGTCTTCTATCTCAAAAGGCACATACAAATGTCGATAACCCTTTTAAAAATGAAAAAATAAAGGAATATACATTGTTCTCCAATGAATACCTGAAAATTGCGATAATTGCAGCGTAAACGATAAGGGAGATATGCTAACAAAAAGGGACTCCAGATGGCAGGTTGTGAAAAATCTTTCATACTGCAAAACTTTTCATCAAAAATTCTATAAAGTTAGAAATTCGCCAAAATCTGTCAAATAGATTCACTTCAAAGAATTGGAGAAATCTAATATGGTTTAAATCGCAATTGAGAGTTCTACTGCATAAGAATATATTCCATAAGAAAAGTGATTTTAAAAATCCCTAAGAAATGATTTCTTCTATTTATATCACATACGTCATTTTTTATATGAAATATTCCGTGAATTCAATCTGTAAAACATTCCGCATCCTTCGAGTGTGAAAGCCCCAGGCCGTCCGACTCGTCCAGAGGACTTAGAGTATCTAATTGGACGACCGGGAAGGGCATCCTTCGAGTGTGAAAAAACGATGTATTTTTATAACTTATCTTTCATTAACATATGCTTCTTAAAAGTCAGTAAATTGTTACTGATAGTTGAACTTGTTACTAATAAATTGCATTACTTAAAATGTCTGATATGAGCAGCCCATGACTTTTCCTACAGATTGAAGTTCACATTTTACAATATTTTATTTAATATCAACATGTGTTTGTTGTCACTGTGATTCAAATCTAAGCCATAGTTAATTAAGTACCATTAATCATAGTGTGATAAAGCAATCCCATATTTTTATATGTAACCCTGGCAGTAAAAAGGGCAATTGTAATGTACTTGAAATGTATATTATGGTTTTGGTATTATGTATATAGCTATGCCTCTGCACAGACGAAATTGGGATTGTTGGCGCCTTTGGTTTGTATGCGCACTTGACATGTATTATAAATTTTCAGAGATGTGTAGCTCAACTTTGACATTTTGCTGCAATTAATTCTCTGAATATTTACAATGCATGTCAAGTGCGCATACAAACCAAAGACGCCAACAATCCCAATTTTGTCTGTGCAGAGGCATAGCTATATACATAATACCAAAACCATTATATACATTTCAAGTATATTACAATTGCCCTTTTTCCTCCCAGGGTTAGATATAAAAATATGAGATTGCTTTATCACATATTCACCTGTGGGACCTTTGCTCCCTGAGCTACATTCAAGTCGTGGCAACTGTGATACTGCATGGACGGAGTGTTTGCGGAGCATCAATCCTTGGCTCCTATGCTGCAGACGAACGTCAACTGGGTGTCATCGAATGGATTCAGTGAGGTCCGAGGCAGATAAATTCTACTGGAACGTAATTGCTCTTAACTTATGGTAGGGCCTGTACGCAAGTTCTCACGATCCGCTGGGCCTAAGCCAACGTTACGAGGAGGAGAATGGAAGTGGACAGTGTGCCCATCTCCGGAATAATCCTTGTCTGAACTTTTGTCGCCTGTTTAACCTCAACCGAGCTGCTCAGACTGACAGTAGTATTTATGGAATGTCCAATACTGAACTAGCCTCTCAAATAATAGTGCCACCCATTTCCAATGTGCAGAGGGATTGCTACCAGCACACATTTGAGTTGAGACCCAGACCGTCCGACCTACCAGAAAGGTGTAAGGTAACTGTTTGGACGGCCGGGAAGTGCCACCCAATTTAGACCGGAACCCAGTCGGGGAGGCATCCACAGGGACCGTACCCTCCTTCCCCTACCACCAACCTCTCTGAAGGACTTACGGACCCACATGTTTAACGTGATCGTACTCCGCATGAACACGGCGGCAGTTGTGGCAGCGTGCAAATCCAGCGCGCCAACCACCGGGTTACCGCGCCCGAAATTTGCCAACAGCACGCGGTGTTCCCAGGTGGTCACCCACCCAAGTACTAACCGCACCCGATGCTGCCTGACTTCGGTGATCTAACGAGAACCGGTGTTTTCAGCACGGTACGGCCGTTGGCTCTGCACACATTTGTCATTTCTTCAGTAAATGAAGGTATGAGAATTATATTTGATTTTAAATGCTTTATAAGTAATGTGTAACAGTATTTTGATGTAATCCACAGTGTTTAAGGGTAAATGTAAGCTACAAGGGATATTTGCCCAATGTATTTTGTTTTTCTTGAAAATCAATTAAATGCAAGTTTTCTGGAAAAATTTTTAAAAATACAAATTATTGTAAAAGTAACCGTACACCCCTAGATCAAGCTGGGTAATTGGGAAGTAACTGTAATTGTGTATATTTGTTATTAGTGGTCATTGAGATTTCATGTGTTCTTTTAATAAATTGTTAAGTGGCCACAAAAAGGAAGTGATTATTTAATTAGGGAATGCAATGTACTTAAGTCCAATCGGACCCCACTATACGAAACGCGGTTGAGCTGAGTGAAACTATTGGTGAGTAATATTAGTGTATTTATGTGTTCTATTTTTGTATTTATGTGTAAAATTCACCTCACCACACATAGTAACATGAAATTTGGTATGTCGTTAAATTTTAAGGTGCATTTTAATTTTTTTGAATCTCATTGGACTAGTCAGTCCAAGGCCCGATACAAAAATTAGATTTTTCGAGAATAACTACAAAGTCCAAATTTTGTATGTCTTTGCGTTTTATGGTATATTGTAATACTTTACATTTTATACATTGTCGGGCTAGCCCGTCTGGGGCCTGCGTACGAATTTACTCCTGTTAGGAGAATAATTTGAAAACTGGATTTGACCACACCTATTTTCCTCACTCAAACATCAATTTAAATATTTAAATAATGGTTGGACTGTGATGTATAATGTCTCAAAAATTCAAAATAGTTATCGCTCCAGAGCGAATATTTCTAAATATATAAAATTAAATACTTATATAGACCGCTACTATATACCGGTAATATTTCATAGATATCACTTATATAAAAAAATGTTTTTATGTATTTAATAGTTTGTGCATATAACTTCACACTCTAGATCGCTGCACCAAATAGAGGGCGCAGCTAGTTAAAATAATGATATAAATACGACTAGCATCTCAATCCTGCGGTCATTCCCAATGGGAAACAAAATCCGGCGCAATGCGCATGCTCACGGACTCTTCCCCTCCAGTGCTTCAATATTTCGTAAAGGGGTGATATAAATAGTGTTGAAGACCCAGACCGTCCGGCTCGCCCTGAGGGCTTGAGCAACCATTTGGACGGCCGGGATATAAATAGTGTGCAGAAGCTGAAAAGCTGACAGTCTGACATGCTTCCCAATTACAGTTTTACGATTAAAATTATAAAAATGCGATCTAAAATGTACAGCATTGCATCCCAATGAGAATATTTACGAATATGTACAGTGTTACCTTGGATTTTAATGTTCGTTCTGAGATTTTAGGATTTTTAGGCATTGGAATTTGTAATGTAATGGTTGAATGGTAAACAGAACCATGAACTGCCCTCTATTTTTTAAATTCTAATCCGATTTTAAATGTATGGTAAAGGAAAGTTTTATTTTAAATAATATAATATTTTATGATTTCGTAATTTATACACTTGAAAATTACATTCGTAATTTTACACACAAGAGGAAAAAAAGGTATTTTCTTATCGCTACCTGTGTGAAGTTATTCAATTGCAAGTTAACTTTAATTCCTGTGTCTCAGGTTGAACTTGCAATTGAATAACTTCACATAGGTAGCGATAAGAAAATACCTTTTTTTCCACTTGTGTGTAAAATTACGAATGTAATTTTCAAGTGTATAAATTACGAAATCATAAAATATTATAAATAATCATATATATTATAAATAATCATAAACTTTCTTTTACCATACATTTAAAATCGGATTAGAATTTAAAAAATAGAGGGCAGTTCATCGTTCTGTTTACCATTCAACCATTACATTACAAATTCCAATGCCTAAAAATCGTAAAATCTCAGAACGAACATTAATATCCAAGGTAACACTGTACATATTCGTAAATATTCTCATTGGGATTCAATGCTGTACATTTTGGATCGCATTTTTATAATTTTAATCATAAAACTGTAATTGGGAAGCATGTCAGACTGTCAGCTGCGATCAGACTGTCGGCTTTTCAGCTTCTGCACACTATTTATATCACCCCTTGACGAAATATTGAAGCACTGGAGGGGAGAGTCCGTGAGCATGCGTATTGCGCCGGATTTCGTTTCCCATTGGGAATGACCGCAGGATTGAGATGCTAGTATAAATACGCATAAATAAATAAACAAACAATTTCGAGGTAGAGCAATTTTAGATCGCGTATTTTCTGTATATTTGTTTGTTCGTTGAGGGGAATACGCAATTATTCGTCTTCAATTTTTACATTTGCCAAATTGAAATTAATTCGGATTTCTATATTTTCATGCAATTGGCAATATATATTTTTAAATTTTTACTATCTGCCATATTAAAAATGAAAACCATGTGAATGTTAAAAGTCGAATTTTTAAAGCATTCTAACTCTATTTTCCATACATGAATCACTGACTATTCATTTTTTACTACTTAGTTCTTTTAAATAGTTAAAAAGTAAAAATGATATTACTATGCATGTTCAAGGGGTAAATAATAAATAGTACCGCGAGGCTTTGAAATTCGAGTAATATTGAAATCGGAAATATGCATCCCATTTTAAATTGATTATTTTTTATCTGAATATCTATACAGTTTTTTAGTTATAATTTTATAGGAAAAAGGAAAAATTGCTCAAATTGTGTTTTGCATGTAAGAATAATTTCTATACAGATTTTTCTTATTACCCAGGCCATCCAGCTCACCAAAAGACAGAAGAGTTATAACGAACAGCCGAAGAAAAACATAGAAATAGCAAAAAACAGAGCGACACAGAATAAGTAACAAAACAGACTAATGCAGAAACATTAATAAAATATAATAATAACAACAAATAAAACATAGATAGCTAAATAATAAAAATACAGTCAAACTGCAAAAGCATTTCTCCCGAACAATATGTCCAGCCCTCTTGTAAATCAGTACTATTCAGTGAGGCTAAAATAAACAGCACTTGCATATACAGGATTTAGGATACAGCTTGCTCATAATGCCTTCCGTCATCAATACACACATTTGAATTTTAGCAAAAAGATTTTCCCGAACTCTGAAAAGCATTGAAAATGTTAATATGTTACAGGCCTTGATAATACGAAATTTGTGATAGGTATGTATTGCCCTTTATATACGCGTTTCGTTTTTCGTTCATTGCGTCGGTCCCTACTTGTTTAACAATACTCAATAACTTTGTAATTGAATTCTTTCTTCTGTCCCAATTTGTTGCCGAATTCATTACCCTAACTTTTTAAGTTATCCACTAAAGACGCTGCAATCACTTTTATTCGATTGGACATGATCACTTTAGAGCAGAGGGAACTAACGCGTACACTAATGGGCGTATTCTTTCAAAGTTATTGGTGTGCTTAATTAATTTCCTAGCAATCCTATTTATTAGGATATAGTTTAAAATCCTATATCTCAAATTTGATATAATTATACGATTATTTCAAAAAATCTTATTAAAATTCTAACAGTAACGTTTTCTACTTTCTCGTAAATATAGCGAAAGTAGTGTTACAAAAAAATTTTCTAATTCAATGCATTGATGCCAGTATATATTTAAGGACCTCCTGAAAAATATTTGACTATTTTCAGAGTGATGCCCGTATGTCTATCCGTGGTTTATTTCTTGTGTGCAGAATAGCTGTCACAAGTATTAATGGATTTTCACGAAACTTCATATCCGGCTTTGTTGACGAAAAATCTAGAACTAGATATATGTTTTTTTCTAATTCGAGCAAAAACTTATTTATTTGAAAAAATTATTTGATATTTTATATTTTTTAACATGGCAGCAAAGGACACATATTTACCTATTAATGCAAAAAAAGGGCTTATTTATGGCTCAATGAACACAAATCTTAACAAATTGAGTCATTGTAGTGAAAATTGCTTCAATATAGTTTTTTGTGCGGGACAGCATTAGTAACTAGTAACATCGAGGAGGGGAGTCCCCCCCTCCCCGAGGAGGTACATTGCGAAACTTGCAATCAATCGAAATATTTTCCTATGTCATTTAAAATGAAGGATAACATGTCATAATTGTGATCATTTGCACCAACGATACAGATATTTCAATTATTATTTTCTTCAAAATTTGAAAAAAATGAAAAAAAACACCAGCTACTTAAATATAAAATTCTGGTATGAGAAGGTCGAGTTGATCCTCACCATAATCAATTTCAATCACGTATGTGTGATGATATATGTACCAGTGATATATGTACCTGTGATTTATGTACCAGGATATCTCTCAAATAAATCAATGGTTTCAAATGGAATCGTTTACTTCAATCGGTAAACGTATAAGAGGTATGATAACGTATGATAAGCGTAAGAAGTGATTTGAAAGGACCAGGGAAATAATCTTCATATTTCAGAACATCACTTTATCTGAGAATGAAAAAGTATTATAGAAAATAAAATTCTGAAATAATGTATATGAACTAAAGAGATATCAGGGTGATATTTAAAAATAAATGCTTAAATAGAAAAGGAATTTAAATAAACGCATTATAGCCTTTGAATATCATATGAAATAAATTTTAAAGCACAACATATGTTTTATGTCGGAAAGAAAATACCAGCCTAGCTATTTCATTTCTTACTTCCATGAAATCGGTGTTTTACTCAATAAAAATATTGCTGAGTAGCTCTCGTTGCCTCCTGCAGTATTGGAACTTTTCCCCTTTCTTATATTGCTCTCATTTTTACCACCATTTTATTTTTTTCCTGGGAGTTCTTTCAGTGAGTAATACAGGTTCATGCAGAATGATATTTGTATGTTTGCAAGCCAACTGCTGAAGACTTGAGAACTGAGCATATTTTGCTGAGTCGTGGAATATTTGCGATGAGTAGTAAAAGATGGCAGCCTAAAGGTTATCTTAACACTATATGTAAAGCAGTGAAATTTTATTTATCTTTCTTTGCAAAAATTGGATATTGGTATGAGGTAATAAAGTTTTATTTCGAAATTGAAATATTTATTGTAGTACCCGCCAGTACCCGCCAGTACCCGCCGAAAGAGGGCTTTCCCCAATCCCGATATCCATGCAGAAAACTGTATGGATGAACCAGCTTTGCGATTTTTACACGCTTCGATACTAAATAGAATATTAAAATAATTATACTTTATGTACGCTATAAATTTGCTTACCTCTTAGTTGACCGTTAATATCAGTCATATCACGAAGCCGGCAAATTTAAAGAATAATCGAATAGATAGTGACAAAATGATAATATATTAAATTAATCGAATTATAACAGAACAAATTTAAACAATGCTATGTTTACAGTAACAGAATAATTGATTATTAATCTTGGAAATTGAATATTGGCTGCACTGTGACTATGAACTTCCCCTTTCTAGCTCAGTAGTTATACAGAGTAGTTCACAAAAGTTAGAAAAATTATAAGACATACCAAGGAGGATTATTGCTGTGAGTGCAGCTGTCAGCTATTCGTAGATGAAGAACGCAAAAATCTGCGAGACATGCGTCTCTGAATCTAGTCTTTGCAATGGGATTGCGATTCCTTAGCAGTTTGGATTATATCCAGCAGTTACAATTTTTACGTTACCTTACATAAGTTATCATTCAAAATGTCAAGTACGTATGTTGGTAAGTTATCTTGCATAAGTATTTTTAAATATTACGAGTTGCGGTTATTTCAACTGGCAATCACAAAACTCGGGAATTTTTTTTTTTAAATTAATCATAAGAAGACGCCAGGATAAGTATTGTGCTATTACTCGAACTATGTTTTCTTTTTACTTATTGAGGAATCTATGTACTAGACTCTTATTACTTTCCTAATATACTTAATGTTTAAGGAAAATATTGTGACGGGGTCGAAAATTCGAATTCGAGTTTTCGACGGGAGAGCACGTTTCAAGCATCCCTGATCACGAATCAAACATCTTTGAAGTGATGTCTGTCTGTGTGTGTGTGTGAGAGAGAGAGAGAGAGAGAGAGAGAGAGAGAGAGAGAGACTTTGGAGACGATAACTGACGAACGAATGGACCGATTCGAAAGAAATTTGGTACAAAAATCACAATCCATAAACACTGGAAGCCTATTGTTTTTGTACGCAATCGAATGCTTAGAACCAACCCTCTAAATTTTTTAATAAAATATTGAAAAAATCGTCAAAAATTATAACCGCTAATAAAGTTAAGCAAATAGACATTTCTTATTTAATTTTTCATTAGATAACGATTGACATAAATTTGAGAACGCTAACACGAACCGTTCTCGAGATATTGCACATTTTTCAAAAAAATTATCAAAAAGTTATATAAAATTCAAAAAAAAATATTTCCTATTGAGAAACATGTTCACTTTTCATACGTAATACCATGCGATAAATTTGGTGACATCATTCTCGTGGATCTAACTCGTTTCATTCATGAAAAAAGATACTTTGAGTAATACTTTTGTATTTGAACGCCAATAGTCATTTATCTGCTCTAAGAATAACTTATTTCTCCTTTCATAACGCTTGGCGAGATTTAGGCAACGAATATGGCGGAATGTCGCCAACTTGGGGACATTTTTAATTATTGCCAAATTAACAAAAATCTCGCCAAAAGGATAAAAATGACATTAAATCAATGAAAATGACGACTAATTTAAGAAAATTCAATATCTTGGAAAGAATATAAGTATCTACTATAAGAATAACATTTTTTTAACTGTAAAAGTAGCACATTCATTCCATTATATAAGGAAAGTCATGTGTTGCCCACATCAGATTTTTTACAACGAGTTTATACCATGGTATTCAATATATAAATTAAATGGAAAATTCAACGTCTGCCTGATTACATCATCATCACAAGAGCCAAATTCTGTAAAAATGCCTAAATCTATAAAGTTTTATCCTTGTATTAGGCCCCACGTAAATTTTAGGCATTCCTCTATACGTTTATCTGTCTGTTTTCGAATCATTTGAACAGCTTCTTCACTTTGAACGTGACCGATCAGTTATATGATTCTATAAACAAACCAGACACAATCGTTATGAAAGCCTCTAATCTAGCACGACCTAATCATCATTTCAACCTCTTCACAATATTACAATTCAAAATCCGATAACGTGACCTGATCGTTATTGTGCTTCTATCTCTAAATATATGGAAGCTTTATAAAATAACGAAATAAAAATAAACTATTTAATATCAAAGGCCATAAATGAAAATTTTCTTTATTTCTGCCCCTAATAAGAAGTTCAGCAATATAACTCCACAAAAAAGCTATTGTTTAAAGTAGTTATTATCTATAAAAATAAAATTGTAAGTTGTGCTTCTGTTCATTTTCTCAGCACCCAAGTTATTTTAAAATTTCAAAATGAAAAACTCCAAATATCGAATGGTATCCGCAAATTGTGAATTAAATTTCACGAAAAATCGTATATATTCCGTAATTATTCTGCAGGAAGAACTGTATACAGCTAGTACTACCTTAAATAACTTGGAGTCTAGCGCAAATCGACTGTCTTATACTAGAAATCATTTTTAAGTTGTTTATAAGAAATTTTTATTTTCAAATTTTGCAAAAAATTTGAATTATTTGTATTGCTACTCCAAACGATCATAATTATAGCATATTGCACCTAAAAAATATTTCGATTGATGACAATTTTCAAAATGTACCCTTTTGGGAAGTATCTTGCCCTTCAAGGGGCTAATGCCATAAAGAACGCAAAAATCATATGGCTGCTATTTTTCACTACAATGATTGAATCTCTTAAAATTCAGAATTATTGAGCCACAAATAAAACCATTTTATACATAAATAAATAATGTACACATAAATAATGTTAAATTTTTGTCCTATGCTGAAGGGATTAGAAAACATAAAATTTCAAATAAATTTCAAAGTTTTTGGTTGAATTTTCAAAAAGTTCTCTTCTAGTTACAGATTTTTAGATAAAAAAGCCAGATATAAACTTTTGTGAAAATCCGTGAATATTTGTGGCAGCCATTTTGCACACAAACAACCGATCACAGACAAACAAACAGACGGAGATCACTCTAAAAATAATGGAAACGTATTTATAAGGGCCTATATAATATATCGGTATCAAAATTTCAAAACACAAAACTTTCATGAAAGCAATACTTTCTCTATACTACATTCTGTAGTATGAGAAAGGATTTCTTAAAAAAAGTTAACAATTCCACACATAAACGTTATCCTTGTAAATTTATCAACATTCTCATCAGTTTAATCTTCGACATTACCCTCAGATACATGAGGAAAAACTCGGTCTAGCATCTGCTTTTAAGATCCCTGTAATTTTAAAACCGGCACTTCTCTCCCTTTATGAGGCGAAAATAATGTGCTACTAAAATCGAAAGACTTCGTAAAATGTCCTGTATACCCACCTACTGAGACGTATAGGTGGTATTTCCTTGCATGTGTTTTGTGATATTTTGATTGGAAAATGAGATTTATGTTGAATAACCTAAAAAAAGAAATACAGTTTACTCGAAATGGTAACAGTAGGGTTAGTATGCATTTTACATTTTGAGATAAAGAAATAATTTTTATTAGGCTTGTATTTTCTGCGAATGTTTTATATTTGTTATAAGTACACCGGTTGTATAATGAAAGATTCCATATAATAGAACTTTTCGAATTTTTATTTAGCAGTTAATTGTAACCGCAAACAAAAGTCCAGAAACTTCAAATCTAATTAAATCATAAAATGTTTTTTATAATTTTAAGCATATGTTGAATATAGATTCGATTTTTTCAGATTTTTCATCCAAGCAGAACTTCTTATGTTATTCCTTTGTTAACCCTTCAACGCTCACACTTCGTACTGATTACACCCTTTGAAATGGAAGCACCAGTAATGCACATAATAATGTCGTACATGCACTTTGTCTCTACCTAACCTCTCTGGTGAAACAAACCAATGATAGTGGAGTGGCCGGATGACGCTCTATCTACTGAGTTTCTGAGACGATTATCTTTCTCTCTGTATTCGAGATGGACCGTACATATTCTTTTCTCATATAACAATTATTACAATTTTGGCATTATTCATCTGTAATAAAATGTACTAGAAGGCCATCATATAATTGCGGAAGATTGCCTCCCATCTGACCGTTTGCAGCAAGCACATCCTCTCCTAATATCCACACACACATGCAAGTCACACACCTCTCCTAATCATTATTACTAATTTTATATGATATCCTAAAGAAACATACATAATATACCATTCCCTAGCATGATAAAATTAATTCGGTTTCATTAATTCGGGATATTTCAAAAATTCTTAAACTCGTCATCAAACGTTTCACGCAAGGAATTGTCTGGCAATCCTGGATCACTACAGAATTAATATTATTTAATTTGCTGATGCCTTTAAGGGGCTCAGCTTTCTAGAATGACGATATAAGAAATCTCTATAATGTCAAAATCAATTTTTATATATTTTATATAAATTATATTTTTAGAATATTATTGTAACATATACACACTACATGAATAATACTTCTCTTTTTTCAATGTTTTGCATCCTGATGCTCTAAAGGGTTTTAGAATAAGGTTATTAGTTTCGGGTTTGAGTAAAATTCGACCAAGAAGCCTGGAAAAGCTTTACTTATGACCAACCGGACAATTAATTAAAATATTGAAAATTTAGACTTGAAATAGCAGAATTGGCGCAAATGTACACTTGGAAGTTATTTCAATTTTCATATTTTTCCATAATCACTTTAGCACCTGCTAAAATAGTGATATAGAATAAAACCATCTTCTTAAAAATTTATTGTAAATAAGCACTCTTTCAATACCTAAGAAGTACTCTGAATTTGTAAAAAAGGAGTGGCCAAAAAGGAACGTGAGCGTTATTGTTCAAAATCATAGGGTGAGGAGATAAAACTACATACTGAGAGAATGTTAATATCATTTGAAACAATAATTCAGATTTCGCTGCGATAAGATTAGGATCCTGCATTAATGTACTTCTCTGGTGAAACGCTTGAAATATATATTTAAACTGTCAATTTTGTGTAAATAAATTGATAGCGCGATGCAAATTACAACTGAGATAATAAGGAATATTCATATTTATTCAAAGTTATTTTTTCTTTCAAATTATTTTTATCTTCATATATTCTGAACTCAGTTCTACAACTGTGAAAGAATACTAATTAATTACACTGACAATTAAAGAATCAATCAAGATTCATTTATTATCAGTGCAATTAAATAGTATTTTTTTAAAAATAATCAAATATACATATACTCAATACTACGCTTCTCTATTACACCAAATGGAAACAAAAGGCGCTCTACTAATACTAGATACAGCTATATATAATTTTCATGGTTATGGTATTGACAAGCGTTTCACCCAGAAAAGTTTTGTCTCCTTATCTCTAACGCCATGCGGCAAAACTATTCGTCAAAAAGTCTATAAAGTTTAAATTTTACCAATATCTGTTGAATAAAATAGAGTGCAAAGAATTGGAGACACCTAGTAGGGTTTAAATCGTTAAATCGCAATTAATAATGTTATTGCATAAGAATATATTCCATAAGAATAGTGATTTTAGAAATCACTAAGAAATGATTTCTTCTAGTTGTATCATATTTATATAAAACTTTCCGTGGATTCAATCAATAAAACTGTTCACATCTTTCGTGTGTGAAAAGGCGCTGTATTTTTAGAACTTATCTGTCATTAACGGATACTTGTTAAAGTCCGAAACTTGCTAATGATTTACTGAAAAGGAAAGAGAAATCAAGAATGTGTTTGATTTGACGTCAATTCATTCTGAAAATATTTCAAAATGGATGCTTTTTATCGATTAATTAAATTAAACATGAGATATGGATAAACTAATGGGTATTCATAGATTGCATTACTTAAAATATCTTGAGTGAGCAGCACAAAACACCCACAGATTGAAGTTAACATTTTACAATCTTTTATTCAACAGTATCTGGGGTTTGTTGTCAGTGTGATTGAAATCTTTGAGGCCGAAGTTAATTAAGTACCATTAATCGCATCACAGTAATATGAAATTTGGCGTGTCGTTATATTTTAAGGTATATTTCTTTTTATTTCTCAAACCTCATTGTTCTAGTCTACATAATTTTTTCTATCTAGAAATTTGCAAAAAATTTATTTATTTTTCCTATAAGAGTGTTATCTTCCCTATTTTAAACAAGTTTAAATACTTATAAACACATAACAAAGCATTTTTAAGATGCGAAACATCCGCTTGATTATTAAAATATTCTGTCATAAATAATTATTTTTAGTTTCATATTTCCCGTATGGCTTACGCGTCCGACTATAAAAAGGAAATGATTTATCTGAGAATATCAAAACATTCAGTTGATATGAAATCGTTCCACAATCATATTGTCTCGTTTTGACACACGCCCCTGATCAAACTTCTCCCGAGTGTCACCTTAAATGAAGTTCGGTGCGTTCTCCAATCTAATTAAATTTATGCTTCGAACCCCTGTCCTGAGAAGTAGAAATTGATGCCCTTGATTCCTATCAGATTATTTTCAGCTGTCATATCGGTGTATCTCGATTGTCGTTGCAATTTATTCTCCACGTATATCACTCGCTTGATGAAACTCTTGGAATTTGGGATCTTGAGCTGATTCAATAGAAGGTTGTCAAATTCTCTCAGATTCATATTAGTCACGGTGTGCCAAATTGTAGAGCGCTGATCTCGAGAATCAAAAGTCGCAAGGGCTTTGATAGATGGGATTTCATACATCAGGTGCCCAAGAGATGTTTTAAATATGACTGTATCTCACGGAGGCGTAAACTATACGTGAGAATTTGCACGTTTATGCTCCAAAATGGAATAAAATTTTCATCATTTTAGCTATTATCAAATGACTGAATACTTTCTAAATACTTTAAACTTTCTCATAGTATAGACTATAGTATAAAGCACTGTTTCACACAAATTAACTTCCTCATGATTTTAATGTCAATATATGTTTCAGGGGCACCTGAATACGTTTTGTCTAATTTTAGTGTAATATTCCTCGGTCTGTCTGTGGTAAAGTTCTTGTGTACAGTATAGCAGCCACATTTATTAATGGATTTTTCCGAAACATTATATCCGTCATCAAAAAATCAAGAACTGGATAGAATTTTTTTGAATACGAATAAAATCTTCGAAATTCGTCCGAAATTTTATATTTTTTTAACATTGCAGCATAGGACGCAAATTGACATAATCATACATAAAAGAAGTAATTTATGGCTCAATAATCTGGAAATTTTATGGTTTCAATCATTATAATGAAAAATAGCCGCGTTAAAATTTTTGTGTTCGTGACGTCATTAGCATCCGCGAGAGGTCGGGAGAAGTTACCCTCCGGAGGAGCGACATTTTCAAAGTTGGTATCAATCGAAAGATTTCTTCAAGCGCTTTTAAATAAACATAAACACTCTATAATTACGCTCATGTGAACCAACAATACATATTTATTTTTCAAAATAAAAAATAACATGCTACATAAAAATGGATTCTAATATGAAAAAGTCCAGTGAAGCCACACTGCAGTTAATTTAATTCGGTAACGGCACCAAACTTATAGATTTTAAATGAGATTAAGTAAAACAAGGTGATTTAAAAAAGATGGGCCAAACTGTAAGAGGTGGTAGTACGCACCAAACTCAGCATTTGTCATCATAGTTTCCCGGGTCGGAAATGAAACGTAAAGGCGCTAGAGGGCGCTACATGGTGAGACCGATGAGGTGAGGCGAAAACACAAGAATGGTTTCGAAGTTATAAAATAACATTTAATAAACAATAATTTCAGTAATAGCTCAAAAGAACGGCTGTCAATCTGAATGCATGTCTCACAGCGACGATGGTGTGATATTGAACAGACCAGGCATGCCGCGCTCTTCTGCAGGAGGCACCGAAATTCTGACGATGTGTTTGTTCCTCTTCAGATTCAAGGAGAGTATCGTAAATGAGACTCTTGAGATATCCCCCCCAAAAAAATAAAGACGCGACAGATCGGGCGATCGTGGGGACCTAGCTATGGGACCACCTAGTCCAATCCACCGGCCCGGTAAAGTGATGTCCAGATAGTTCCTTACCTCTCCGCCAAAACGGAGGCGAGATGTAAGGAATTGCATAAGGTTTCTTTTCTTCCCCCAGATGAAATTTATTACTTAGTTGTCTTCTTCAATCAGAAAATAACAACCAGAGTGATGCTTTTATGTTTGCGAAGCTGCACTCCCCAATGAGTTATAAAGTCCTGTAACGCCGTTACGTTTCATTTCCGACCCGGTAAACTATAACAAAAATGCTTGTTCGGTGTGTACTACCACCTCGTAAAGTTAGACTCATATTTTTTTAATGGCCCTGTATAAAAAGAATATAATTCATATTATTATTTTTCGCCAATATTGAACCTTGTAAAGGCATTTGTTGGACAACTCAGACTTTTATTTCCATTAAGCGATACTCCATTAATCGGGTATATTTGTTGTTAGATTGATTGGTGATGATTTAAGATATTTTTTTTAATCGATATCCCTCTAAGCTAGTTCGGTTGTATTGGCTCATTCCCATGGGCGTGAAGCTTTCTGCATAAATGTCTTCACAAACTCTTGCGAACATTTTCGATCTCAGCACCTGCGATTTCTAACTCCATTATATTTCGCGACAGAGACACTCCCTTTGTGAAGCTCAAATTATAAGGTTTCACCTAAAAATGAGTTCCATCAAAAGCACGTCATTTGCTTAAGCAGGGGTGGATCTTGACATTTGCATGAATCAAGCAAAAGATTTTTGTTCTCCTCCGCATAAGAAAATATACCTAAAAATACTATGAAATTGCGTAATGAAGAGAGTGAAGAGTGTTCAATTTAAAATCGTTATTCTAAGATATTCGTGAAATTGAAATTTCAAGATGAATCCATATAAAAAATATTCTCATCTTACATGATAAAGAAAAATATGTGTATGTGTGTGCGTGTGTGAAGGTAGTGTATTTCTGTGTGAAGGTAGTGTGTTTGTGTGTGTGATGGTGTGTTTATGTTTGTGTGTATGAAAGTGTGTTTGCGTGTGAGGGTGCTATTGTGTGTGTGTGTGTGAGGGTGTGTTCGTGTGGGTGTATTGTGTGGGTGTACGCACATGGAATTAGGTACACAGGTACCTCAGAACCCAAAAAGGTGCATCTAAGCATTATTTCTTTTAATTTTGTATTTCTTTATCAGTTACTATATGTTTTAACACGATTTAAAACTATTCATACAAATCAATTCCTTAGCAATCTAAAATATTATCACTAAATATCCATTTTTAAAGGTTGAAGAAAGTTCTTTACAACAATGTTTGAACGAAATCCGAGAGATTATTCCTTCATACTTATTTTTGTGATACATTGAAATTTGCATTGTTCATGATATATATATATATATATATATATATATATATATATCATGTCATCATTTATTATCAGCATACACTGAGACATAAATGATTCAAGGATATCATGTTCCAAAAAACAATAGTATGGCAAAATTTTTGCCACCAATAAATCGCGCACGTGTAAGCTGTTGCGAACTTGTAAAATGCGTTTGAGTTCCATTTCCTACTCCTTACTTTTGTCTTTTTCAATCATTCGACGGAGAAAACACCCATACAGGTAACATTTCCCTTGACGTGGGACTAGAGTTTCCAGAATGCCGACAAATGGTTTCTAGATTAGGTGATTTATTGCCAATTTGGCGACATTTGGCAACTTACCGAAGGATCGATAAGCACCCCGAGATAATCGATATTCAACGAGATATTAGAGATTTCCAGAAAATTCTACGTAGAATCTATAAAAGGAATCATCACTCAGTCGGAGAGTAGTTGACGAGATAGGAGCTACATTGAACTTTTGACTTTAATCATATGCAGAAGTCCCGAAGTGGGTTGACATATTTGGCTATTTATCGTCAATTGGCAATATTCGGTAACATTTCGAAGGTTCGAGAAAAACACCGAAATAACAAATATTCTACGAGATATAAGGGGGTTTCTCTATAGACTCTAGAGAGACTCTCTATAGACTTTCTGGAGGTTTCTATAGAGAGTTTAAAAAAAAGGTCATCACTTAGTCGGGGAGCAATACGAGCGACATTTAACAGTGATATTCGTCAATGGTTTGATAATAGTAGCGGTTGTTTTGTGAAATGATTTTCCTCAATATTTTGAGAATTTTATCAGTATTTTGTGAAATTTGTGAAGCATTTAATTGTTGTTTTACAGTATATTGTTCCTGTTTACTCTGTGCTTGAGAATAAATTTGTAAGTTATCCAGAAATTTGGACACATTCTTGTAACCTGAGCGCACACCCAGGATTCCAGGGGATACGTAGTAACAACTGGTGTCAGAAGTGGGATAAGGAACCTCAAAGCATTTTACAAACTCGCAACCGATGCCAGTATACAGGGATACATTTTGATGCCAGTATACAGGGTTGAAACACATTATTTTAACCACCTCCTACTTTTGACTTCAACAGCGCGTATCCAATGAAAAAAGGCACGTCTGGTGAGCTGGCTTAGTGGGTATTTATAAGATGTGTAATATGCATTTTTAAAACATACCCCTGTCATGGCTAAAAAAAGTGATTTATCAGATTTGGAAAAGAGATGATTATCAGGTTTCGGGAAGAAGACGGCAGTATTTTTTAAACAACGCAGTTTATGAACTGCTTGCGTGCAGCTGTGATTAAAGTGTATCATCAATGGAGAAATGGCACCATTGAGAGTAAGAGACGTGGAAACTGCGGACCATCACCCGCCTCTGATGTGAGAAGTGAACGTCGGCCCAGAAGGTTTGTGAGGGCCGATCGCTGTACTGCAATGGAGCAACTCGCTGACCGAATGAACCAGGTGGCTAAAGGAAGAATGTTTCAAACGACAATTCAGCGAACCATGCTGCGTGTGGACCTCCGAAACAGATGGAAAGTCACTGCGCCTATATATTTGCGGAAGTTCATTGACAGAAAGACTTACATTTGCACGACAATATCGGAAATGGATCTCCGCTGATTGGCAAAAGATTGTCTTCCGATCAGTCACGTTTTCTGTTTCATCAAACGGTTGGACGTCGGCGGATAAGGCGTGAAAGATAGGAGAACAAACATTCACCAACCATTGCTGGACGAACACGAGGCGGTGGAAGCAGCGTTATGATCTGGGGAATGTTTTCGTGGGATTCTCTAAGTCCACTCATACCTGTGGAATACACAGTCAACCACATTCATGATGAATCCATCTTTAAAGACCACGTACACCCATACATGCTGATTGTCTTCTCTGAGGCGGATGGTATCTACCAGTAAGACAATTCTACGTGTCACACAGCGTTAATTGTTCGAGTTGGTTTGAGGAGCACGATGAAGACTTCAAAGCATTTCCCTGATCCTTAGTGCCCTGGACATAAACCCACTGGAGCATCTATGAGACCACCGTGATCGAGTTTTTCGCTGTATGGATTCTTCACTATGCAGACTCTAGCAGCTGTCTGATGCACTGCAATCAGCATGGCTCCACATACCTGTGAACACCTTCCAGCATCTTATTGAGTCACTCATAGCCCGTCCGGCTGCTGTCCGATTACTCAGGATATAAGCTGGTGGTCACAATATCATGAATCGATGTATATGTTTGAGGACCTCCTGAACTCATTTTAATTATTTTTAGAGTGTTGTCTATCAGTCTGTCTTGATGTCTGTCTGTGGTCGATTTTATGTGTAAGCAATAGCTGCCATAAATATTAATGGATTTTTATTAAAATTTTCTGGCTTTGTTAATGAAAGTTCTAGAGCTAGACAAAATTTTTTAACTCGAATGAAGACATATTTATTCAAAGAGTTTATTCGACATTTTATATTTTTTTAACATAGCAGCAGAGAAAAACATGTGACACATTTTTTTCATGAAAGAGTTTATTTTTAACTCATCAAAAAACTATACAATTTCAGTCATTATAGTGAAAAGTTGTCTGGATACATATTTTTATATTCCTGGCGTCATCAACCCTCGAGGCGGTGGTAAGTTATCCTCGGAGAAGGTACATTTTCAAACTTGAAATCAATCGAAAACATTTTCCTAGCCTTTTAAAGTGAAGTGTGACATGGTATAAATGTGATCATTTGACCCAAAGATACAGATTTTTCAGATTCTTTATTGCAAAATTAGCCAAGGCAAAAAAACATATATATAAGCTACTTATAATGAATTCTGATATAAGAAAGTCGAATCGAACCACATTCCAGTTCATTTCAAAGACGTATGTGTCTCTCTGTGAGTTCGGTTACAGGATATATATAAAATAAATCAACTTTTCTAATGGAATGTGCTGAGTTTATTTCAGTTGGTAAACATAAGAAACCTACTGATTTTAACGGACCAGAAAAATAATCTTCATATATCCGAACATCATTTTATCTGAAATTGAAAAATCATTATAAATAAGACATAGCAAAAAAAATGCGTCACGAAACGCCAAGAAAGATATCTGGATGTCATTTAAAAATAAATACTTAAATGGAAAAGGTATTTAAATAAGCGCATTATAGCAACTGAATATCATACGAAGTAAATTTTAAAACTCAACATATTTTTATAGCTAAAGTAAAATATCGATCTGGCTATTTCATTTCTTGTCTCCATGAAATCGGTGTTTTGTTCAATAAAAATCCTGCTGAGTTGTTCTCGTTGCCATCAGCAGCACTGGAACTTTTCTCTTCCCTATATTGCTCTCCTTTTTATCACCATTTTATATGATCACTGAATCATTTCAGTGAGTAACGCGAGTTCAGGCGGAATTATTTTTGTATATTTGCTTCCCAGCTGCTGAAGACACGAGAACGGAGCATATTTTGCTGAGTTAAAGAATCTTTACGCGGAGTAGTAAAAATGGTATATATATAACTTAAATATTATATTAATACAATTTGTAAAGTAGTCAATTTTTTTCAAAGACTGGATAAGGATATTAGTTAATAAAATTTTATTTCGAAATTTTTTTAATTGAATTATTTATTGTAGTCACAGTGCCGTTGATAGGAGGGGGGGCGTTCCCAAGAAATCACAATTTACATGCAGAAAACAGCATGGATGAACCAGTTTTACTATTTTTCCACGCTTCAACACTACATAGATGAGGGCATGAATACTTTATGTGTGCCATAATTTTGCAAGCCTCTGTGGTGACCGTTAAAATCACTCATAGTACCAAACGGCAAATTTGAAGGAATAATCGAATGAATAGTGAGAGAATGATAATGTATTAAATTAATTGAATGATAATAGGATACATTAAAACGAAAGATATAATTATAGAATAACAGAATAATTGATTTCAAACATTGGACAGTGAATACTTGTGGCTCTGTGAATAGGAAATTCCAGTTTGAGCTTAGTAGTTACTTAGTGTAGTTCACAAAGGTTGAATTATGACACATACCAAGGTTTATTACTGGCAGTACAACTATTAACTATTCCGTACCGAAGAACGATAAAATCTGCTAGACATGCCTCTAATGCTGATCGTTGCACTGAGATCGCGGTTCCTTATCATTCGCCGTCTGAACTTATATTGAATTTTACAAATTTTACATTCCTTTACTTAAATTGTCTTTCGAAATGATTTGTCTGTTTTAGGTGACACTCATTGCGTTTGTTTCAATTGGCAATGCCAAGAAGACTTAATTTTTGAAGCATTTTAATCATAAGAAGATGTTAGGTTATGAATTGTGCATTTGCACAAAATATGTTTTTATTTTATTTGCTGAGTAAGTAATTCATTAACCACATATTTTTTACAACTAGATGACATTCAATATATAAATAAAATTGAAAATCCATCGTTCGTCTGTATGGTTATCTCATCATCGCAGGAGAAATGCTGTACCAAATTCTATGAAATTCTAGGCTTGGAATATGTCCCACCTAGCCTCTAACCATCCCTTTGTCCTTTTATCTGTCCGTCTCCATATCATTTTGACTGCTTCCTGACTTTGAACGTGACTAAATCGTTATGATCCAAAAAACAAACGGGACACGATCATTATTTTAGCCATTAAACAACCGTGACCTAATTCATTTTTTGAATTTCTTTGCAATATTGCAATTCAAAATCCGATGACGGGACCCGATCATTTCTGAGCCTCTGCTTCTAAAAATGTGGAAATTTTACAAATTAACGAAATATGAATAAACTATTTAATCTAAAGGGCCATAAATAAAAAATCTATTTATTTCTTCCTCTAATAAGAATACCTGAAGAATAACTATAAACTAAGCTATTGCTTAACTGGCAATTATTTATTATCTATATGAATAAAATTATAAATTGTGCTTCTGTCTATTTTTCCAGCACGATAGACTCTTATCTTTTCGTTCTAAATTATTATAAAATTAAGATTTGAAGTTGAAGCTCCAATAATTCACATAATAGTATCGTATATGCATAGAGACTCCGCCTAAACTCTCTGGCGAATCAAACAATGAATCAAACCAATTTCTGAATGGTCATACAAATCTCTATCTACTGAGTTTCTGAGACGATATTCTTTCTCTCTATATTTGAAATCGACCCTACCCATTCTTTTCTCGTATAAAAGTTATTATAATTTTGGTATTATTCATCTTTAATAAAATGTATTAGAAAGATAAGCCAGTCAAAAGAATGGGCAAAGTTGCAAATGATTGCCTCGCATCCACCCATTTGCAGCATGTCCTCTCCTAATATCCACAGACATATGCGAGTCATACACTCTCAAGCATTATTGTTATTTTTATACAACACCCTATCCAAGTTCACATAGTACACACTATACCATCCCCTTACATAATAAAATTAATTATTTTTCATTCATTTTGGGATATTTCAACAATTCACAAATTCGTAGCCAATTTTCTTTAAGTATTCCGTTGAGGGAACTGTCTATCCTGGATCATTATACATTGGAACTTGCTTTAAACGGAATTTCAGGAGACCGAAGGAATTTTCCGATTGAAAAGGTTTCTGAGTCAAGTAGGTTATTTCAGGAAAAGCAAAGTTTATTTTTAGCTGGAAATGAAGCTAGACTATATTTTATTGCTTATATATACATTAGACATTAAAAAAGCTGAAAAGTGTATTTAAGTGCACCTGATTAATACCATATTCTATCAAAATAGCTAATTTAATTAATTTAAATATTTTTACGAATATGTAAAATGTTTCACTGTACTTTGACTATTCAATTTATCCATAGCGGACGTTTGGTTCTTTTAAAGGCCTATGATTCTATTCAAATAATCCATTTTCGAAAGTTTTCTTCTTTTAAAGACCTTTGCTATATTCAAGGGCTAAATACCTTTACATGTGGCTATGTCTATTACATGTATGTAAGGTTGCCATGCTTTGTTTTTCGGAGCGAAGTAGCCTGATTTCTCTATTTATCGCTGGCAAAACATTGGTTGCTCCTATGAAATAAAAAAAGTAATTTTAAAAAAACTGTATTTTCAGGGAATTGAACTTTTAATATAATCCAACATAGTTTGGATATATGTCGTACTAATGATGCGACTGTCAGTTAAAAATCGTACATTGAATAATATTTCTAGCACTTCAGAATCTCCTTGATTAACTGAAATTTCTTGAAGTTCTGAAACAGCTCTGAGAAAAACGTCTATGATTTAGTAGAAAGTTCTAAGAAAATGTTTCTCTTTGAAATGCATGCCTGAAATAGTTCAATAATATCTCAGCTTTTTGTTCGTTACAAGTGCGATGTGAAGATTCCGTTTCACACAGGCGATATAACATATTTTTCTATATATTTAGACAGTGACTAAGATATTTTCCACTTTTGACGGAATTCCTTCTAAAAGAGATTTAACAAAATCTGCCAAACAGAATCACTTCAAAGAATGGGAGACACCTAGTTCGGTTTAAATCGCAATTGAGATTTCTATCACATACGAATATATTCCGTAAGAAAAGTGATTTTAAAAATCCCTAAGAAATGATTTCTGCCATTTATATCACATACTTCATTTTTTATATAAAATATTCCGTGGATTCAATCTGTAAAACTTTCCGCATCGATCGAGTGTGTAACAACGCTGTATTTTTATAACTTATCTTTCATGAACGTATGCTTCTTAAAAGTCCGAAAATTCTTACTGATAGTTGAACTTGTTACTAATAAATTGCATTACTTAAAATGTCTGATATGAGCAGCCCATGACTTTTCGTACAGATTGAAGTTCACATTTTACAATATTTTATTTAATATCAACAGGCGTTTGTTGTCACTGTGATTCAAATCTTTGAGGCCGTAGTTAATTAAGTACCATTAATCATAGTAACATGAAATTTGGTATGTCGTTATATTTTAAGGTGTATTTGAATTTTTTTTTAACCTCATTGGGCTGGTCAGTCCAAGACCCGTTACAGAAATTAGTTTTCTCGAGAACAACTACAAAGTCCAAATTTTGTATGTCTTTGCGTTTTATGGTATATTGTAATACTTTACATTTTATACCTTGTCGGGCTAGCCCAACTAGGGCCTACGTAGGAATGTAGTCCTATTAGGAGAATAATTCGAAAACTGGATTTGACCATGCCCATTTTCCTCACTGAGACATCAATTTAGATATTTAAATAATGGTTGGACTATCAGGTGTGATGTCTCAAATGCAAAAACAGATGTCGCTCCAGAGAGAATATTTCTAAATATATAAAATTAAATATTTATAGGGACCTTTAATATATACCGGTAATGTTTTACAGGAATAAAATGTATAAAAAATGTTTTTATATACTTAATAGTCGGTCGATGTTTGAGTCTTGTTCCAGATCGCTGCACTAAATAGAGGATGCAGCTAGATAAAATAATGATATAAATTCTTATAAAGAAATAAAGAGTTTCAAAGATTGAGCAATTTTATATTGCGAACTTTTTGTATGGTTGTTGTTCGTTTACGGAGATAAGCAATTATTCGTCTTCAATTTTTACATTTGCCGAATTGAAATTAATTCGGATTTATATCTTTTCATGCAAGTAGCAAAAATATATTTTTATAAATTTTTACTATCTGCCATATTAAAAATGAAATTCATGTCAATCATGTTAAAAGTCGAATTTTTAAAGCAATCTAATTCTATTTTCCATACATGAATCACTGACTATTCATTTTCTACTTCTTAGTTCTTTGAAATAATTAAAAAGTAAAAATTATATAATACTATGCTTGAAATGTCTTTGAACAATAAGCGTGTTAAAGGGGTAAATAATAAATAGTACCGCGATGCTTTGAAATTCGAGTAATATTGAAATCGGAAATATGCATCTCATTTTAAATTGATTTTTTTTTATCTGAATATCTATACAGTTTTTTAGTTATAATTTTATAGAAAAAAGTAAGAATTGCTCAAATTGTGTTTTGCATGTAAGAATAATTTCTATATAGCTTTTTCTTATTACCCAGGCCATCCAGCTCACCAAAAGACAGAAGAGTTATAACGAAAGGCCGGGGAAAAGCATAGAAATAGCAATAAAACAGAGCAACACAGAATAAGTAACAAAACAGAGTAATGCAGAAACATAATTAAAATAAAATAATAATAACAAGTAAATCATAGATAGCTAAATAATAAAAATACAGTCGAAATTCAAAAACAATTCTCCCGAACAATATGTCCAACACTCTTGTAAGTCAGCACTATTCAGGGATGCTAAAATTAACAACACTTGCATATACAAGATTTAATGTACTAATGTACAGCTTGCTCATAATACCCTCCGTCATCAATACACACATTTTAATTTGAGCCAAAACATTTTCCCGAACATTGACAAGCATTGAAAATGTGAATGTGTTACAGACCCTGATATTACGAATTTGTGATAGATATATATTGCCCTCTATATACGAGTTTCTTTTTTCATTCCTTCTGTCGATCTCCACTTATTTAACAATACTCAATAACTTTGTAATTAGATTCTTTCTTCTGTCTCACTTTGTTGCCGAATTCATAAACCTAACTTTTTAAATAATCTACTAAAGGCGCTGCAATCACTTTTCTTCGATTGGACATGATCACTTTAGAGTAGAGGGAACTAACGCGTACACTAATGGGCGCATTCTTTCAAAGTTATTGGTGTGTATAATTAATGACCTAGCAATCCTGTTTATTAGGATAAAGTTTAAAATCCTATATCTCAAATTTGATATAATTATATGATTATTTCAAAAAATCGTATTAAAGATTTAACAGTAACGTTTTCTACTTTCTCGTAAATATAGCGAAAGTAGTGTCACAAGAAAATTTTCTAATTCAATGTATTGATGCCAGTATATATTTAAGGAGCTCCTGAAAAAGATTTGACTATTTTCAGAGTGATGCCTGTATGTCTATCCGTGGTTTATTTCTTGTGTGCAGAATAGCTGTCACAAGTATTAATGGATTTTCACGAAACTTGATATCCGGCTTTATTGACGAAAAATCTAGAACTAGATATATGCTTTTTCTAATTCGAGCGAAAACTTATTTATTTGAAAAAATTATTTGATATTTAATATTTTTTTTACATGGCAGCAAAGGACACATATTTACCTATTAATGCAAAAAAAAGAGATTATTTACTTCTCAATGAACACAAAACTTAACAAATTGAGTCATTGTATTGAAAATTGCTGCAATATAGTTTTTGTGTGCGGGACACTATTAGTAACATCGAGGGGGGGGGGGGAGTCCCCCCTCCCCGAGGAGGTACATTGCGAAACATGCAATCAATCGAAATATTTTCCTATGTCATTTAAAATGAAGGATAACATGTCATAATTGTGATCATTTGCACCAACGATACAGATATTTCAATTATTATTTTTTTTTCAAAATGGAATCGTTTGATTCAATCGGTAAACGTATAAGAGGTATGATAACGCATGATAAACGTAAGAGGTGATTTGAAAGGACCAGGGAAATAGTCTTCATATTTCAGAACATCACTTTATCTGAGAATGAAAAAGTATTATAGAAAATAAGATTCTGAATTAATGCATCAGGATATGACCTAAAGAGATATCAGGGTGATATTTAAAAATAAATGCTTAAATGGAAAAGGGATTTAAATAAAAGGATTACAGCCTTTGAATATCATATAAAATACATTTAAAAGCACAACATATGTTTTATGTTAAAAGGAAAACACCAGCCTAGCTATTTCATTTCTTACTTCCATGAAATTGGTGTTTTGCTCAATAAAAATATTGCTGATTAGTTCCCGTTGCCTCCTGCAGTATTGGAACTTTTCCCTTTTCTTATATTGCTCTCATTCTTACCACCATTTTATTTTTTCCCGGGAGTTCTTTCAGTGAGTAATACAGGTTCATGCAAAATGATATTTGTATGTTTGCAAGCCAGCTGCTGAAGACATGAGAACTGAGCATATTTTGTGAGTCGTGGAATATTTGCGATGAGAAGTAAAAGATGGCAGCCAAAAGGTTATCTTAACACAATTTGTAAAGCAGTGAAATTTTATTTATCTTCCTTTGCAAAAATTGGATATTGGTATAAGGTAATAAAGTTTTATTCTGGAATTGAGATATTTATTTTAGTCACAGTACCCGCCGAAAGGGGGCTTTCCTCAATCCCGATATCCATGCAGAAAACTGTATGATGAACCAGCTTTGCGATTTTTAAACGCTTCGATACTAAATAGAATATGAAAATAATAATACTTTATGTACGCTGTAATTTTGCATACCTCTTAGGTGACCGTTAATATCACTCATATCACGCAGCCGGCAAATTTATACAATAATCGAATAGATAGTGACAAAATGATAATATATTAAATTAATCGCATTATAACAGAACAAATTTAAACAATAGTATGTTTATAGTAACAGAATAATTGATTATAAATCTTGGAAATTGAATATTGGCTGCATTGTGACTATGAACTTCGCCATTCTAGCTCAGTAGTTATACAGATTAGTTCACAAAAGTTAGAAAAATTATAAGACATACCAAGAAGGCTTATTGCTGTGAGTGCAGCTATCAACTATTCGGAGATGAAGAACGCAAAAATATGCGAGACATGCGTGTCTGAAGCTGGTAGTTGCAGTGGGATCGCGATTCCTTAGCAGTTTGGATTATATCCATCTGTTACAATTTTTAAGTTGCCTAAGTTATCATACGAAATGTTAAGTAATATGTTCGTAAGTTATCTTGCATAAATATTTTTACATATTACGTGTTGCGTTTATTTCAAATGGCAATAAAAAAAAAACTCATTATTTTTAGTGAAAATTAATCATAGGAAGACATCGAGTGAGATATTGTACTTTTGCTCTAAATATGTTCTCTTTTTTTTGAAGAATTTATGTTTTAGACTCTTATTTTCACAACGAGTTTATACCATTATATTCAATATATAAATTGAATTGAAAATCCGTTACTTGTCTGTCTAATTGCATCATCATCACAAGAGGCGATTTCTATAAAAATAAAGAAATCTATAAAATTCTGTCCTTGTAGTAGGCACCACTTAAATTTCAAGCAATCCTCTGTATTTTTATCTGTCTGTTTTCGAATCATTTTAGCAGCTTCTTCACTTTGAACATGACCTAAGAGTTAGTTATATGATTCGAGAAACCAACCAGATACGATCTTTCTAAAAACCTCTAATTCAACAAGACCATACTGTTTCAAATTCTCATTGTTGTTTTCATTGTTTCAACCACTTTACAATACTGCAATCCAAAATTCGATAAGGTGACCCGATCGTTATTGTGCTTCTATCTCTAAATTTGTGGAAGCTCCACAAATTAACGAAATAAAAATAAACTCTTTAATCTCAAGTCCCATAAATGAAAATTTTCTTCATTTCTGCCCCTAAAAAGAAGATCAGAAATGTAACTCTACAAATAATCTATTGTTTAACTGTAAAGTAGTTATTATCTATAAAAATAAAATTGTAAGTTGTGCTTCTGTCTATTTTCTCAGCACCAGAGAATTATCGTCTTTTCTTTCTAAGATATTTTAAAATTTCAAGCAAGAAAAACTCCAAATATCGAAAGTTCTCCGCAAATTGTGAATTAAATTATATATACCGCATATATTTCGTAATTATTCCGTACGAAGACATGTATACAGCTAGTACTACCTTAAATAACTTGGAGTCTGTCGTAACTCGACTGTCTAATACGAGAAATCATTTTTAAGTTGCTTGTAAGTAATTTTTATTTTCAAATTTTTCAAAAAAATTTTAAATTATCTTTATTGCTGGTCCAAGCGATAACAATTATAGCATATTACACCTAAAAAATCTTTCGATTGGTGCCAATTTTGACAATGTACCCTTTTGGGAAGTATCTTGCCCTCCGAGGGGACTAATGACATAAAGAACAGAAAAATCATATGGCGGCTATTTTTCATTACAACGATTTTATCTGTTAAAATTCATAATTCTTGAACCACAAATAACTCCCCTTTATATATAAATAATATGTCAAATTTTTGTCCTATACTGCAAGGATAAGAAAACATAAAATTTCAAATAAATTTCAGAGTATTTGGTTGAATTTCAGAAAATTTTCTTCTAGTTACAGATTTTTATTAAACAAAGCTAGATATAAAATTTTATGAAAATCCGTGAATATTTGTGGCAGTCCTTTTGTACAAAACAACCGATCACAGACAGACATACAGACGGAGATCACTCTAAAAATAATGGAAACGTGTTTATAAGGGCCTACATAATATATCGGAATCAAAATTTCAAAATACAAAACTTTCATGAAAGCAATATTTTCTCTATACTACATTCTGTAGTATGAGAAAGGATTTCTTAAAAAAAGTTAACAATTCCACACATAAACGTTATCCTTGAAAATTTATCAACATTCTCATCAGTTTAATCTCCAACATTATCCTCAGATACATGAGGAAAAGCTCGGTCTAGCATCTGCTTTTAAGATCCCTGTAATTTTAAAACCGGCACCTCTTCCTTTATGAGGCGAAAATAATGTACTACTAAAATCGAAAGACTTCGTAAAATGTCATGTATACCCACCTACTGAGACGTATAGGTGGTATTTCCTTGCATGTGTTTTGTGAGGTTTTGATTGGAGAATGAGATTTGTGTTGAGTAACCTAAAAAAAGAAATACAGTCTACTCGAAATGGTAACAGTAGGGTTAGTATGCATTTTACGTTTTGAGATAAAGCAATAATTTTTATTAGGCTTGTATTTTCTGCGAATGTTTTATAGTTGTTATAATTACACCAGTTGTATAATGAAAGATTTCATATAATAGAACTTTTCGAATTTTGATTCAGCAGTTAATTGTAACCGCAAACAAAAGTCCAGAAACTTCAAATCTAATTAAATCATAAAATGTTTTTTATAATTTTAAGCATATGTTGAATATAGATTCGATTTTTTCAGATTTTTCATCCAAGCAGAACTTCTTATGTTATACCTTTGTTAACCCTTCAACGCTCCCACTTCGTACTGATTACACCCTTTGAAATGGAAGCTCCAATAATGCACATAATAATGTCGTACATGCACTATGTCTCTACCTAACCTCTCTGGTGATACAAACTAATGATAGTGGAGTGGCCGGATGAAGCTCTATCTACTGAGTTTCTGAGACGATTATCTTTCTCTCTGTATATTCGAGATGGACCGTACACATTCTTTTCTCATATAACAATTATTACAATTTTGGCATTATTCATCTGTAATAAAATGTAATAGAAGGCCATCATATAATTGAGGAAGATTGCCTCCCATCTGACCGTTTGCAGCACATCCTCTCCTAATATCCACACACACATGCAAGTCACACACCTCTCCCAATCATTATTACTAATTTTATATGATATCCTAAAGAAACATACATAATACATACTATACCATTCCCTAGCACGATAAAATTAATTCGGTTTCATTATTTCGGGATATTTCAAAAATTCTTAAATTCGTCATCAAACGTTTCACACAAGGAATTGTCTGTCTATCCTGGATCATTACAGAATTAATATTATTTAATTTGCTGATGCTTTTTAGGGGCACAGCTTTCTGGAAAGACGATTATGAAAATCTAGTACACAAAACCAATTTTTATATATTTTATGTAAATTATATTTTTAGAATATTATTGGAATATATACACACTACATGAATAATACCTCTTTTTTTTTCAATGTTTTGCAACCTGATGCTCTATAGGGTTTTAGAATAAAGTTATTCGTTTCGGGTTTGAGTAAGATTCGACCAAGTAGCCTCGAAAAGTTTTACTTAAGACCTACCGGGCAATTAATTAAAATATTGAAAATTTAGACTTGAAATAGCAGAATTGGCCAAATGTACACTTGGAAGTTATTTCAATTTTCATATTTTTCCATAATCACTTTATCACCTGCTAAAATAGTGATATCGAATAAAATCATCTTCTTAAAAATTTATTGTAAATAAGCACTCTCTCAATACCGAAGAAGTACTCTGAATTTGTAAAAAGGGAGTGGCTAAAAAGGAACGTGAGCGTTATTGTTCAAAATCATAGGGTGAGGAGATAAAACTACATACTGAGAGAATGTTAATATCATTTGAAACAATAATTCAGATTTCGCTGCGATAAGATTAGGATCCTGCATTAATGTATTTCTCTGGTGAAACGCTTAAAACATATATTTAAACTGTCAATTTTGTGTAAATAATTTGATATCGCAATGCAAATTAGAACTGATATAATAAGGAATATTCATATTTATTCAAAGTTATTTTTTCTTTCAAATTATTTTTATCTTCATATATTCTGAACTCAGTTCTACAACTGTGAAAGAATACTAATTAATTACACTGACAATTAAAGAATCAATCAAGATTCATTTATTATCAGTGTAATTAATTAGTATTTTTTTAAAAATAATCAAATATACATATACTCAATACTACGCTTCTCTATTACACCAAATGGAAACAAAAGGCGTTCTACTAATACTAGATACAGCTATATATAATTTTCATGGTTATGGTATTAACAAGTGTTTCACCCAGAAAAGTTTTGTCTCCTTATCTCTAACGCCAGGTAGCAAAACAATTCGTCAAAAAGTCTATAAAGTTTAAATTTTACCAATATCTGTAGAATAAAATAGAGTGCAAAGAATTGGAGACACCTAGTAGGATTTAAATCGTTAAATCGCAATTAAGAATATTATTGCATAAGAATATATTCCATAAGAATAGTGATTTTAGAAATCACTAAGAAATGATTTCTTCTAGTTGTATCATATTTATATAAAAATTTCCGTGGATTCAATCAATAAAACTTTTCACATCTTTCGTGTGTGAAAAGGCGCTGTATTTTTAGAACTTATCTGTCATTAACGGATGCTTGTTAAAGTCCGAAACTTGCTACTGATTTACTGAAAAGGAAAGAGAAATAAAGAATGTGTTTGATTTGACGTCAATTCATTCTGAAAATATTTCAAAATGGATACTTTTTATCCATTAAATATATTAAAAATGTGATATGGATAAACTAATGGGTACTCATAGATTGCATTACTTAAAATATCTGGAGTGAGCAGCACAAAACACCCACAGATTGAAGTTAACATTTTACAATCTTTTATTCAACAGTATCTGGGTTTTGTTGTCAGTGTGATTGAAATCTTTGAGGCCGTAGTTAATTAAGTACCATTAATCGCATCACAGTAACATGAAATTTGGTGTGTCGTTATATTTTAAGGTATATTTCTTTTTATTTTTCAAACCTCATTGTTCTAGTCTACATAATTTTTTCTATCTAGAAATTTGCAAAAAATTTATTTATTTTTCCTGTAGGAGTGTTATCTTCCCTAATTTTAACAAGTTTAAATATTTAAACACATAACAAAGCATTTTTAAGATGCAAAACATCCGCTTGATTATTAAAATATTCTGTCATAAAAAATTATTTTTAGTTTCATATTTCCCGTATGGCTTACGCGTCCGTCTATAAACAGAAAATGATTTATCTGAGAATATCAAAACATTCAGTTGATATGAAATCGTTCCACAATCATATTGTCTCGTTTTGACACACGCCCCTGATCCCCGGGTTCGATTCCAGCCACTGCCAAAACTGCCGCCGTGTTCATACGGAGTACGATCACGTTAAACATGTGGGTCCGAAAGTCCTTCCGAGAGGTTGGTGGTAGGGGAAGGAGGGTACGGTCCCTGTGGATGCCTCCCCCACTGGGTTCCGGTCTAAATTGGGTGGCACTTCCCGACCGTCCAAACAGTTACCTTACACCTTTCTGGTAGGTCGGACGGTCTGGGTTTCAACAACAACAACAACACGCCCCTGATCAAACTTCTCCCGAGTGTCACCTTAAATAACGTTCGGTGCGTTCTCCAATCTAATTAAATTTATGCTTCGAACCCCTGTCCTAGGAAGTAGAAATAGATGCCCTTGATTCCTATCAGATTATATTTTCCGCTGTAATATCGGTGTATCTCGATTGTCCTTGCAATTTATTCTCCACGTATATCACTCGCTTGATGAAACTCTTGGTATTTGGGATCTTGAGCAGATTCAATGGAAGGTTGTCAGATTCTCTCAGAGTCATATTAGTCACGGTATGCCAAATTGTAGAGCGCTGATCTCGAGAATCAAAACTCGCAAGGACTTTGATAGATCGGATTTCACGCATCAGGTACCCAAGAGATGTTTTAAATATGACTGTATTTCACGGAGGCGTAAACTATACGTGAGAATTTAAACGTTTATGCTCCAAAATGGAATAAAATTTTCATCATTTTAGCTATTATCAAATGACTGGATACTTTCTAAGTACTTTAAACTTTCTCATGGTACAGAATATAGTATAAAGCACTGTTTTCACAAAAATTAACTTCCTCATGATTTTAATGTCAATATATGTTTCAGGGGCACCTGAATACGTTTTGTCTAATTTTAGTGTAATATCACTCGGTCTTTCTGTGGTAAAGTTCTTGTGTAGAGTATAGCAGCCACATATATTATTAGATTTTTCCGAAACATTATATCCGTCATCAAAAAATCAAGCACTGGATAGAATTTTTTTGAATACGAATAAAATCTTCGAAATTCGTCCGAAATTTTATATTTTTTTAACATTGCAGCATAGGACGCAAATTGACATAATCATACATAAAAGAAGTAATTTATGGCTCAATAATCTGGAAATTTTATGGTTTCAATCATTATAATGAAAAATAGCCGCGTTAAAATTTTTGTGTTCGTGACGTCATTAGCATCCGCGAGAGGTCGGGAGAAGTTACCCTCCGGAGGAGCGACATTGTCAAAGTTGGTATCATTCGAAAGATTTCTTCAAGCCCTTTAAAATAAAAATAAATACTCTATAATTACGCTCATGTGAACCAACAATACATATTTATTTTTCAAAATAAAAAATAACATGCTACATAAAAATGGATTCTGATATGAAAAAGTCGAGTGAAGCCACACTGCAGTTAATTTAATTCGGTAACGGCAGCAAACCTATAGATTTTAAATGAGATTAAGTTAAACAAGGTGATTTAAAAAAGGTGGGCCAAACTGTAAGAGGTGGTAGTACACACCAAACTCAGCATTTGTCACCATAGTTTACCGGATCGGAAATGAAACGTAAAGGCGCTGGAGGGCGCTACATGGTGAGACCGATGAGGTGAGGTGAAAACACAAGAATGGTTTCGAAGTTATAAAATGACAATTAATAAACAATAATTTCAGTAATAGCTCAAAAGAACGGCTGTCGATCTGAATGCATGTCTCACAGCGGCGATGGGGTGATATTGAACAGACCAGGCATGCCGCGCTCTTCTGCAGGAGGCGCCGAAATTCTGACGATGTGTTTGTTCCTCTTCTGATTCAAGGAGAGTATCGTAAATGAGACTCTTGAGATATCCCCCAAAAAAAAGTCAAGACGCGACAGATCGCGATCGTGGGGACCAAGCTATGGGACCACCTAGTCCAATCCACCGACCCGGTAAAGTGATGTCCAGATAGTTCCTTACCTCTCCGCCAAAACGGAGGCGAGATGTAAGGAATTGCATAAGGGTTCTTTTCTTTCCCCAGATGAAATTTTTTACTTAGTTGTCTTCTTCAACCAGAAAATAACAACCAGAGTGACGCTTTTATGATTGCGGAGCGGCACTCCCAAATGATTTATAACGTCACTGTAACGCCGTTACATTTCATTTCAGACCCGGTAATCTATAACGAAAATGCTTGGTTCGGTGTGTACTACCACCTCGTAAAGTTTGGCTCATATCGTTTTAATCGCCCTGTATAAAAATATTTTAATTCATATTATTATTTTCCCCAATATCGAACCTTGTAAAGTCATTTGTTAGACAACCCAGACTTTTATTTTCATTAAGCGATACTCCATTAATCGGGTATATTTGTTGTTAGATTGATTGGTGATAATTTAAGATATTTTTTAAATCGATATCCCTCTAAGCTAGTTTGGTTGTATTGGCTCATTCCCATGGGCGTGAAGCTTTCTGCATAAATGTCTTCACAAACTCTTGCGAACATTTTCGATCTCAGCACCTGCGATTTCTAACTCCATTATTTTTCGCGACAGAGACACTCCCTTTGTGAAGCTCAAATTATAAGGTTTCACCTAAAAATGAGTTCGATCGCAAGCACGTCATTTGTTTAAGCAGGGGTGGATCTTGACATTTGCATGAGTCAAGCAAAAGATTTTTGTTCTCCTCCGCATAAGAAAAGATACCTAAAAATACTAAGAAATTGCGTAATGAAGAGCGTGAAGAGTGTTCAATTTAAAATCGTTATTCTAAGATATTCGTGAAATTGAAATTTCAAGATGAATCTAAATAAAAAATATTATCATCTTACATGATTAAGAAAAATATGTGTATGTGTGTGCGTGTGTGAAGGTAGTGTATTTCTGTGTGAAGGTAGTGTGTTTGTGTGTGTGATGGTGTGTTTATGTTTGTGTCTATGAAAGTGTGTTTTTGTGTGAGGGTGCTATTGTGTGTGTGTGTGAGAGAATGTGTTCGTGTGGGTGTATTGTATGGGTGTATGGTCATGGAATTAGGTACACAGGTATCTCAGAACACAAAAAGGTGCATCTAAGCATTATTTCTTTTAATTTTGAATTTCTTTATCAGTTACTTCATGTTTTAACACGATTTAAAACTATTCATACAAATCAATTCCTTAGCAATCTAAAATATTATCACTAAATATCCATTTTTAAAGGTCGAAGAAAGTTCTTTACAACAATGTTTGAATGAAATCCGAGTGATTATTCCTTCATATTTATTTTTGTGATACATTGAAATTTGTATTGTTCACATGATATATATATATATATATATATATATATATATATATATATATATATATATATATATATATATATATCATGTAATCATTTATTATCAGTATACACTGAGAAATAAATGATTCAAAGATATCATGTTCCAAAAAACAATAGTATGGCAAAATTTTTGCCATCAATAAATCGCGCACGTGTAAGTTGTTGCGAACTTGTAAAATGCTTTTGAGTTCCATTTCCTACTCCTTACTTTTCTCTTTTTCAATCATCGAAGGAGAAAACAAATCATTCGACGGAGAAATCATTCGACGGAGAAAACACCCATACAGGTATCATTTCCCATGACGTGGGACTAGGGTTTCCAGAATGCCGACAAAAGGTTTCTAGATTAGGTGATTTATTGCCAATTTGGCGACATTTGGTAACTTACCAAAGGATCGATAAGCACACCGAGATAATCGATATTCAACGAGATATTAGAGATTTCCAGAAAATCTACGTAGAATCTATAAAAGGAATCATCACTCAGTTGGAGAGTAGTTGGCGAGATAGGAGCTACATTGAACTTTTGACTTTCGTCATATGCAGAAGTTCCGAAGTGGGTTGACATATTTGGCTATTTATCGTCAATTGGAAATATTCGGTAACATTTCGATGGTTCGAGAAAAATACTGAAATAACAAATATTCTACGAGATATAAGGGGGTTTCTCTATAGACTCTAGAGAGACTCTCTATAGACTTTCTGGAGGTTTCTATAGAGAGTCCAAAAAAAAGGTCATCACTTAGTCGGGGAGCAATACGAGCGACATTTAACAGTGATATTCGTCAATGGTTTGATAATTGTAGCGGTTGTTTTGTGAAATGATTTTCCTCAATATTTTGAGAATTGCATCAGTATTTTGTGAAATTTGTGAAGCATTTAATTGTTGTTTTACAGTATATTTTTCCTGTTTACTCTGTGATTGAGAATAAATTTGTAAGTTATCCAGAAATTTGGACACATTCTTGTAACCTGAGCGCACACCCAGGATTCCAGGGGATACGTAGTAACAACTGGTGTCAGAAGTGGGATAAGGAACCTCAAAGCATTTTACAAACTCGCAACCGATGCCAGTATACAGGGATACATTTTGATGCCAGTATACAGGGTTGAAACACATTATTTTGACCATCTCCTACTTTTGACTTCAACAGCGCATATCCAATGAAAAAATCACGTCTGGTGAGCTGGCTTAGTGGGTATTTATAAGATGTGTAATATGAATTTTTAAAACATACCCCTGTCATGGCTAAAAAAAGTGATTTATCAGATTTGGAAAAGGGATGATTATCAGGTTTCGGGAAGCGGACGGCAGTATTTTTTAAACAACGCAGTTTATGAACTGCTTGCGTGCAGCTGTGATTAAAGTGTATCATCAATGGAGAAATGGCACCATTGATAGTAAGAGACGTGGAAACTGTGGAGCACCACGCGCCTCTGATATGAGAAGTGAACGTCTGTCCAGAAGTTGTGAGGGCCGATCGCTGTACTCCAATGGAGCAACTCGCTGACCGACTGCACTAGGTGGCTACAGGAAGAATGTTTCAAACGACAGTTCAGCGAACCCTGCTGCGTGTGGACCTCCGAAACAGATGGATAGTCTCTGCGCCTATATATTTACGGAAGTTCATCGACAGAAAGACTTACATTTGCACGAAAATATCGGAAATGGATCTCCGTTGATTGGCAAAAGATTGTCTTCCGATCAGTCAGGTTTTCTGTTTCATCAAACGGTTGGACGTTGGCGGATAAGGCGTGAAAGATAGGAGAACAAACATTCACCAACCACTGCTGGACGAACACGAGGCGGTGGGGGCAGCGTTATGATCTGGGGAATGTTTTCGTGGGATTCTCTAAGTCCACTCATACCTGTAGAATACACAGTCAACCACATTCATGATGAATCCATCTTTACAGACCACGTGCACCCATACATGCTGATTGTCTTCCCTGAGGCGGATTGTATCTACCAGTAAGACAATTCTACGTGTCAGAGAGCGTTAATTGTTCGAGTTGGTTGGAGGAGCACTATGAAGACTTCAAAGCATTTCCCTGACCCCTAGTACCCCGGACATAAACCCACTGGAGCATCTATGAGACCACCGAGATCGAGAATTTCGCTGCACGGATTCTTCGCTACTCTCACTCTAGCAGATGTCTGATGCACTGCAATCAGCATAGCTCCAAATAACTGTGAACACCTTCCAGCATCTTATTAAGTCACTCATAGCCCGTCTGGCTGCTGTCCGATTACTCAAGATATTACCTGGTGGTCACAATATCGTGAATCGATGTATATGTTTGAGGACCTCCTGAACTCATTTTAATTATTTTTAGAGTGTTGTCTATCAGTCTGTCTTGATGTCTGCCTGTGGTCGATTTTATGTGTAAACAATAGCTGCCATAAATATTAATGGATTTTTATTAAAATTTTCTGGCTTAGTTAACGAAAGTTCTAGAGCAAGACCAAATTTTTTTAACTCGAATGAAGACATATTTATTCAAAAAGTGTATTCGACATTTTATATTTTTTAGCATAGCAGCAGAGAAAAACATGTGACACATTTTTTTCATGAAAGAGGTTATTTTTAACTCATCAAAAAACTATACAATTTCAGTCATTATAGTGAAAAGTTGTCTGGATACATATTTTTATATTCCTGGCGTCATCAACCCTCGAGGCGGTGGTAAGTTATCCTCGGAGAAGGTACATTTTCAAACTTGTGTAGTCTTTTATGTTACATTTTGGCAAGTTTTGAGAGCTATTTTGTAAAATAAGCAAATTCTTTTTTCCGAATCGTACCGAAATTCAATCAGCACCACGATAACCTACATCTACCAAATTTTGTGAAATTTGGTCAATTAGTTTTTCAACTAGAGTGGATACATATGATTTTTGCGGATCATTTTGCAAGAAAAGGCAAGTTCTTTTTTCCGAATCGTACCAAAATCTAACCAGCAGAAGGGTAACACTTACCTACTAAATTTTTATGAAATTCGATCAATTACGTTTTGAGTTAGAGTGGATACATACATTGAACAGACAGACATACACACAGGCGTTACGCTAAATATTAGTTTTTAGTGTTTTAGGCTGCTCGAAAAGTGTAGATTTGTCAAAAATTCAACTAGCAATTTTTGACATGATTCCAATACTTTCTCTATACATTGCCATGATTACCATGTATTGTCTGGAAAATCAAAATCGATAAATAAGACATAGCAAAAAAAATGCGTCACGAAACGCCTTGAAAGATATCTGAATGTAATTTAAAAATAAATACTTAAATGGAAAAGGTATTTAAATAAGCGCATTATAGCAACTAAATATCATACGAAGTAAATTTTAAAACTCAACATATTTTTATAGCTAAAGTACAATATCGATCTGGCTATTTCATTTCTTGTCTCCATGAAATCGGTGTTTTTTTCAATAAAAATCCCGCTGAGTTGTTCTCGTTGCCATCAGCAGCACTGGAACTTTTCTCTTCCTTATATTGCTCTCCTTTTTATCGCCATTTTATATGATCACTGAATCATTTCAGTGAGTAACGCGAGTTCAGGCGGAATTATTTTTGTATATTTGCTTCCCAGCTGCTGAAGACACGAGAACGGAGCATAATTTGCTGAGTTAAAGAATCTTTATGCGGAGTAGTAAAAATGGTGTATATATATATATATATATATATATATATATATATATATATATATATATATATATATATATATATATATATATAACTTAAATATTATATTAATACAATTTGTAAAGTCGTCAGTTTTTTACAAAGACTGGATAAGGATATTAGTTAATAAAATTTTATTTCGAAATTTTTTTAATTGAACTATTTATTGTAGTCACAGTGCCGTTGATAGGAGGGGGGGCGTTCCCAAGAAATCACGATTTACATGCAGAAAACAGCATGGATGAACCGGTTTTACTATTTTTCCACGCTTCAACACTACATAGATGAGGGCATGAATACTTTATGTGTGCCATAATTTTGCAAGCCTCTGTGGTGACCGTTAAAATCACTCATAGTACCAAACGGCAAATTTGAAGGAATAATCGAATGAATAGTGAGAGAATGATAATGTATTAAATTAATTGAATGATAATAGGATACATTAAAACGAATGATATAATTATAATAACAGAATAATTGATTTCAAACATTGGACAGTGAATACTTGTGGCTCTGTGAATAAGAAATTCCAGTTTGAGTTTAGTAGTTACTGAGTGTAGTTCACAAAGGTTGAATTATGACACATACCAAGGTTTATTACTGCCAGTACAACTTTTAACTATTCCGTACTGAAGAACGCTAAAATCTGCTAGACATGCCTCTAATGCTGATAGTTGCACTGAGATCGCGGTTCCTTATCAGTCGCCGTCTGAACTTATATTGAATTTTACAAATTTTACATTCCTTTTCTTACTTCTTCCGACTTTGATGGCAAAGTAACTGCTTATCATGGAACAACTGGAAGTCCGTTACGATTAATTCAAGAAGCAGTCATATTATCAGCCTCCTGGGAAGCAATGCAGTCTATTGATTCAATTGAGTCTTCTATCTCAAAAGGCACCTAACAAGGTCGATATCCCTTTTAAAATGAAAAAAAGGAACATACATTGTTCTTTAATAGATATCTGAAATTTGCGATGATTACAGCTGAAACGATAAGGAGGATATGCTGACAAAAAATGGCTCCAGCTAGCAGGTAGTGAAAAATCTTTCATACTGCATAGCTTTTCGTCAAAAATTCTAAATTTAAAAATTCCCCAAAATCTGCCAAAGAGAATCACTTCAAAGAATTGGAGACACCTAGTTCGGTTTAAATCGCAATTGAGATTTCTATCGCATACGAATATATTCCGTAAGAAAAGTGATTTTAAAAATACCTAAGAAAAGATTTCTGCCATTTATATCACATACTTCATTTTTTATATAAAGTATTCCGTGGATTCAATCTGTAAAACTTTACGAATCCTTCGAGTGAGTAAAGATGCTGTATTTTCATAACGTATCTTTCATTAAAGTATGCTTTTTAAAAGTACGAAAATTCTTACTGATAGTTGAACTTGTTACTAATAAATTGCATTACTTAAAATGTCTGATATGAGCAGTCCATGACTTTTCCTTCAGATTGAAGTTCACATTTTACAATATTTTATTTAATATCAACAGGTGTTTGTTGTCACTGTGATTCAAATCTTTGAGGCCGTAGTAAATTAAGTACCATTAATCATAGTAACATGAAATTTGGTATGTCGTTATATTTTAAGGTGTATTTTAATTTTTTTTAACCTCATTGGGCTGGTCCGTCCAAGGCCCGTTGCAGAAATTACTTTTCTCGAGAACATCTACAAAGTCCAAATTTTGTATGTCTTTGCGTTTTATGGTATATTGTAATTCTTTACATTTTTTACCTTGTCGGGCTAGCCCATCTAGGTAGGAATGTACTCCTATTAGGAGAATATTTCGAAAACTGGATTTGACCATGCCTATTTTCCTCACTGGGACATCAATTTAGATATTTAAATATTGGTTGGACTATCACGTGTAATGTCTCAAATGCAAAACAGATGTCGCTCCAGAGAGAATATTTCTAAATATATAAATTTAAATATTTATACGGACCTTTAATATATTTCGGTAATATATTACAGATATAAAATTCATAAAAAATGTTTTTATTTGCTTAATTATCTTTGGATTTTTGAATCTCGTTCCAGATCGCTGCACTAAATGGAAGACGCAGCTAAATAAAATAATGATATAAATTCTTATAAAGAGACAAACAGTTTCAAAGATTGAGCAATTTTATACTGCGAACTTTTTGGATGTTTGTTGTTCGTTTACGGAGATAAGCAATTATTCGTCTTCAATTTTTACATTTGCCAAATTGAAATTAATTCGGATTTATATCTTTTCATGCAAGTAGCAAAAATATATTTTTATAAATTTTTACTATCTGCCATATTAAAAATGAAATTCATGTCAATGTTAAAAGTCGAATTTTTAAAGCAATCTAATTCTATTTTCCATACAAGAATCACTGACTATTCATTTTTTACTTCTTAGTTGTGTGAAATAATTAAAAAGTAAAAATGATAATACTATGCTTGAAAAGTCTTTGAATAATAAGCGTGTTCAAGGGGTTAATAATAAATAGTACCGCGAAACTTTGAAATTCGAGTAATATTGAAATCGGAAATATGCATCCCATTTTAAATTGATAATTTTTATCTGAATATCTATACAGATTTTTAGTTATAATTTTATACAAAAAAAGGAAAAATTGTGTTTTGCATTTTAGAATAACTTCTATGCAGCTCTACTTATTACCCAGACCGTCCAACTCACCAAAAGACAGAACAGTTATACCGAACGGCAGGGGAAAAACATAGAAATAGCAATAAAACAGACCAACATAGATTAAGTAACAAAACAGAGTAACACAGAAAGATTAATAAAACATAGTAATAATAACAACAAGATAAACACAAAAAGTTAAATAATAAAAATCCATTCAAACTTCAAAAACATTTCTCCCGAACAATATGTCCAACACTCTTGTAAGTCAGCACTATTCAGGGATGCTAAAATTAACAACACTTGCATATACAAGATTTAATGTACTAATGTACAGCTTGCTCATAATACCCTCCGTCATCAATACACACATTTTAATTTGAGCCAAAACATTTTCCCGAACATTGACAAGCATTGAAAATGTGAATGTGTTACAGACCCTGATATTACGAATTTGTGATAGATATATATTGCCCTCTATATACGAGTTTCGTTTTTTATTCCTTGTGTCGATCCCCACTTATTTAACAATACCCAATAACTTTGTAATTAGATTCTTTCTTCTGTCTCACTTTGCTGCCGAATTCATCAACCTAACTTTTTAAAATATCCACTAAAGGCGCTGCAATCACTTTTATTCGATTGGACATGATCACTTTAGAGTAGAGGTAACTAACGCGTACACTAATGGGCGCATTCTTTCATAGTTATTGGTGTGCTTAATTAATTTCCTAGCAATCCTGTTTATTAGGATAAAGTTTAAAATCCTATATCTCAAATTTGATATAATTATATGATTATTTCAAAAAATCGTATTAAAGTTTTAACAGTAACGTTTACTTTCTCGTAAATATAGCGAAAGTAGTGTTACAAGAAAATTTTCTAATTCAATGTATTGATGCCAGTATATATTTAAGGACCTCCTGAAAAAGATTTGACTATTTTCAGAGTGATGCCTGTATGTCTATCCGTGGTTTATTTCTTGTGTGCAGAATAGCTGTCACAAGTATTAATAGATTTTCACGAAACTTTATATCCGGCTTTGTTGACGAAAAATCAAGAACTAGATATATGTTTTTTTCTAATTCGAGAGAAAACTTATTTATTTGAAAAAATTATTTGATATTTTATATTTTTTAACATCGCAGCAAAGGACACATATTTACCTATTAATGCAAAAAAGGGATTATTTATTTCTCAATGAACACAAAACTTAACAAATTGAGTCACTGTATTGAAAATTGCTGCAATATAGTTTTTGTGTGCGGGACACCATTAGTAACATCGAGGGTGGGAGTCCCCCCTCCCCGAGGAGGTACATTGCGAAACATGCAATCAATCGAAATATTTTCCTATGTCATTTAAAATGAAGGATAACATGTCATAATTGGATCATTTGCACCAACGATACGGATATTTCAATTATTATTTTTTTCAAAATGGAATCGTTTGATGCAATCGATAAACGTATAAGAGATATGATAACGTATGATAAACGTAAGAGGTGATTTGATAGGACCAGGGAAATAGTCTTCATATTTCGGAACATCACTTTATCTGAGAATGAAAAAGTATTATAGAAAATAAGATTCTGAATTAATGCATCAGGATATGACCTAAAGAGATATCAGAGTGGTATTTAAAAATAAATGCTTAAATGGAAAAGGGATTTAAATAAAAGGATTACAGCCTTTGAATATCATATGAAATACATTTCAAAGCACAACATATGTTTTATGTCGAAAGGAAAATACCAGCCTGGCTATTTCATTTCTTACTTCCATGAAATTGGTGTTTTACTCAATAAAAATATTGCTGATTAGTTCCCGTTGCCTCCTGCAGTATTGGAACTTTTCCCCTTTCTTATATTGCTCTCATTCTTACCACCATTTTATTTTTTCCCGGGAGTTCTTTCAGTGAGTAATACAGGTTCATGCAAAATGATATTTGTATGTTTGCAAGCCAGCTGCTGAAGACATGAGAACTGAGCATATTTTGGTGAGTCGTGGAATATTTGCGATGAGTAGTAAAAGATGGCAGCCTAAAGGTTATTTTAACACAATTTGTAAAGCAGTGAAATTTTATTTATTTTCCTTTGCAAAAATTGGATATTGGTATAAGGTAATAAAGTTTTATTCCGAAATTGAAATATTTATTGAAGTCACAGTACCCGCCAAAATGGGGGTTTCCTCAATCACGATATCCATGCTGAAAACTGTATGGATGAACCAGCTGTGCGATTTTTAAACGCTTCGATACTAAATAGAATATGAAAATAATAATACTTTATGTACGCTATAATTTTGCATACCTCTTAGGTGACCGTTAATATCACTCATATCACGCAGCCGGCAAATTTATACAATAATCGAATAGATAGTGACAAAATGATAATATATTAAATTTATCGCATTATAACAGAACAAATTTAAACAATAGTATGTTTATAGTAACAGAATAATTGATTATAAATCTTGGAAATTGATTATTGGCTGCACTGTGACTATGAACTTCGCCATTCTAGCTCAGTAGTTATACAGATTAGTTCACAAAATTTAGAAAAATTATAAGACATACCAAGGAGATTTATTGCTGTGAGTGCAGCTATCAACTATTCGGAGATGAAGAACGCAAAAATATGCGAGACATGCGTCTCTGAATCTAGTCTTTGCAATGGGATCGCGATTCCTTAGCAGTTTGGATTATATCCAGCTGTTACAATTTTTAAGTTGCCTAAGTTATCATACGAAATGTTAAGTAATATGTTCGTAAGTTATCTTGCATAAATATTTTGACATATTACGTGTTGCGTTTATTTCAAATGGCAATCACAAAAAAACTCACTATTTCTAGTGAAAATTAATCATAGGAAGACATCGAGTGAGATATTGTACTTTTGCTCTAAATATGTTCTCTTTTTTTTGAAGAATTTATGTATTAGACTCTTATTTTCACAATGAGTTTATACCATTATATTCAATGTATAAATTGAATTGAAAATCCGTTACTTGTCTGTCTATTTACATCATCATCACAAGAGACGAATTCTATAAAATTCTGTCCTTGTAGTAGGCACCACTTAAATTTCAAGCATTCCTCTGTACTTTTATCTATCTGTTTTTGAATCATTTTAGCAGATTCTTCACTTTGAACGTGACCTGAGAGTTAGTTATATGATTCGAGAAACCAACGAGATACGATCTTTCTGAAAGCCTCTAATCCAACAAGACCATACTATTTCAAATTCTCATTGTTGTTTTCATTGTTTCAACCACTTTACAATACTGCAATTCAAAATTCGATAAGGTGACCCGATCGTTATTGTGCTTCTATCTCTAAATTTGTGGAAGCTCTACAAATTAACGAAATAAAAATAAACTCTTTAATCTCAAGGCCCATAAATGAAAATTTTCTTCATTTCTGCCCCTAAAAAGAAGATCAGAAATGTAACTCTACAAATAAGCTATTGTTTAACTGTAAAGTAGTTATTATCTATAAAAATAAAATTGTAAGTTGTGCTTCTGTTTATTTTCTCAGCACCAGAGAATTATCGTCTTTTCTTTCTAAGATATTTTAAAATTTCAAACAAGAAAAACTCCAAATATCGAAAGTTCTCCGCAAATTGTGAATTAAATTATATATTCCGTACGAAGAACCGTATATATTTCGTAACTATTCCATACGAAGACATGTATACAGATAGTACTACCTTAAATAACTTGGAGTCTGTCGTAACTCGAGTGTCTCATACGAGAAATCATTTTTAAGTTGTTTGTAAGCAATTTTTATTTTTAAATTTTACAAAAAAATTTTAAATTATCTTTATTGCTGGTCCAAGCGATAACAATTATAGCATATTATTAGCCGAAGTGGGTTGCCAGATTTGGTTATTTATAGTCAATTGACAATATTCGGTAACATTTGGAAGGTTCGAGAAACAAACCGAAATAACAAATATTCTACGATATTTAAGGGTGTTTCTCTGTAGACTCTCTAGAGACTTTCTGGAGGTTTCTATAAAGAGTCTAAAAAAAGGTCATCACTCAGTCTGGGAGCAGTTGACGCAATACGAGCTACATTTAACTGTGATATTCGTCAATGGTTTCATATTAGTAGCGGTTGTTTTGTGAAATAATTTTCCTCAATATTTTGAGAATTGTATCAGTTATTTTGTGAAATTAGTGAAGCATTTAATTGTTGTTTTACAGTATATTGTTCCTGTTTACTCTGTGCTTGAGAATAAATTTGTAAGTTATCCAGAAATTTGGACTCATTCTTGTAACCTGAGCGCACACCCAGGATTCCACGGGTACGTTTTATCGACTGGCCTCAGAAGTGAGATAAGGGACTTCAAAGCATTTTACAAGCTCGCTACAGATGCCTATACAGGGATACATTTTGATGCCAGGATACAAGGTTGCGTCACATTATTGTGACCACCTCCTACTTTGACGTCAAACTCGCGTAGCCAATGAAAGAAGGCATGCCATAAATATTAATGGATCTTTATTAAAATGTTCTGGCTTTGTTAACGAAAATTATAGAACTAGACGGAATTTTTTTAACTCAAACGAAGACATATTTATTCAAAAAATGCATTCGACATTTTATATTTTTTAACATAGCAGCTGAGAAAAACATGTGACACATTTTTTTCATGAAAGAGGTTATTTTTAACACATCAAAAATCTATACAATTTCAGTCATTATAGTGAAACGTTGTCTTGATACATTTTTTGATACATATTCCTGGCGTCATCAGCCCTCGAGGTAAGTTATCCTCGGAGAAGGTACATTTTCAAACATGGAATCAGTCGAAAAATTTTTCCTGGCCTTTTAAAATGAAGGATGACATGGCATAAATGTGATCATTTGAACCAAAGATACAGATTTTTCAGATTCTTTATTGCAAAATTTGCAAAAGCAAAAAAACACAAGCTACTTAAAAATGAATTCTGATATGAGAAAGTCGAATCGAACCACATTCCAGTTCATTTAAAAGACGTATGTGTCTCTCTGTGAGTTCGGTTACAGGATATACATAAAATACATCAAGCTTTTCAAATGGAATGTGCTGCGTTTATTTCAATTGATAAACATGAGAAACCTACTGATTTTAAAGGACCAGAAAAATAGTCTTCAGATATCCGAACAGCATTTTATCTGAAATTTAAAAATCATTATAAATAAGACATAGCAAAAAAAATGCATCACGAAACGCCTTGAAAGATATCTGGATGTCATTTAAAAATAAATACTTAAATGGAAAAGGTATTTACATAAGCGCATTATAGAAAAGGGAATATCATAGGAAGTAAATTTTAAAGCTCGAAATACGAAGTAAATTTTAAAAATATTTTTATAGCTAAAGCAAAATATCGAACTGGCTATTTCATTTCTTGTCTCCATGAAATCGGTGTTTTGTTCAATAAAAATCCTGCTGAGTAGTTCTCGTTGCCATCTGCAGCATTGGAACTTTTCTCTTCGTTATATTGCTCTCCTTTTTATCGCCATTTCATATTATCACAAAGTCCTTTCAGTGAGTAACGCGAGTTCAGGCGGAATTATTTTTGTATATTTGCTTCCCAGCTGCTGAAGACACGAGAACGGAGCATATTTTGCTGAGTTAAAGAATCTTTACGCGGAGTAGTAAAAATGGTATATATATATATATATATATATATATATATATATATATATATAGCTTAAATATTATATTAATACAATTTGTAAAGCAGTCATTTCTTTTCAAAGACGGGATAGGGATATGAGGTAATAAAATTTTATTTCGAAATTTTTTGAATTGAAGTATTTATTGTAGACACAGTGCCCGCTGATAGGGGGGTGTTCCCAAGAAATCACGATTTACATGCAGAAACCAGTATGGATGAACCAGTTTTACGATTTTTCCACGCTTCAACACTAAATAGATGAGGGCATGAATACTTTATGTGTGCCATAATTTTGAAAACGTCTGTAGTGACCGTTGAAATCACTCATATTACTCAACCGGCAATTTTGAAGGAATAATCGAATGGATAGTGACAGAATGATAATGTATTAAATTAATTGAATGATAATAGAATACATTAAAACGAATGATATAATTATAGTAACAAAATATCTGATTCCAAACATTGGACGGTGAATACTTGTATCTCTGTGAATAGGAAATTATAGTTTGAGCTCAATAGTTAGTTAGTGTAGTTCACAAAGGTTAAGTTATGACACATACCAAGCTTTATTACTGGCAGTACAACAATTAACTATTCCGTACTGAAGAACGCTAAAATCTGCTAGACATGCCTCTAATGCTGATCGTTGCACTGAGATCGCGGTTCCTTATCAGTCGCCGTCTGAGCTTATATTGAATTTTACAAATTTTACATTCCTTTACTTAAATTATCTTTCGAAATGATTTGTCTGTTTTAGGTGAAACTCATTGCGTTTGTTTCAATTGGCAATGCCAAGAAGACTTAATTTTTGAAGAATTTTAATCATAAGAAGATGTAAGGTTATGAATTGTGCATTTGCACAAAATATGTTTTTATCTTATTTGCTGATTAAGTAATTCATTAAACACATATTTTTTTTAACTAGATGACATTCAATATATAAATAAAATTGAAAATCCATCGTTCATCTGTTTGTTTATCTCATCATCACAGGAGAAATGCTGTACCAAATTCTATGAAATTCTAGGCTTAGAATATGTCCCACATAGCCTCTAAGCATCCCTTTGTCCTTTTATCTGTCCGCCTCCATATCATTTTGACTGCTTCCTCACTTTGAACGTGACTAAATCGTTATGATCCTAAAAACAAACGGGACACGAACATTATTTTAGCCATTGAACAACCGTGACCTAATTCATTTTTTGAACTTTTTTACAGTATTACAATTCAAAATCCGATGACGGGACCCGATCATTTGTGCCTCGGACTCTAAAAATGTGGAAGCTTTACAAATTAACGAAATAAAAATAGACTATTTAATCTTAAGGGCTATAAATGAAAAATCTCTTTATTTCTGCCTCTAATAAGAAGACCAGATAAGTAACTCTACACTAAGCTATTGTTTAACTGTCAAATATTTATTATCTATATAAATAAAATTATAAACTGTGCTTCTGCCTATTTTTCCAGCACGATAGAACTCTTATCTTTTCGTTCAGAATTATTATAAAATTAAGAATATGGCTATAAATATTGAAAGTTCTCCGCAAATTGTGAAATAAGTTATATATTCCGTACGAAACACTATTGTATAAGCAATTACTATCTGAAGTATTCTGGAATTTGGCTCAACTCGACTGTTACATACCAGAAATCATTTTTAAGTTGCTTGTGATTAATTTTTTTATCAAATTGAACAATGAAATATTGAATTATTTGTATTGCTAGTCGAAGGTCTAGTCGACACCTAAATATATTCCAATTTATGATGATTTTCACAATGTACCCATTTGATATACAACTTTCCCTCCCCCTCCCAAGGGGGCTAATGAAATAATGAAACAAAAATTGTATGACAACTGTTTTTCAATACAATGATTGAAACTGTTAAGTTTCGTAATCATTAAACAACAAATACAGAACCCCTTTTATACATAAATGGCAAAATTTTGTACTATGCTGGGAGGAGATGTCTTTTGGGAGTCTGTGCTGGGAAGCTATGTCTTTTGTGGGTTTTTGATTGGAGAATGGGATTTGTGTTGAGTAAAGTAAAAAAATGAAACAAAATTAATTCGAAATGATAACAATAGGGTTGGCATACATTTTTGCATTTTGAGGAAAAGCAATGTTTTTATTAGGCTGATGTTTTCAGTATATGTTTTATGATTGTAATATATACACCGGTTGTATAATGAAACATTTCGTATGATCGAACTTTTAGAGATTTTGTTTAGCGGTTAATTGTAACCGCTAAGCAAAAGTCTAGAACCTTAAAGTCTATTAAATCATAAAATATTTTTAAATTTTTAAGCATATGTTGAATTTATGTTCTCATTTTTCAGATTTTTCATCGAAGCAAAACTCCTTACTTTCTTTCTCTGTTAACCCTTCGACACTCGCATTGGCTACTGATTACGCCATTTGAAGTCGAAGTTCCAATAATTCACATAATAATATCGTATATGCACAGAGACTCTAACTAAACTCTCTGGAGAATCAAATAATGAATCAAACCAATAATTTCAGAATGGTCATTCAAAGCTCTATCTACTGAGTTTCTAAGACGATTATTTTTGTCTCTGTATTTGAAATGGACCCTACCTTTTATTTTCTCGTATAAATATTATTATAATTTTGGTATTATTCATCTTTAATAAAATTTACTAGAAATATAAGCCCGTCATAAGAATGGGCAAATTTGCAATTGATTGCCTCGCATTCACCCATTTGCAGCATGCCCTCTCCTAATATCCACGGACACATGCGAGTCATACACTCTAAATCATTATTACCATTTTTATAGGGCACCCTATCCAAGTTTACATAATACATACTATACCATCCCCTTACATAATAAAATTAATTCTTTTTCATTAATTTGGGGATATTTCAACAGTTAACAAATTCGTCGCCAATTTTCGTCAAGCGTTCCGGTGAGGGAATTGTCTATCCTGGATCATTATGCATTGGAATCTGCTTAAAACAGAATTTCAGGGGACCCAAAGAATTGTCCGACTTGAAAAGGTTTCCAATTGAAGCAGGTTATTTCAGGAAAAGCAAAGCTTATGGTTAGTTGGATATGAATATAGATCATATGTAATTGCTTACATATACATTAGACTTTAAAAACGCTAAAAATTGAATTTAAATACACCTGATTAATACCATATTCTATCATAATAGCTAATTCAATTAATTTAAATATTTTTACGAATATGTAAAGTATTTCACTGTACTTTGACTCTATTCAAATTATCCATAGCAGACGTTTGGTTCTTTTAAAGGTCTAAGATTCTATTCAAATAAATCATAGCGAAAGTTTTCTTCTTTTAAAGGCCTTTGCTCTATTCAAGGACAAAATACCTTTGCATGTGGCCATTTCTATTACGTGTATGTAAGGTTAACATATTTTGATTTTCGGAGCGAAGTGGCCTGATTTGGCTATTTATCTCTAACTTTTAAAGTGTAATAAAGCTTTCTCGAAATAATGAACATTCTTGGATATGCAGTTCCATTCTAAACGTTTATATGGAGAGTATTGGAAAGGAGTATATAGCATTACTCAGTTTGAGAGCAGTTGAACGTGATACGAACTAAAGTGCACTCTGAAGTACGTCATTGTTTTGAGAGGAGTGTTGTTATGTTGTGAATTAGGTGAGCATTTTATTGCTGTTTTGTTGTATCTGACAACTGTTTGGTAATCTTGTAAGACAGTTATCGAGATATTCTTACACTTATTGGTGCTTTTCAAATAAAAGTGCTGTTATCCAGAAATTTGAACTTGTTCTGTCGTCGTGAGAGTACAACCACGATTCCAAAAGATACGTCGTAACAACACGTATATACGCAGATCACAGAAATATATGTACATAAAAATGTGTATCCCATGTTCTTCTTGACTGTTTGCTTATTACAATGAATAAAAAAATAAAAAAATTGACTTACTGTCAAAACATTGCTTCTTCCTATGAAATAAATAAATTAATTGAAAGAAAACACTGCATTGTTAGTGGAATGAACTTTTAATATAATCCAACATGGTTTTGATATATGTCGTACTAATGATGCGACGGTCAGTTAAAAATCGTGCATTAAATAATATTTTTAGCATTACAGAATCTCCTTGATTAACTGAAATTTCTTGAAGTTCTGAAACAGCTCTCAGAAAAAACGTCATATGATTTAGTAGAAAGTTCTGTGTAAAATGGTTCTCTTGGAAATAAATGGCTGAAATCGTTCGATGATATATCAGCTTTTGATTCGTTACAAGTGCGTTGTGAAGATTCCGTTTCACACAGACAATATAATATATATTTCCTATATATTTAGACAGGGGCTAAAATATTTTCCGCTTATGATAGAATTCCGTTTGAAACAGGTTTAACTATATTAATATTTATTTTATTTGCTGATAACTTTTCGGGAAAAGCGGACTGGAACTATTAATGTAGCGTTAAACTAAAAGCGAAACTTTATTTATATATATTATATGAAGGTATCATAAAAATATTATTGACACATATAAATGATAAGCAAATAATATTATTTTCAATGTTTTGCAATCGCATTTGGGGCACTAGAATAATGTTATTCGTTTCCGGTTTAACTAGGATATGCCCAAATGTCTGCCCTTGAAAAAAATTTGCTTATGATCTGTCTTGCAATAAAAAAATAAAATGAAAATTTAGACTTGAAATAGCAGAATTTGTTCAAATCCTCACTAAAATTATATTTCAATTTACGTATTTTCCATGGTCACTTTAGCACCTGCGAAAAATAGTGATTTAGAAGGAAACCATCTTCTTAAAAAGTTACCCCTTTCCCCTCTCTTACATATTTTTTATCTATAAACACTGTTTTAATGCCTAAAACGAACTCCGAATTTAAAACATGGGAGTGGTCAAAAATGGGCGTCAACAATATTGTTCAAAATGTACAGCTTTAGAAGCATCTTCGGTGAATTGGCGCAAAAAGGATGATTTTATGATTAAGCACGCATATCTTGAGAACTCGTTCTTATTTAAGGTGCAACAACTCTTGTTTAACCATATCAAGTCATGTTGAAAATTTCAAGATTAAGTTTGAATTATTTTCTGAGTAAAACAAGCAACATTTAACTCTTATGATAAGAAACATTTAAATGCCTAAATTTCCTTAGAAATGTCAGTTTTAATATTTATCTATACTTCCGTTTAACATACCGGTTGGACACCTTAGAATGGACTTTGATGGCAAAATAACTGCTATTCATGGGGCAACTGGAAGCACATCACGATTAGTTCAAAAACCAGTCATATTGTCAGCCTCCAGGGGAGCAATACAGTCTATTGAATCAATTAAGTCTTCAATTTCAAAAAGCACATACGAATGTCGATATTCCTTTAAAAAAATGGAATATACATTGCTCTCCAATGGGTATATATATATTCCATAAGAAATATATCCCATAAGAAAAGTGATTTTAAAAATCGCTAAGAAATGATTTCTTCTATTTATATCACATACGTCATTTTTTATATAAAATATTCTGTGGATTCAATCTGTAAAACTTTACGCATCCTTCGAGTGTGTAAAGATGCTGCATTTTTAGAACTCATCTTTCATTACCGTATGCTTCTTAAAAGTCCAGAAATTTTTACTGATAGGTGAACTTGTTACTCATAAATTGCATTACTTAAAAAGTCTGATATGAGCAGCCCATGACTTGTCCTACAGATTGAAGTTAACATTTTACAATATTTTATTTAATTTCAACAGGTGTTTGTTGTCACTGTGATTCAAATTATTGAGGCCGTAGTTAAATAAGTACCATTAATTATAGTAACATGAAATTTGGCATGTCGTTATATTTTAAGGTGTATTCAATATTTTTTAACCTCATTGGGCTGGTCCGTTCAAAGCCCGCTACAGAAATTAGTTTTTTCGAAAACAACTACAAAGTCCAAATTTTGTATGGCTTTGTGTTTCATGGTATATTGTATTACTTTACCTTTTTAACCTAGTCGGACTAGCCCATCTAGGGCCTACGTAGGAATGTACTCCTATTAGGAAAATAATTCGAAAACAGTTATTGCTCCAGAACACCGCTGCAAAACAGTTATCGCTCAGGAGAGAAAATTTCTAAATATATAAAATTAAATTTTTATACGGACCGTTAACATATAGCGATAATATTTTACAGATATAACATATATAAAGAATGTTTTTATGTGTTTGCATTTTCCAATTGAGGCTCTTCCATCCAGACCGCTGCCCCAATTAGAGGACGCAGCTAGTTAAAATAATGATGTAACTTCGCATAAATAAATAAACAAACAGTTTCAAGGATAGAACAATTTTAGGTCGCGAATTTCTGTATGTTTGTTTTTTCGTTTACGCGGATAAGAAATTATTCGTCTTCAATTCTTACATTTACCAAATTGAAATTAATTCGGATTTATCTATTTTCATGCAATTGGCAAAAATATATTATTATAAATTTTTACTATATGCCATATTAAAAATGAAAATCATGACAATGTTAAAAGTTGAATTTTTAAAGCACTCTACCTCTGTTTTCCATATATGAATCACTGACGATTCATTTTTTACTACTTAGTTCTTCGAAATAATTAAAAAGTAAAAATGATAATACTATGCTTGAAGTATCTTTGAACTATGAGCGTGTTCAAGGGGTAAATAATAAATAGTACCGCGATGCTTTGAAATTCGAGTAATATTGAAATCGGAAATATGCATCCCATTTTAAATTGATTTTTTTTATCTGAATATCTATGGAGTTTTTTCGTTATAATTTTATAGAAAACGGAAAAATTGCTCAAATTGGGTTTTGAATGTAAGAATAATTTCAATACAGCTTTTCTTATTACCCAGACCGTCCAGCTCACCAAAAGACAGATGAGTTATAACGAACGGCCGGGGAAAACATAGAAATAGCAATAAAACAGAGCAACATGGAATAGGTAACAAAAAAGTGTAACGCACAGAAACATTAATAAAATATAATAATAATAACAAGTAAAACAAACATAAATAATAAAAATACAGTCGAACTGCCAAAACATTTCTCTCGAACAATATGTCCAACCCTCTTGTAAATCCGCACTAATCAGGGATGCTAAAGTAAACAACACAGGATTTAATATACAGCTTGCTCATAATACCCTCCGTCATCAATACACACATTTGAATTTGAGCAAAACATTTTCCCGAACTTTGACAAGCATTGAAAATGTTTATGTGTTGCAGGCCCTGATAATACGAATTTGTGATAGATATGTATTGCCCTCTATATACGCGTTTCGTTTTTCGTTCCTTGTGTCGATTCCTACTTATTTAACGATACTCAATAACTTTGTAATTGGATTCTTTCTTCTATCTCACTTTGTTGCCGAATTTTTTACCCTAATGTTTTAAATTATTCGCTAAAGCGCTGCAATCACTTTTATTCGATTGGACATGATCACTTTAGAGTAGAGGGATCTAACGTGTACACTAATGAGCGTTTTCTTTCAAAGTTATTGGTCTGTTTAATTACTTTTCTAACAACCCTGTTTATTAGGATAAAGTTTAAAATCCTATATCTCAAATTTGATACAATTATACGATTATTTCAAATAATCATATTAAAGTTTTAACCGTAACGTTTTCTCCTTTCTCATAAATATAGCGAGAGTAGTGTTTATAAGAAAATTTTCTTATTCCATATATTGATGCCAGTATATATTTAAGGACCTCCTGAAAAAGATTTGACTATTTTCAGAGTGATGCCTGTATGTCTATCCGTGGTTTATTTCTTGTGTGCAGAATAGCTGTCACAAGTATTAATGGATTTTCACGAAACTTTATATCCGGCTTTGTTGACGAAAAATCTAGAACTAGATATATGTTTTTTTCTAATCCGAGCGAAAACTTATTTATTCGAAAATATTATTTGAAATTTTATATTCTTTTAGCATAGCAGCAAAGGACAAATCTTTACCTATTATTGCGAAAAAGGGATTATTTATGGCCCAATGATCACAAAACTTAACAAATTCAGTCATTGTGTTGAATATTGCTGCGATACAGTTTTTCTGTTCGTGACGCCATTAGGAACATCGAAGTGAGGCAAGTTCCCCCCCTTGAGGAGTTACATTGCGAAACTTGCAATCAATCGAAATATTTTTCCAGGTCAATTAAAATGAAGGATAGCATATTATAATTGTGATCAATTGCACCAACGATACAGATATTTCAATTATTATTTCTTAAAATTTGAAAAAAAGGAGAAAAAAACACTAGCTATTTAAAAATGGATTCTGATATGAGAAGGTTGAGTTGAACCTCACCCCAGTTAATTTCAATAAAGTATGTGCATCGCTGATTTCAGTACCAGGATATCTCTCAAAGAAATCAATGGTTTCAAATGGAATCGTTTAATTCCATCGGTAAACGTATAAGAGGTATGATAACGTATAATAAACGAAAGAGGTATGATAACGTATGATAAACGTAAGAGGTGATTTGAAAGGACCAGGGAAATAGTCTTCATATTTCAGAACATCACTTTATCTGAGAATGAAAAAGTATGATAGAAAATAAAATTCTGAAATAATGCATCAGGATTTGACCTGAAGAGATAACAGGGAGATATTTAAAAATAAATACTTGAATGGAAAAGGGATTTAAATAAACGCATTATAACCTTTGAATATCATATGAAATAAAGTTTAAACCACAACATATGTTTTATGTCGAAAGGAAAATACCAGCCTGGCTATTTCATTCCTTACTTCCATGAAATCGGTGTTTTACTCAATAAAAATATTGCTGAGTAGTTCTCGTTGCCTCATGGAGTATTGGAACTTTTGCCCTTCCTTGTATTGCTCTCAATTTATCACCATTTTATTTTATCGTGGGAGTTCTTTCAGTGAGTAATACGGGTTCATGCGGAATGATTTTTGCATGTTTGCACGCCAGCTGCTGAAGACGTGAGAACTGGGCATATTTTGCTGAGGCGTGGAAGCTTTGCGAGGAGTAGTAAAAACCGGCTGCCTAAAGGTTATACAAACACTATTTGTAATGCAGGTAAATTTTACTTATTTTTATTTGCAAACACTGGACAATGGTATGAAGTAATAAAGTTTTATTCCTAATTTGAAATATTTATTGTAGTCAGAGTAGATGCGTTCCCCAATCGCAAATTTCATCCAGAAACCTGTATGTATGAACCAGTTTTACGATTTTTACACGCTTCAATACTAAATAGAATATGACATTGAATATAATTGCGGAAGACTGCCTCCCATCTGACAGTTCGCAGCACATCCTCTCCTAATATCCACAGACACTTGCAAGTCATACACCCCTCCTAATCATTATTAATATTCTTATATGATTTCCTAAAAAAACATACATAATACATACTATACCATTCCCTAGCATAATAAAATTAATTCGATTTCATTAATATGGGGATAATTCAAAAATTCTTAAATTAGTCATCAAAAGTTTCAAACAGGGAATTGTCTATCCTGAATCACTATATAAATACTATTATTTAATATGCTTATGCCTTTAAGGGGCGCAGCTTTCTGGAATAAAAGGACTAAATGAAAATTTTTCCATATTTTTTAATTTTTATATGTCTTATACGAGGTATATTATAGTCTCGTATATTGTGTATTTCTAAAATATTATTGCAACATATACACACTACATGAATGTTTTCAGTGATTTGCCACCTGATACCCTATAGAGCTTTATAATAATGTTATTCGTTTCCGATTTGAGCAAGATTCGACCACGTATCCTCGAAAAAAATTTACTTATGACCTGCCGGGGCTATAAATTAAAATATTGAAAATTTAGACTTGATGTAACAGAATTGCCGCAAATCCACACTTGAAATTTATTTCAAGTGTAGATTTGCGTAGAAAGTTATTAGTTAGTGTAGATTTACGAATTGAAAGTTAAATGAATAAATTGAATGATATTTCAATTTTCGAATTTTTCCTTCTTAAAAAATTGCCCTTAAATAAAACCATCTTCTTTAACATTAATGAAACAATCTTCTTTAAAATTAATAAAACTATCTTCTTAAAAAATTTGTTGTAAATAAGCACTCTTTCAATACCTAAAGAAAACTCTGAATGTGAAAAACGAGAGTATTCAATAAAGGACAAGTACATTATTGTTCAAAATCCTAAGGCGGGGAGTTAAAACTCCATACTGAGAGAATGCCAATATCATTTGCGACAATAATTCAGATGGCGCTGCGATAAGATAACCGTCCCTGCATTGATATATTATATGGTGAAAGGCTTAATATATTTATTTAATTTGTCAATTTCGTATAAAGAAATTAATAGCGCAATGCAAATTAGAACTGAGATAATAAGGAATATTTATACGTATTCAAAATTATTTTACTTTTTATACTAATTTTATCTCCCTATATTCTGAACTCTGTTCTACAACTGTGAAAATGCACTAATTAATTACACTGATAACTAAGGAATCCTTATTTAAAAATACTCAAAAAACACATATACTCAGTACTATGCTTCTGTATTGGGTCAAATGGAAACATAAGGCGCTTTACTACCACTAGCGACACATAGATATAATTATCAAAGCGTTATGGCATTTTCAAGCGTTTCATACACAGGAGTTGTGTCTCCTGTTCTCTAACGCCATGCGGCAAAGTTTTTCATCAAGATGTCTATAGAATTTAAATTTTGCTAAAATTTATAGAATAAAATAGAGTCATTTCAAAGAATTGAAGATAGCTAGTAGGGTTTAAATCGCAATTAAGAATATTATTGCATAAGTATATATTCCATATGAGTAGTGTTTTCATAAATCACAAAGAAATGATTTCTTCTAGTAGTATCACATAAGTCATTTTTTATACAAAAATGTCCGTGGATTCAATCTCTAAAACTTTCCACATCCTTCGAGTGTGAAAAGGCGCTGCGTTTTTAGAACTCATCTGTCATTAAAGGATGCTTGTTAAAGTCAGGAACTTGTTACTGGTATATTGAAAAGGAAAGAGATACCGAGAACGTGTTTTAATTTGACGCCAATTCATTCTGAAAATATTTCTAAATGGATACCTTTTATCCATTAACTAATTTAAACATGCGATATTAATAAACTAATGGGTACTCATAGATTGCATTACTTAAAATATCTGGAGAGAACAGCACAAGACTTTTTCCTCAGATTGAAGTTAACATTTTGCAAACTTTTATTTACCTGTATCTGGTGTTTGTTTTCAGTGTGACTCAAATCTTTGAAGCTGTAGTTAATTAAGAACCGTTAATCACATCACAGTAACATGAAATTTGGTTTGTCGTTATATTTTAAGATATATTTTAATTTTTTTTTACCTCGTTGTTCTAGTTTGCAGATTTTTTCTATCTAGAAATCTTAAACTTTTTTTATTTTTACCTTAAGGCTATTAGTTTCCCTGCTTTTAACAGATTTTAATATTTATAAGCACATAACAAAGTATTTTTAAGGTGCAAAAATTGCGCTTGCATATTAAAATAATCTGTCATAAAATATTATTTTGAGTTTCACATTTTACGTATAGTTTACGCGTCCGCATATAATCAGTAAATGAGTTACCTCAAAACATCAAAACTTTCAGTTGATATAAAATCGTTCCACAATCATATTGTCACGTTTTGACACCCACTCCTAATCAAACTTCTCCCGAGTGTCACCTGAAATTAATTTCGGTGTGTTCTCCAATCAAATTAAATTTATGCTTCGAACCCCTGTCCTGAGAAGTAGAAATAGATTCCTTCGATTCCTATCGGAATATATTTTCCGCCGTCATATCGGTGTATCTCGATTGTCGTTGCAATTTATTCTCCACGTATATCACTCGCTTGATGAAACTCTGGGTATTTGGGATCTCGAGTAGATTCAATGGAAGGTTATCAGATTCTCTCAGATTCATATATTGGTCACGGTGTGCCAAATTGTAGAGCGCTGATCTCGAGAATCAAAAGTCGCATGGGCTTCTATAGACCGGATTTCATACATCAGGTGCACGAACGATGTTTTAAATATGACTATATCTCACGGGCACATAAACAATAAGTAAGAATTTGCATGTTTATGCTCCAAAATGGGATAAAATTTTCATTATTTTAGCTATTATCAAATGACTCGTTGTTTTGTAAATACTTTAAACTTTCTCATGTTATAGAATATAGTATAAAGCACTGTTTTCACAAAAATTAACTTTCTCAATATTCAAATGTCAATATATGCTTAAGGACTTCTTGAATGCGTTTTGACTAATTTTAGTGTAATATTCCTTGGTCTGTCTGTGGTCAAGTTCTTTCGTACAGTATAGCGACACATTTATTTATGAATGGATTTTCACAAAAGTTTTATCCGTCATCAAAAAATCAAGACTGGATAGAATTCTTTTAAATGCGAATAAAATATTCGAAAATCGTTAGAAATTTTATAATTTTTCAGCATTGCAGCATAAGACACAATTTGACATAATCATACATAAAAGAAGTAATTTAAGGCTCAATGATCTGGAAACTTTATATTTTCAATCATTATAATGAAAAATAGCCGCGATATATTTTTAGGGTTCGTGATATCTTTAGCCCCCCACGAGGGGGCGAGAGAATTTACCCTCCGAAGGAGTGATATTGTCAAAGTTGGTATCAATCGGAGGAATTCTTCATGTCCTTTTAAATAAACATAAACACTCTATAGTAATTACGATCATTTGAACCAAAGATACATTTTTTTTTAAAAGTAAAAAATCACATGCTACTTAAAAATGGATTCTAATATGAAAAAGTGGAGTGGAGCCACACTGTAGTTAATTTAATTCGATAACGGTAGCAAACTTATACATTTAAAATGAGATTAAGTTATACAAGATGATTAAAAAAGATGGGCCAAAATTTAAGAAAGGGTAGTACACACCAAACTAGGCATTTTTCAACATAGTTTACCGGGTCGGAAAGGAAACTTAAAGGCCCCAGTGGGCGTTTAATGGTGAGACAGATCAGGTGAGGCGAAAACACAAGAATAACTTCGAAGTTATAAAATGACATTTAATAAACAATAATTACAGTAATAGCTCAAAAGAACGACAGCCAACCTGAATGCACGTGTCACACCGGCGATGGGGGGAATGACGAACTCTCTTGAACAGACCAGGCATGTCGCGCACTTCCGCAGCAGCGGCCGAAATACTGGTGACGAATTCCTCTAAGGATTTAAGCAGAATGTCGTTGATGAAAATCTTGAGATATCCACACAAAAATAAGTAGAGACACGACAGATCGGGCGATCTTGAGGGCCAAGCTACGGGACCACCTCGCCCAATCCACCGGCCCGGAAAAATGGTGTCCGGATAGTTCCTTGCCTCTCGCTCGAGATGTAAGGAATTGCATAAGGGTTCTTCTCCAGATGAAATACATTTTCGTGGTTTTCTTCTTCAACCAGAAAATAACAACCAGAATGACGCTTTTAAGTTTGCGGGGCGGTACTTCCCAATGAGTTATAACGTCCCTGTATCGCCGTTACGTTTCATTTCCGACCCGGTAAATTATAACAAAAATTCTTGGTTTGGTGTGTACAACCACCTCGGGAAGTTTGGCCCATATTTTTTTAATCACTCTGTAGAAAAAAAATTCAATTCATATTATTCTTTTTCGCCAATATCATATCTTGTCATGACAATTGTTGGACAACTCAGACTTTTAATTCCATTAAGCGATTTTCCATTAATCGGGTATATTTGATGCTAAATTGATTGGTGATGATTTAAGAATTTTTTTTAAACCGATATCCCTCTAAGCTAGTTCGGTTGCATTGGCTCATTCCCATGGGCGTGAAGCTTTCGGCATAAATGTCTTCACAAAATCTTGCGAACATTTTCGACCTCAGCACCTGCGATTTCTAACTCCATTATTTTTCTCGACAGAGACACTCCCTTTGTGAAGCTCAAATTATAAGGTTTCACATAAAATTGAGTTCGATCGAAAGCACGTCATTTGTTTAAACAGGGGCGGATCTTGACATTTGCATGAAAGAAGCAAAATATTTCTATTCTCCTCCGCATAATAAAAAACACCTAAAAATGGTATGAAATCGCGCAATAATGAATGCGACGAGTGTTCAGTTTAAAATCGTTATTCTAAGATATTCCTTAAATTGAAATTTCAAGATGATTCTAAATAAGAAATATTCTCATCTTACATGATAAAGGAAAATATGTGTGTGTGTGTGTTAGGGTAGTGTATTTGTGTAAGGGTAGAAGAATTTATGCATTAGACTCTTATTTTTACAACGAGTTTATAACGTGATATTCAGTATATAAATTGAATTGAAATTCCATCGTATGTCTGATTTCAGCATCATCACAAGCGCCGAATTCTATAAAAATGCCTAAATCTATAATGTTTTATCATTATAGTAGGTCCTGTTAGAAATAAATGATCTCCTCGCTGCGAAAGACAGACAAACCCATAAACACTGACTCTCGCCTTTCCGCAGAAGAGGAATGTGTTTACTTCGAGAAATCTGCGCGCGCATCAAAGAGACTATACCGGTACACTTACGAACTGAAGTTCTGTTCTGTGTTGTGGATGTTTTCGAATGATGTCGCAGCAAAATGCTTGTTTCTTAATTTTCCTATGTAATTTTTAAATGCAGAATCTAATTAAATAATATGTTTTTTCTTCCAATTAAGAGTAATTATTCCCGACATCAAGATGGTAACGAAACACAATAAAATTATATTTAGTTTAATACTTTAGGGGAAAAGACGACAATTTGCCCTACGCCCATCGCTGAGAAAGGTAAGCATTTTACCTATTTATAATTATGCTGTTTATAAAGAAAATTGATAATAACATATGTTTCTCAGTGGCGAGTCAGAGCGCCATTACCTCTGCACAACCGAGCTACTATATTTTTATCAGATTATGAGACTGAAGTTGTTGCCTGTCTCGCTGGAGAAATTGGTACTAACAAAATAAAATAGCAGCATTTTCATGAACAATAAAATTATTTGAAAAAGGGCATAAAAATAAGTAACCGAAAAGAAAATTGATATACAAATATATCACTGTTATTTTTTCGTTCCCCATTGACTTCGTAAAAAACTTCAAAACCGAAAGTGATTTTTTTTACGGAATAAGATAAAAGGAAATATCGCACTGCAAATAAACAAAAAAAAAGGAAAATATTTCTCAAGGAAATTAAAAATAAAATAATGGCATCTATCAAGGAAAGTCACTTGATTGAAAAATTAAACCAAGGTAACTATTCCAATTGGAAGTTTAAAATGGAAATGACACTATTGAATAAAGAATTATCAGAAACGATAACAGAAGCGGCTCCGGACCCAATTACCGACGAATGGCAGAAAAAAGATAGAAAAGCCAGAGCGCTCATAAACTTATGTATTGAGGACTCCCAAATCGTTCACGTCAAGCATCTCACCTCGGCGCGCGATACATGAAAGAGCTAATTTATCCAGCAAACTATACCTTTTACGAAAGTTGTACAGTATAAAGTTAGATGAAAGGGGAAACATGCAACAACATATAACCAAAATTCTGGAAACAGTGGATAAACTTAAAGCAATCGGGGAGGAAATAAATAATTCGCATATATCAGCACTATTTCTGTGTTCGCTACCCCCCAGTTACGAAACGCTGATAACGGCGTTGGAAGCGCGACCAGAGGATGAACTGACACCGGAATTCATTAGCAGCAAACTGATTTATGAATATAATAGACGTAGGGATCACCAAGAAATGCCGCAAAATATGGCAAAGGCTTTTCACGCGAATAAAAAATTCTCTAACACCTACAGCTACAAAATGGATAACAAATACTGCTCACATTGCAAAATGAAGAACCACAACAAATCTGAATGTTGGCGTCTAAAGAATAAGACCAACGAGCCCGGCAGATATAAAGATTATAAAAATAAATTCAGACACAACTCATCACAGTTAGTGTATGAGGGAAACGACAGACCGGCCGTGAAATCACGAACACAAGAAAGATATTCAGACACTGTAGATAAAGTAGGATCGAAATTTAGAGACTTAGCGCTCATAACTAATCAAACTGAAGAAGACAGTTGGATCGTTGATAGTGGTTCCTCATCCGACATAACAAATAATGAGAATCTATTCACTAAAATAAATAATGCAAACAAATCTGAAGTTATCGTTGCTAACGGTAAAGCCTTAACCGCCTATGGGTCAGGCGAAGTAAAAATAAAAAGTCGAGCCTCGGATGGAGAGATAAGACAAGTAACGCTACAGGAAGTACTATTTGTGCCAGAACTGAAAGCTAATTTATTTTCCGTACGAAAAGCAACACAGCGTGGATGCAAAGTAACTTTTACTAAAGACAACTGTCAGTTAACTTACAATGATGAAGTATTCTTAGAAGGAAAAATAAAAAATAACCTATATGAGCTAGACCTGCTCACACCACAAAACAAAAATGTTACATATATGGTAAATAACTGTAACAACCCCAATTGTGTTACATTATGGCACAGAAGAATGGGTCACAAAAACTTCGGCTCTATAAAGGAAATTAAATCGAAACAGTTAGCCGAAGGCATAAACATCAACGAATGTAAACATGAACTAAATTGCAAAACTTGCATAAAATCAAAACTCACCGACATGCCATACCCCAAATCTATTCAAAACAGGGGGACTCATATTCTACAACTTGTGCACAGCGACGTATGCGGACCAATGCAAACTCCCACTATAGGAGGAAAATCATACGTGTTAACATTTATCGATGATTTCTCCAGGTACACAATGACCTATCTCTTATCAAAAAAGAGTGAAGTTTTGTGTAAACTGAAGGAATACATCGCTTTTACGACAAACAAATTCGGAAAAAAACCAGAAATACTGAGAAGCGATAATGGCGGCGAATACGTCAGTAAAGAATACGAGGAATATCTAAGTGACAACGGCATACATCACCAGTTGACCGTTCCACACTGTCCATCCCAAAATGACGTAGCGGAAAGAAAAAACAGGTCACTAATCGAGATGACACGAGCTATGTTGTCAGAAGCAAATTTAGGCAAAAAATTTTGGGGAGAGGCTATAAACACTGCCAATTACTTACAAAATAGACTTCCCACAAAGGCCAATACAAAAACACCCTACGAAATGTGGACTGGTATGAAACCAAATCTTCGTCATTTAAGAGTCTTTGGCTGTAAAGCATATTCCTACATCCATAAAAGCAAACGAGGAAAATTAGATGAAAAAGCCCAAGAAGGGATTTTTGTCGGATACGACGACAGATCAAAAGCTTACAGAATATATACAGAAGGAAAAAACATAACACTTGCTAGAACAGTTAAATTCCTCGAAAAATCAATGCAAATTTCAGAATTAAGCTCAAAGGAATTATTCGAAGGAACAGATAGTGAAGTCGAAAAAACTAATGCTCAAATAGATGAAAAACCCGAAGAGAGCGAGATTGAGTTTGAGGCACCGTCAGATGATGAACAAATAAATTCTGATAACATAACCGCCAATCAACCTCGCAGATCCGAGAGATCGAACAAGGGAGTACCGCCCGATCGACTCATCTACTTAGCGCAACAAGCTAACACCGTCGAACCCAGAGACTATAATGAGGTACTAAAAATTAAGAGCCCACAAGAGAAACAAAATTGGCTAGACGCTATGGAAGAAGAAATGCAATCTTTGCAAGAAAATAACACATTCACATTAATGGACCCCCCGCATGGAAGAAAAATAGTAGGTTCAAAATGGACATATAAAATTAAACACGACTCTCAGGGAAAAATAGCTAAATACAAAGCTAGACTGGTAGCAAAAGGATTTTCACAAAAATACGGTGAAGATTATTACGAAACTTTCGCACCAGTGGTCTCACACAGCACAATTAGAGCATTCCTGGCAGGAGCAGCATATAGAAAGCATAACGTACAACACATTGATATTAAAACCGCTTTCTTACACGGGGATTTAGACGAAACAGTTTACATACAACAGCCAGATGGCTACATCTCCCCGGGTAACGAAAACAAAGTATGGAAATTAAATAAAGCAATATATGGGTTGAAACAGGCCGCAAGAGCCTGGCATCTAAAAATAGGTGACTCTCTAAAACAACTAAAATTCGTGCAGAGTACTACTGATCCATGTTTATTCAAAAAGGGAAAAGGAAGAGAAACTATCTATATAATCGTATATGTGGATGATATTCTAATATCAGGATCAGAAGATCAAATTGACAAAACAACGAAAGAATTGGGCAGACAATATGAATTAAAAAATTTGGGTGAAGTTAATTATTACCTTGGAATTAGCATAAGGAAAAACCATGATGGAGATTATCTATTAAATCAAAAAAATAAGATTGAAGAAATTGTAAATACATTTAATTTGCAAGATTCAAAACCCTATAGTACACCAATGGAAACTGGATATTTGAGAAATGAAACAGAAGAAAACCTGCTTCCTAATAACACTAAATATCGCCAAGCTATTGGAGCTCTTCTATATATTGCCACGGTCACAAGACCAGACATCACAGCCGCAATAAACATTTTAAGTCGGAGAAATGAGAAACCACGTCAAATGGATTGGAACGCAGTAAAGCGTCTAATAAGTTATCTAAATCATACAAAGGATCTAAATTTGGTAATAAAATCAACGACAAAACCAATTCTCACAACATACGCTGATGCCGACTGGGCAAGCGATAAAACGGATCGGAAATCCACGAGTGGTAATCTTTTCTTAATTGATGATTCTCCTATACACTGGTTAAGCAAAAAACAATCATGTGTTGCACTTTCCTCAGCAGAGGCGGAATATATATCCGCTGCTAACGCAGTTCAAGAAGTAATGTGGTTAATCAACCTACTCAAAGATCTCGATATGTTTCAACAGCTCCCGATTACTATTTTCGAAGATAACCAGTCATGTATAAAAATGATTGAATCACCTAAGTACATGTCAAGAACCAAGCATATTGACATCAGATTCCACGCCATAAGAGATTTTCAGGAATCGGGTGTAATCCAGTTGAGTTATCTTCCAACTAAGCTAATGACAGCGGACATGATGACAAAACCACTGCCAAAGCCTGAATTTCTGAAGCACAGATCCAAACTGCTACAGCCGTGATATGCAGCTCCAGAGATCAAGGGGGACTGTTAGAAATAAATGATCTCCTCGCTGCGAAAGACAGACAAACCCATAAACACTGACTCTCGCCTTTCCGCAGAAGAGGAATGTGTTTACTTCGAGAAATCTGCGCGCGCATCAAAGAGACTATACCGGTACACTTACGAACTGAAGTTCTGTTCTGTGTTGTGGATGTTTTCGAATGATGTCGCAGCAAAATGCTTGTTTCTTAATTTTCCTATGTAATTTTTTAATGCAGAATCTAATTAAATAATATGTTTTTTCTTCCAATTAAGAGTAATTATTCCCGACATCAAGATGGTAACGAAACACAATAAAATTATATTTAGTTTAATACTTTAGGGGAAAAGACGACAATTTGCCCTACGCCCATCGCTGAGAAAGGTAAGCATTTTACCTATTTATAATTATGCTGTTTATAAAGAAAATTGATAATAACATATGTTTCTCAGTGGCGAGTCAGAGCGCCATTACCTCTGCACAACCGAGCTACTATATTTTTATCAGGTCCCACATAAATTTTAGACATCCCTTTGTACTTTTATCTGTCTCTTTTCGAATCATTTGGGCAGCTTCTTCACTTCGAACGTGACCAAACAGTTATATATTTATCTAAACAAACAGGACACAATCGTTATGAGAGCCTGTAATCAAACACGACCTAATCATTGATTCAACCTCTTTACAATATTACAATTCAAAATAAGGTAACGTGACCTGATCGTTATAGTGCTTCTATCTCTAAATATGTGGAAGCTTCATAAATTATCGAAATAAAAATAAACTATTTAATATCATAGAACCATAAATGAAAATTTTCTTTATTTCTGCCCCTAATAAGAAGCTCAGGAATGTATCTCTATAAATAAGCTATTGTTTAACTATAAGGTAGTTATTATCTGCAAATATCAAATTGTAAGTTGTGCTTTTGTCTATTATCTCAGCTCCAGAGAATTCGCGTCTTTCCTTTCTAAGTTATTTTAAAATTTCAAACAGAAAAAACTCCAAATATCGAAAGTTCTCCGCAAATTGTGTATTAAATTATATATTCCGCACGAAGACCCGCATATATTCCGTAATTATTTCGAAGAATTGTATACAGCCAGTAATACTTTAAATAAAGTGGAGTGAAGCGGAACTCGAAATGAATTTTTTGTTTTTACTAGTCCAAATGATCACAGTCATAGGTAGGTAGCTTGTCTCCCAAGGGGGCTAATGACATAAATTACACAAAAATCGTATGGTGGCTATTTTTAACTACAATTAATGAATCTGTTAAGTTTCATAATCATTGAGCCCCAAATAACTCCATTTTATACACAAATATGTCAAATTTTTGTCTTATAGTGCAAGAATAAAAAAATATAAAATTTCAAATAAATTTCATTGTGTTGAATTTCAGAAAGTTCTATCTAGATGCAGACTTTTCCATAACAAAACCGAATATAAACTTTCGTGAAGTCCGTGAATATTTGTGGCAGCTACCAATTTGTGCACACAAAAAACCGATCACAGACAAATAAACAGACGGACATCACTCTAAAAATAGTCAAAATGTGTTTAGTAGGTCGAAAATAATATATCGGTATCGAAATTTCAAAATCCAAAACTTTCCTGAAAGCAATAATTTCTCTATATTACATTCTGCAGTATAAGAAAATAATACTTAAAAAAAAGTTAACAATTCCACACATAAACGTTATCGTTGTAAATTGAGCAACATTATCATAAGTTTAATATTCAACATTCTCCTCAGACACATGAGAAAAAGCTTGGTCTAGCATCTGCTTTTAAGAACCCTGTAATTTTAAAATCCGCACCACTCCCTTTATGAGGCGAAAATAATATGCTACTAACATCGAATGACTTCGTAAAATTCCATGTATACCCACCTACTGCGATGCGTAGATGGTACTTCCTTGTGTATGCCTTTTGTGAGATTTTGATTGGAGAATAGGATTTGTGTTGGGTAACGTAAAAAAAATGAAATAAAGTTTACTCGAAATTGCAACAATAGGGTTCGTAAGCTATTTGCATTTTGAGGAAAAGCAATAATTTTTATTGGGTTTGTATTTTCTCTGGATGTTTTATAGTTGCCATTAATACACCAGATCACCATCTGAAATTGAAGCTCCAGTAATGCCCATAATAATGTCGTATATGCAATATGACTCCACCTAACCTCTCTGGTGAAACAAACTAATGATCGCCTAGTAGCCGGACAGAGCTCTATCTACTGAGCTTCGGAGACGTATATCTTTCTATCTGTACTTCAGATGGACCCTACGCTTTCTTTTCTCATATAAAAATAATTACAATTTTGGTATTATTCATCTGTAACAAAATGTACTGGAAAGCCATCATATAATTGAAGAAGATCGTCTCCCACCTGGCCGTTTGCAGCGCATCCTCTCCTAATATCTACAGACACATGCAAGTCATACATCTCTCTCAATCATTATAGCTATTTTTATATGTCTTCCTAAAGAAACCATTTTTTTTATCAAATGGCCAGGCACTTGACTTTCATCATTCGCCTATACCTCGCCCAGAACGTGAACCATTTAGTCGTCCTAGAACGTTGCCCCCGGCGCAGCAGAAGGGGCGGAACACACTAAGCCCAACAACACAACATCCATGTCTTACGCGGGACTCGAACCCATAACGCGGCGGTCGAACGATTGCTTGGAAACGCTCGCCTCGACCGCTCGTCCACCGCGTTGGCCCTAAGGAAATATACATAATACATACTATACCATTCCCTATCATAATAAAATTAATTCGGCTTCATTAATTTGGGGATATTTCAAAAATTCTTAAATTAGTCATCAAACGTTTCAAACAGGGAATTGTCTATCCTGAATCATTATATAAATAATCTATATATACTAATTGCCAAGTGTCCGTCTGTCTGTCACGCTTTTTTAGGCACTTCCCGAATAGATAGAGATTTGCAATTTGGCACACGGCTCGGTCGTTCGATAAAACCCCCCTGGAAAAATCGAATTTTTCAAAAACGTTCTCTAGAGGGGGTGCCCCATACCAAAACTTTCGAAAAGTGAAATGATGGGAAAGCATGCTTTGCGATGAGAAAGAGACTTCAAATTTGGTGTATGGGTAAATCGTTTGAAAGGAAGAAAGTGTGTAATTTCAGATTTCCAATATTTTCTACTTAAGGGGGTGCCGCACACTGAAACGTTCGAAAAGTGAAATGATAGGAAAGCATGCTTAGCGATGAGATAGAGACTTCAAATTTGGTGTATGGGTAAATCGTTCGAAAGGAAGAAAGTGTGCAATTTCAGATTTCCAATATTTCCTACATAAGGGCGTGCCGCACACCAAAATGTTCGATTTTCCGAATAAATGAGAAAAGGCCCCTTTAAAATTTGATAGAGGATTGAAATTTGGTATATGGGCTAATCATTTGACGGAAACACCGCAGACGAATATAGTTTTTCAAAAATTTTCGTTTAAGGGGGTGCTCCAGAGTAAAACGTTCGAAAAGTGAATTGATAAAGAACCTTACTTCGGAATGAGATAGAGATATCAAATTTGGTGTAAGGGTAGATAGTTTGAAAGGAAGAAAGTGTACAATTTCATTTTAACAATATTTTCTACTTTAGGGGGTGCCGCACACCAAAATTTTCGATTTTCGGAATGAAGGAGAAACGCCTCTTTGAAAACGCGATAGAGGCTTGATATTTGGTATATGGGCGAATCATCTGATAGAAATCACAAAAGGAATAGAGTTTTGAAAAAATGTATAGTTAAGGAGGTGGGTACTCCACACAAAAACATTCGAAAGATGAAATGCTAGAAAAGCATGCTTCACGATGAGATAGAGACTTCAAATTTGGTGTACGGGTAAAAAGTTGGAAAGGAAAAGGTGTGCAATTTCAGTTTTCCAACATTTGCTATTGTAGGGGTGCCGCTCACTAAAATGTTCGATTTGCCGAACAAATGAAAAACACCTCCTTTACAATGTGATGGAGGCTTGAAATTTAGTATAAGGGCTAACCATTTGACAAAAAAACCAAACATGAATACAGTTTGACAAAAACGGAGTGCTACACATAAAAACGTTCGAAAGGTTAAGTGATAGAAAAGACATGCTTCTAGATAGGATAGAGACTTCAAATTTGGTGTACGGGTAGATAGTTTGAAAGGCAGAAAGCGTGAAATTTCAGATTTCCATTATTTGCCACTTTAAGGGGTGCCGCACACTAATATGTTCGATTTCCGGAATAAATGAGACACGCTTCCTTTAAATGTGATAGAGGCTTGATATTTGGTACATGGGCCAATCATCTGATAAAAAACCCAGGACAAAGAGAGTTTTTCAGAAATGTTCATTTATGGGTGTGCTTCACAGAAAAAGTTCCAAAGGACAAATAATAATATAGGGGTGCCTCGGGATGAGATAGACTTTAATGTGGTGTACGGGTAAATAATTCGAAAGGAAGAAATGCGCAAATTTAGTTTCTCAATATTTTCTTTTTTAGGGGGTTCTGCACACCAAAATATTCGATTTGTCGAATGAATGTGAAACGCGAATTATTAAAAATTTACATTATTCAGGGGTTGCTTATTGCGAGACCGTTGATTTTCAACGGGTATTCGGCTAGTATTATTTAATTTGCTTATGCCTTTAAGGGTCGCAGCTTTCAGGAATAAAAAAATTAAGTCAAAAAAATTGCACAACATTATTTTTATATTTCTAAAAATTAAAATATTGAAAATTTTGACTTGATGTAACAGAATTGGAGCAAATCTACACTTCAAAGTTATTTCAATTTTCGAATTTTCCCTTAATCACTTTAGCACCTGCTAAAATAGCGATTTAGAATAAAACCATTTTTTTAAAAAATTGCCCTTAAATAAAACTATCTTTAAAATTAATAAAACCATCTTCTTAAAAAATTTATTGTAAATAAGCGCTTTTTCAATACCTAAGGAAAACTCCGAATGTGAAAAGCGAGAATGGTCAAAAAAGGGCATATACATTATTGTTTAAAATTCTAAGGTGAGGAGTTAAAACTCCATACAGAGAGAATGCCAATATCATTTGAAACAATAATTCAGATGGCGCTGCGATAAGATAAGTGTCCCTGCATTGATGTATTTCTATGGTTAAAAGCTTAAAATATTTATTTAATTTGTCAATTTTGTATAACAAATTAATAGCGCAATGCAAATTAGAACTGAAATAATAAGGAATGTTTATACATATTCAAAATTATTTTACTTTTCAATCTATTTTTATCTCCGTATATTCTGAACTTTGTCCTCCAAGAATATTATTTCATAAGAATATATTCCGTAAGAATAGTGATTCTAGAAATCACTAAGAAATGATTTCTACTAGTTGTATCATATAAGTCATTTTTTGTATAAAAATTTCCGTGGATTCAATCTCTAAAACTTTCCACATCCTTCGAGTGTGAAAAGACGCTGCATTTTTAGAACTTATCTGTCATTAACGATTGCTTGTTAAAGTCAGGAACTTGTTACTGATATACTGAAACGGAAAGAGATACCGAAAACGTGTTTTGATTTGACGCCAATTCATTGTGAAAATATTTCTAAATGGATACTTTTTATCCATTAACTAGACTAAACATGTGATATGGATAATCTAATGGGTACTCAAAGATTGCATTATTTAAAATATCTTGAGTGAAGAGCCACAAAACACCCACAGATTGCAGTTAACATTTTACAATCGTTTATTAAACTGTATCTGGTGTTTGTTGTCAGTGTGATTGAAATCTTTGAGGCCGTAGTTAATTAGGTACCATTAATCACATCACAGTAACATGAAATTTGGTGTGTCGTTATATTTTAAGATATATTTTAATTTTTTTTTTAACCGCATTATTCTAGTCTGCATACTTTTTTTCTATCTAGAAATCTGCAAACTATTTTTTTATTTTTCCTATAAGAGTGTCATCTTCACTGTTTATAACAAGTTTATATACAGTACTTATAAACACATAACAAAGCATTTTTTTGATGCAAAACATTCTCTTGAATATTAAAATAATCTTTCATAATTTATTTTTAGTTTCATATTTCACGTATAGATTACGCGCCGGCCTATAAACAAGGAATGATTTATCTGAGAATATCAAAACTTTCAGATGATATGAAATCGTTCCACAATCATATTGTCAAACTTCTGTTCAAACTTCTCCCGAGTGTCACCTTAAATTAAGTTCGGTGCGTTCTCCAATCTAATTAAATTTATGCTTAACCTGGGAAGAAGAAATAGATGCCCTCGATTCCTATCGGAATATATATTCCGCTGTCATATCGGTGTATCTCGATTGCCGTTGCAATTTATTCTCCACGCATATCACTCGCTTGATGAAACTCTATATATTTGGGATCTCGAGTAGATTCAATGGAAAATTGTCAGATTCTCTCAGTTCCGTATTGGTCTCGCTGCGCCAAATTGCAGAGCGCTGATCACGAGAATCAAAAGTCGCGAAGGCTTCGATAGACCGGATTTCTTACATCGGATGCCCGAGCGATGTTTTAAATATAACTATATCTCACGGACACGTAAATTATACGTGAGAATTTGAACGTTTTTGCTCCGAAATGGTATAAAATTTTCATTATTTTAGATATTATCAAATGACTGAATGCTTTGTAAATACTTCAACTTTCTCATGGTATAAAATATAAAGCTCTGTTTTCACAAAAATTAACTTTCTCATTATTTTATGTCAATATATGTTTCAGGGCCTCCTGAATACGTTTTGACTAATTTTAGTGTAATATTTCTCGGTCTGTCTGTGGTCGAGTTATTTTATAAGAGATAGATGTTGCAAATATTAATAGATTTTCCCGAAAATTTACATTCGACTTTCTTGACATAAAATCTTGAACTAGATGGAATTTTTTGAAATTTGGGCAAACACGTTTGGATTTTTTTGGCGTGATGTCCGTCTGTATGCTTGCTGTGGGTTTCTTTTGTACAGAATAGCGGTCACATTTATTAATGGATTTTCAGGAAACTTTATATCCGTCATCAAAAAATCAAGAACTGGATGGAATTTTTTTAAATGCGAATAAAATCTTCGCAATTCGTTCGAAATTTTATATTTTTTTAACATTGAAGCACAGGACACAATTGACATATTCATACATAAAAGAAGTAATTTATGGCTCAATGATCTCGAAACTTAATAGTTTCAATAACTGTAATGAAAAATAGCAGCGATATAATTTTTGTGTTCGTGACGTCTTTACCCCACACAAGAGGGCGGGAGAAGTTACCCTCCGGAGGAGTGACTGTGACAATCGAAAAGAAAAGAAACTTAAAGTTAAACTTTTAGATTAATTATCATTAATCAATCATATCTTAACATGGCCGTAAAATCTACTATTCGTGGAATTATTATTATTGTACATTGCTTTGTTGTGCCGCTATATAAAACTATCCAATTATTTATCTTTCAGGCAAGTTCTGTAAAAGAATTTAATTAATTTAATACTAAATGGATCACATCATTTTAGCTTTAAGAATAAAACATTTGTTAACAACATAAAATACTTATTAAATTCATTACACAATTAATATATTATTTCGGTGGCGGGAACATGTGAGACCACCTAAATTTGCTAATATATGTTTAGACCTAGATATCTTTTTGAGAAATACATACCTTCGAGTCTGTCTTGGACATTGTTAGCAGCACGTATTTGATGCCATCCTTATTACTAGCATTAACTCGTGGTGTGATAAATCGACACGTAAATTCGGCGATCATATTGTACTGCTGACTCTAAACTCGCACTTATTTCATTCCCTTAGGCTGTTTGTTCTCTCCACATATCTAGTCGTCGTGCTATATTTTCTAAGTCATTGTTCTTATTGTAATGTCGCACCAGCATCTCTATCTGAGAATAAGTGTCGTTATTAAGTCAGCGTCTCCAAGTCATGTCTATAAGTCTACCCCTAGTGTCATTCTTCGGTCACAGTCTGTGGCTCTCGGGGTTGTCACTCCCACTTTGCTTTCATTTGCAGCATTCAGTGTAATGCAACAAGCACTTTCTTCATTGGTTAATCATTGAACCAATGTCTCTACTTAGCATCCTCGTAAGAGCCCGTTCGGCCTCCTCTGTCTTGACGCTCCTAAATTTATAGTTTGCTGTAAACCTCGGCGCCATCCAGACTAAAAGTATTGTTCGATGTTTCGTACAAAATAAATAACTAGCATAAACTTGTCTCACCAAAACACATGTGAGATCTATTTCTGGTATCACATAGTGATAGGTGAGACAAGAAATAGACCAGAAAATAACAACCAGGGTGACGTTATTAAGTTTGCGGGGTGGCACTTCCGAATGAGTTATAAAGTCCCTGTAACGCAGTTGCGTTTAATTTCCAACCCGGTAAACTCTAACGAAAATTACTGGTGTGTACTACCACCTCGTAAAGTTTGTCCCATCTTTTTTTAATTATTCTGTATAAAAAAAAATTATTCATATTATTCTTTTTCACCAATATCGAATCTTGTAAAGTCAATTGTTGTACAACTCAGAATTTTAATTCCATTAAGCGAAACTCCATTAACCGGGTATATGCGTTGCTAAATTTATTGGTGATGATTTAAAAAAAATTCTTTTAACCGACATATTCTTTTAACCGACATTCTTTTAACCGACCCTTTAAGCTAGTTCGGTTGTATTGGCTCATTTCCATGGGCGTGAAGCTTTCTGCATAAATGTCTTCACAAATTCTTCCTAACATTTTCGATTTCAGCACCTGCGATTTCTAACTCCATAATTTTTGTCGACAGAGACACTCCCTTTGTGAAACTCAAATTATAAGGTTTCACCTACAAATGAGTTCAATGAGCACGTCATTTGTTTAAGCAGGGGTGGATCTTGACATCTGCATGAATCAAGCAAAATATTTTTATTCTCCTCAGCATAATAAAAAGTATCTAAAAATGAAATACCCCTATGAAATAGCGTAATGATGAATGTGAAGAGTGTTCAGTTTAAAATCGTTGTTCTAAGATATTCCTCAGATTGAAAAGTCAAGATGATTTTAAATAAAAAATATTCTCGTCTTACATGATAAAGGAAAATTGTTTTGTGTGTGTGAGGGTAGTGTGTTTGTGTGTGTATGTGTGAGGGTAGAGTGTTTATGCGTGTGTGTGAAATTGTGTTTGTGTGTGTAAAGGTGTGTTTTTTTGTGTGTGCGTGTAAGTTTGTGTTTATGTGTGTGTGAGTGTAAGTTTGTGTTTATGTGTGTGAAATTGTGTGTGTGAGAGAGAGGGTGTGTTTGTGTGGGTGTATCTCTCTGTGTGTGTGCAGGTTATAGCCGGAAAGCTAAGCCTGCTAAGCGGGCCATGGAATGAGGTACACCAGTACTACAGAAACCGAAAAGGTGCATCTAAGCATTATTTCTTTTAACTTCGAATTAGTTTTTCAGTTATTTTATATTTCAACCAGATTTACAACGATTCATACAAATCAATTCGAAATTGGCGACATTTGGCTACTTCTCAAAGGTTAGAGAAGCATCCCGAAATATCTATATTCAACAAGATATTAGAGATATCCAGAAATTTCTAGGTAGAGTCTATAAAAGGAATCATCACTCAGTCGGAGAGCAGTTGACGAAATACGAGCTACATTGAACTGTAACTTTCACCATATGAAGTTCCGAAGTGGGTTGCCAGATTTGGCTATTTATCCTCAATTGACAATATTCGGCAACTATTCGAAGGTTCGATAAACATATCGAAATAACAAATATTCTACGAGATGTATGGGGATTTTTCTAAAGACTCCCTAGAGAGACACTCTATAGACTCTCTGGAAGTTTCTATAGAGAGTCTATAGAGAGTCTAAAAAAGAGGTCATCACTCAGTCGGGGAGCAGTTTACGCAATACGAACTACATTGAATTGTGATAGTCGTCAATATTTTGATAAAAGTAGTGGTTGTTTTGTGAAATGATTTTCCTCAATGTTTTGAGAATAGTATCAATCATTTTATGAAATTAGTTAAGCATTTAAGCGTTGTTTTACTGTATATTGCCCCTGCTTACGCTGTGATTGAGAATAAATGTGTAAGTTATCCAGAAATGTGTACTCATTCTTGTAACCTGAGCACACACTTAGGATTCCAGGGGATACGTTGTAACGACTGGCGTCAGAAGTGGGATAAAGGACCTCAAAGCATTTTACAAGCTCGCAACAGATGCCAGTATATAGGGATACATTTTGTTGCCAGTACACAGGTTTGCGTCACATTATTGTGACCACCTGCAACTTCTGACATCAACAGAGCGTAGCCAATGAAAGAAGCCACGTCTCGTGAGCTGGCTTAGTGGGTAGTTATAAGATGTAGAATAGGCATTTTGTAAACATACTCCTCGTTGCTGTCATGGCTAAAAGAAGTGATTTATCAGATTTAGAAAAAGGGATGACTATCGGGTTTCGGGAAAAGGACGGCATTATTTTTTTAAACAGCTCAGTTTGTGAACTGTTTACCTGCTGCTGTGGTTAAAGTGTATCATCAAGAGGGAAATGGCACCATTGAGAGTAAGAAACGTGGAAACTGCAGAGCACCACTCGTCTTTGATGTGAGAGGTGAACGTCGGCCCCGAAGGTTTATGAAGGCCAATAGCCGTGCTACAGTGGTGCAACTCACTGACCGAATGAACCATGTGGCTACTGGAAATATGTTTCAAACGACAGTTCAGCAAACACTGCTTCGTATGGGCCTCCGAAACAGATGGATATTCACTGCGCCTATATGTTTGCGGAAGTGCATCGACAGAAAAGACTTACATTTGCACGACAGTATCGGAAAAGGACTTCCTCTGATTGGCAAAAGATTGTCTTCGGATAAGTCACGTTTTCTGCTTCATCAAACGGATGGACGTTCGCGTATAATATGTGAAATGAACAAACATTCATCATCCGTTGCTGGATGAACACAAGGCGGTGAAGGCAGCGTTATGAACTAGGGAATATATTCGTGGGATTCTCTAGGTCCAAATTCGTTATGAATCTATCCTTGCAGACCACATACGCGTCACACAGCGATAATTGTTCGAGATTGGGTGGAGGAGCACGATGAAGACTTCAAAGCATTTCCCTGACCCCCTAGTTCCCCGGACATAAACCCACTGGAGCATCTGTGGGATCACCGCAATCGGGATTTTCGCTGTATGGATGCTTCACTACGCACACTCTAGCAGCTGTCAGATGCACTGCAGCCAGCATGGCTCCACATACCTGTGAACACATTCCAGCAATTTATTGAGTCACTCATATCCCGTCCAGCTGATGTCCGATTACTCAGGATATTAACTGGTTGTCACAATATCGTGACTCGATGTAAATGTTTCAGGACCTCCTGAACTCATTTTGATTATTTTTAGAGTGATGTCTATCAGTCCGTCTTTCTGCATGTCTGTGGTCGATTTTATGTGTCCACAATAGCTGCCCCCAAATATTAATGGATTTTTATTAAAATTTTCTGACTTTGTTAACGAAAAATCTAGAACTGGAGAGAATTTTTTAACTCGAACGGAGACGTATTTATTCAAAAAAAATCATTCGACATTTTATATTTTTTAATATTATAGCAGAGGAAAAAATGTGACACATCTTTGCATAAAAGGAGTTATTTATAACTCAATGATCAATAAACTATATAATTTCAGTCATTATAGTGAAAAGTTGTCTTGATACAATTTTTTATATTCCCGGCGGCATCAGCCCTTGAGGCGGTGGCAAGTTATACCCTGAGAAGGTACGTTCTCAAACTTGGAATCAATCGAAATAGTTTTCAAGGCCCTTTAAAAGGAAGAGTAACATGCTATAAATGTGATCAAAGATACAGATTTTTCAGAATCTTTATTGCAAAATTCCTCTTCTTCTTCTTCAGTGGCCTGATAGCCCAGGTTGGGCCCTTACCTTCCGCAGTATAGAACTCCAGGCTCCCCTATCCCAGGCCAAAGACCTCCAGTTCAAAACTTTTAAAATTTTAAAGTCCTTTTCCACACAGTCAAGCCATCTGAGTTTAGGTCTTCCTCTTTTACGGCTGCCGAATGGTCTGGTCGAAAAGATCTTTTTTGTTGTACGGCTTTCGGCCATCCTGCACAGGTGACCCACCCATTTAATTCTCTGAATCGTGATGTAATTGACTATATCTGGTTCTTTAAAAGACTTATAAAGCTCAGAGTTAGTTCTTCTTCTCCAGATGTTGTTACAATTTAAGCCACCAAAAATACCTCTCAAGATTTTTCTCTCAAAAACAGAAATGATATCTTTAACTTTTTCTGTCATTGCCCAAGTCTCAGCAGAGTAGGTAAGAATGGGTCTGATTAAACTTTTGTAGATTATAATCTTCGTTTTTCTGCTGATGAAGTCAGACTTTAAGTACCTTTTAAGGCCGAAAAAGCATCGGTTAGCAGCTGTAACTCTACCACGAATTTCGGGCATAATGTCATTGAGAGTATTAACTTCAGATCCTAAATATCTGAAGTTGCTTACAGTTTCAAACTTGTAAACCCCAATTTCGAAATAAGGACATTCATAATTACCACAGGGCATATACTTAGTTTTATTTTGATTAATTGTTAGATGCATTTTACTGGCTGCGGCCTCTAAAGATGTGAAGGCTTCCCTAAGTAACTCGGGAGTGCGTGCTACAATGTCAATGTCGTCAGCAAACGCAAAAATCTGGACATACTTGTTAAAGATTGTTCCACGGGTATTGATGTTAGAGTCTTTCACAATTTTTTGGAGTGCAATATTGAAAAGCAAACAGGCCAGTGCATCGCCTTTTCTGAGCCCATTTGAAACAGTAATAGGCTCGGAGAGATTATTCTGAATTCTTACCCTAAGCTTTGTTTCGGTAAGAGTAATAATTGCAAAATTAGCAAAAGTAAAAAACACAAGACATTTAAAAATGGATACTGATATGAGAAAGTCGACGTTCCAGTTAATTTCAAAGAAGTATGTGTTTCTCTGTGAGTTCGGTTACAGGATATTCTTAAAATAAATCAAGTTTTTTAAATAGAATGTGCTGCGTTTATATCAATCGGTAAATATAAGAAACCTACTGATTTTATAGGACCAGAAAAATAGTCTTCAGATATCCGAACATCATTTTAACTGAAGTTGAAAAATCATTATAAATAAGATATCGCAGAAATAATGCATCACGAAACGACTTAAAAGATATCTAGATGTCATTTAAAATTAAAAACTTAAATGGAAAATGTATTTAAATAAGCGCATTATGGCAACAGAATAGCATACGAAGTAAATTTTAAAGCACAACATATTTTTATAGATAAAGGAAAATATCAGTCTAGCTATTTCATTTCTTGCCTCCATGAAATCGGTGTTTTACTCAATAAAAATCCAGCTGAGTAGTTCTCGTTGCCGTCTGTAGCATTGGAACTTTTCTCTTCCTTATATTGCTCTCCTTTTTATAGCCATTTCATATTATGACAGAGTCCTTTCAGTGAGTAACGCAAGTTCAGACGGAATTATTTTTGTATATTTGCTCGCCAGCTGCTGAAGACATGAGAACTAAGCACATTTTACTGAGTTGAGGAATCTCTACGCAGAGTAGTAAAAATGGCAGCTGAAAGATTGTATTTATACAATTTGAAAATCAGTAAAATTATTTTTCAAAGACTGGATAACGATATTAAGTAATAAAATTTTATTTCGAAATTTTTTAAATAGAAGTATTTATAGTAGTCACAGTGCCTTCCGATAGGGCCGTTCCCAAGAAATCACGATCCATGCAGAAACCAATAGATGACCCAGTTTTGCGATTTCTACACGTTTAAACCCTAAAAAGATGATGGCATGAATATTTCATGTGTGCCATAATTTTGCAAATCTCTGTTGTGACCGTTAAAATCACTCATATTGCGCAAACGGCAAATTTGAAGGAATAATCGAATGAATAGTGACAGAATGATAATATATAAAATTAATTGAATGATAATAGAATACATTAAAACGAATGATCTAGTTATAGTAACAGAATAATTGATTCCAAATCTTTGACAGTGAATACTGGTGGGTCTGTGAATAGGAAGATCGCCATTATAGTTTGAGCTCAGTAGTACCTAAGTGTAGTTCACAAAGGTTAAATTAGGATACATACCAAGGAGTATGATTGGCAGTGCACCTATTAGCTATTCCGTACTGAAGAACGCTAAAATCTGCTATACATGTCTCTAATGCTGATCGTTGTACTCGGATCGCGGTTCCTTATCAGTGGCTATCAGAATTTATATTGAACTTTACAAATTTTACATTCCTTTACATAAATTATCTTTCGAAATTGTTTGTCTGTTTAGGTAAAACTTAATCCGTTTGTTTCACTCGGCAATGACAAGAAGACATTTAATTTTTATAGCATTTTAGTCATAAGATGATAGGTTATGTATTGTTCATTTGCACAAAATATATTTTCATTTTATTTTCTGAGTAAGTTATTCATTAGACACATATTTTTACAACGTGATGATATTCAATATATAAAATAAAAATGAAAATCCTTCGTTCGTCTGTCTGTTTATCTCATCATCACAGGGAACGGCTGTTCCAAATTCCATGAAATTCTAGGCTTGGAATAGGCCCCACCTAACTTCTAAGCATCCCTTTGTCCATTTAGCTGTCTGTCTTCATATAAATTTGACTGCTTCCTGACTTTGAACGTGACTAAATCGTTATAATCCTAAAATCAAACGGGGCACGAACATTATAGGAGCCTTTAAACTAACGTGATATAATTCATATTTTGAATTTCTTTACAATATTACAATTTAAAATCCGATAACGTGACCCGATCACCTTTGTGCTTCTTGCTCTAAAAATATAGAAGTTTAATAAATTAACGAAATAAAAAAAAATATTTAATCTTAAGGGCCGGGCCATAAATGAAAAATCTCTTTATTTCTACCTCTAATAAGCAGATCAGAAAAGTAACTCTACAACAAGCTATTGTTTGACTGTCAAATAAATATTATCTATATATATAAAATTCTAAATTGTACTTCTGTCTATTTGGCCAGCAAGATAGAACTCTCATTTTTTCGTTCTGAATTATTATAAAATTAATAAAATGGGTATAAATATTGAAAGTTCTCCTCAAATTGTTAATAAAATTATATATTCCACACGAAGAATCGTATATATTCCATATATATTCCGTATGAAAAACTATTGAATAAGCTATTACTATCTGAAATAATCTGGTGTGTTGTTGTTACCCAGACCGTCCGACCTACCAGAAAGGTGTAAGGTAACTGTTTGGACGGCCGGGAAGTGCCACCCAATTTAGACCGGAACCCCGTGGGGGAATAATCTGGTGTGTGACTCAACTCGACTGTCTCATACTAGACATCATTTTTAAGTTGCTTGTGATTATTTTTTATCAAATTTTACAATAAAATATTGAATTACTTGTATTGCTAGTCGAAAGGATCCCATTTATAGCATATTACACATAAAACTATTCCGATTGATGACGATTTTTACAGTTAACCCATTTGATATTCAACTTTACTTCCCCCCCCCAAAGGGGCTAATGAAATAATAAAACAAAAATTGTATGACAGCTGTTTTTCAATAGGAGGATTGAAACTCTTAAGTTTCGTACTCATTAAGCCACAATTACAGAACCCCTTTTATACATAAATGACAAATTTTTGCCCTATGTTGGGAGGAGAAGAAAATACAAATTTGAAATTAATTTCAAAGTTTTTGGTCGAATTTCGAAAAATTCTATAATGTTCTATATTTTTTATAGCAAAACCAGATATAAAGTTTCCTTAAAATACATGTATATTTGTAGCAGCAATCGTGCACATAAAAAATTGGTGAAAAAGAGTCAAACAGACGGACATCACTCTAAAAATATACAAAACCAGTTTAGAAGGTCCTAAATAATATATCGATATCAAAAACTCGAAATCCAAAATTTTCGTGAAGGCCATGCTTTCTCTGAAATGTTTTCTATAGTATGAGAAAATAATTATTAAAAAAAATTAGCAATTCCACACATAAACGTCTTCATTGTGAGTTATGCAACTTTCTTATCATTTTGAACTCCTCAGACACATAAGAAAAAGCTCTCTCTAGCACCTGCTTTTAAGAACCCTGCAATTTTAAAACCCGCGCCACTCCCTTTATGAAGCGAAAATAATGCGCTAGTAGCATGAACTGATTTATTTACCGGAAATTATCCACCTACTTAGACGTGTAGGTGGTACTTGCATAGATATGTCTTTTGTGAGTTTTTGATTGGAGAATGGGATTTGTGTTGAGTAAAGTAAAAAAATGAAACAAAGTGAATTCGAAACGATAACAATAGGGTTGGTATACTTTTTTGCATTTTGAGGAAAAGCAATGTTTTCTGTATATGTTTTATGATTGTAATATATACACTGGTTGTATAATGAAAGATTTCGTATGATCGAACTTTTAGAGATTTTGTTTAGCGGTAAATTGTAACTGCTAAGCAAAAGTCTAGAACCTTAAAGTCTATTAAATTATAAAATGTTTTTAAATTTTTAAGCATATGTTGAATCTACGTTCTCATTTTCCAGATTTTTCATCGAACAAAACATCTTACATTCTTTCTCTGTTAACACTTCGACACTCGCACTGGCCACTGATTACGCCATTTGAAGTTGAAGTTCCAGTAATTCACATAATAATATCGTATATGCACAGAGACTCTACCTAAACTCTCTGGAGAATCAAACAATGAATCAAACCAATAATTTCAGAATGGTCATTCAAAGCTCTATCTACTGAGTTTTTTGAGACGATTATCTTTCTCTCCGTATTTGAAATGGACCCTACCCTTTCTTTTCTCGTGTAAATATTATTATAATTTTGGTATTATTCATATTTAATAAAATTTACAAGAAATATAAGCCCGTCATAAGAATGGGCAAAGTTGCAAATGATTGCCTTGCATCCACCCATTTGCAGCATGCCCTCTCCTAATATCCACGGACACATGTGAGTCATACACTCTAAATCAATATTACCATTTTTATAGGACACCCTATCCAAGTTTACATAATACATACTATACCATCTCCTTACATAATAAAATTAATTCTTTTTCATTAATTTGGGGATATTTCAACAGTTAACAAATTCGTCGCCAATTTTCGTCAAGCGTTTCGGTGAGGGAATTGTCTATCCTGGATCATTATGCATTGGAATCTGCTTTAAACGGAATTTCAGGGGACCGAAAGAATTTTCCGACTTGAAAAGGTTTCCAAGTCAAACAGGTTATTTCAGGAAAAGCAAAGTTTATAGTTAGTTGGAAATGAATATAGACCATATGTAATTGCTTACATATACATTAGACTTCAAAAACGCTGAAAATTGGATTTAAATGCATCTGATTAATACCATATTCTATCATAATAGCTAATTCAATTCATTTAATTATTTTTACGAATATGTAAAATATTTCACTGTACTTTGACTCTATTCAAATTATCCATAGCGGACGTTTGGCTCTTTTAAAGGTCTAAGATTCTATTCAAATAAATCATAGCGAAAGTTTGTTTCTTTTAAAGGCCTTTGCTCTATTCAAGGACAAAATACCTTTGCATGTGGCCATTTCTATTACGTGTATGTAAGGTTGACATATTTTGATTTTCGGAGCTAAGTGGCCTGATTTGGCTATTTATCGCTAACTTTTAAAATGTACTAAAGCTTTCTCGAAATAATGAACATTCTTGGAGATGCGGTTCCATTAAACGTTTATATGGAGAGTATTGAAAAGGAGTATATAGCATTACTCAGTTTGAGAGCAGTTGAGCGTGATACGAACTAAAGTGCACTCTGAAGTACGTCATTGTTTTGAGAGGAGTATTGTTATCTTGTGAATTATTTGAGCATTTTATTGCTGTTTTATTGTATCTGACAACTGTTTGGTGATCTTGTAAGACAGTTATTTAGCTACTCTTACACTTATTGGTGCTTTTCAAATAAAAGTGCTGTTATCCAGAAATTTGAACTTGTTCTGTCGTCGTGTGAGTACAACCACGATTCCAAAAGATACGTCGTAACAATAAGTATATACGCAGATCACAGAAATATATGTACATAAAAATGTGTATCCCATGTTCTTCTTGACTGTTTGCTTATTATAATTAATTAAAAAATAAAAAATCTGACTTACTGTCAAAACATTGCTTCTTCCTATGAAATAAATAAATTAATTGAAAGAAAACACTGCATTGTTAGTGGAATGAACTTTTAATATAATCCAACATGGTTTTGATATATGTCGTACTAATGATGCGACTGTCAGTTAAAAGTCGTACATGGAATAATATTTCTAGCATTTCAGTATCTCCTTGATTAACTGAAATTTCTTGAAGTTCTGAAACAGCTCTCAGAAAACGTCATATGATTTAGTAGAAAGTTCTGTGAAAAATGGTTCTCTTGGAAATAAATGGCTGAAATCGTTCGATGATATCTCAGCTATTTGTTTATTACAACAAGTGCGATGTGAAGATTCCGTTTCACACAGACTATATAACATATATTTCCTATATATTTAGACAAAGGTTAAAATATTTTCCGCTTACGACAGAATTCCGTTTCAAACAGGTTTAACTATATTAATATTTATTTTACTTGCTGATACCTTTTCGATAAAAGCGTTCTGGAACTTTTAATGCAGGTTTTAACTAAAAGTGAAACATTATTTATATATATTATATGAAAGTTTTATAAAAATATTATTGACACATATAAATGATTAGCAAAAAATATTTTTTACAATGTTTTGCAATCGTATTTGGTGCACTAGAATAATGTTATTCGTTTCCGGTTTAACTAGGATTTGACCAAATGTCAGCCCTCGAAAAAAATTTGCTTTTGATCTGTCTTGCTATAAAAAATAAACAGAAAATTTAGACTTGAAATAGCAGAATTTGTTCAAATCCTCAATAAAATTATATTTCAATTTACGTATTTTCCATGGTCACTTTAGCACCTGCGAAAAATAGTGATTTAGAAGGAAATCATCTTCTTAAAAAGTTACCCCTTTCCCCTCTCTTACATATTTTTTATCAATAAACACTGTTTTAATGCCTAAAGCGAACTCCGAATTTAAAACATGGGAGTGGTCAAAAATGGGCGTCAACATTATTGTTCAAAATGTACAGCTTTAGAAGCATCTTCGGTGAATTGGCGCAAAAAGGATGATTTTATGATTAAGCACACGTATCTTGAGAACTTGTTCTTATTTAAGGTGCAACAACTCTTGTTTAACCATATCAAGACTTGTTGAAAATTTCAAGATTGCGTTTGAATTATCTTCTGAGTAAAACAAGCAACATTTAACTCTTAAGAAACATTTAAATGCCTAAATTTCCTTAGAAATATCAGTTTTAATATTTATCTATACTTGCGTTTAACATACTCGTTGGACACCTTAGAGTGGACTTTGATGGCAAAATAACTGCTATTCATAGAGCAACTGGAAGCACATCACGATTAGTTCAAGAACCAGTCATATTGTCAGCCTTCTGGGCAGCAATACAGTCTATTGAATCAATTAAGTCTTCAATTACAAAAGGCACATACGAATGTCGATATCCCTTAAAAAAAAAAAGGAATATACATTGTTCTCCAATGGGTATATTATATATTCCATAAGAAATATATGGTTAGAAATATATGGAGGATATGCTGACAAAAAATGGCTCCAGCTAGCAGGTAGTGAAAAATCCTTCATACTGCAAAGCTTTTCGTCAAAAATTCTATTAAGTTAGAAATTCCCCAAAATCTGTCAAACGGAGTCACTTCAAAGAATTGGACACACCTAGTTCGGTTTAAATCGCAATTGAGATTTCTATCGCATACGAATGTATTCCGTAAGGAAAGTGATTTTAAAAATAACTAAGAAATGATTTCTTCTATTTATATCACATACGTCATTTTTTATATAAAATATTCCGTGGATTCAATCAGTAAAACTTTACGTATCCTTCGAGTGTGTAAAGATGTTGTATTTTTAGAACTCATCTTTCATTAACGTATGCCTCTTAAAAGTGCAGAAATGTTTACTGATAGGTGAACTTGTTACTAATAAATTGCATTACTTAAAAAGTCTGATATGAGCAGCCCATGACTTTTCCTATAGATTGAAGTTAACATTTTACAATATTTTATTTAATTTCAACAGGTTTTTGTTGTCACTGTGATTCAAATTATTGAGGCCGTAGTTAAATAAGTATATTAAATGATAGTAACATGAAATTTGGCATGTCGTTATATTTTAAGGTGTATTCAAATTTTTTTTAACCTCATTGGCTGGTCCGTCCAAGACCCGCTACAGAAATTAGTTTTTTTGAAAACAACTACAAAGTCCAAATTGTGTACGGCTTTGTCTTTCATGGTATATGTAATACTTTGCATTTTATACCTTGTCGGGCTAGCCCATCTAGGACCTACGTAGGAATGCACTCCTATTAGGAAAATAATTTGAAAACAGTTATTGCTCCAGAATATCGCTGCAAAACTGTTATCGCTCCAGAGAGAATATTTCTGAATATATAAAATTAAATCTTTTTACGGACCGTTAACATATAGAATATTTCACAAATATGACATATATAAAGAATGTTTTTATTTGTTTAAAAATATCTAGTTAAGTTCTTCCTTCCAGGTTGCTGCACCAAATTAAGGACGCAGCTAGTTAAAATAATGATGTAACTTCACATAAATAAATAAACAAACAGTTTCAAGGTTAGAACAATTTTAGGTCGCGAATTTTCTGTATGTTTGTTTTTTCGTTTACGCGGATAAGAAATTATTCGTCTTCAATTCTTGCATTTGCCATATTGAAATTAATTCGGATTTATCTATTTTCATGCCATTGGCAAAAATGTATTATTATAAATTTTTACTATCTGCCATATTAAAAATTAAAATCATGTCAATGTTAAAAGTTGAATTTTTAAAGCACTCTAACTCTATTTTCCATACATGAATCACTGACCATTCATTTTTTACTACTTAGTTCTTTGAAATAATTAAAAAGTAAAAATGATAATACTATACTTGAAATGTCTTAGAACTATGAGCATGTTCAAGAGCTAAATAATAAATAGTACCGCGAAGCTTTGAAATTCGAGTAATATTGAAATCGGAAATATGCATCCCATTTTAAATTGATTATTTTTCATCTGAATATCTATACAGTTTTTCAATTATACTTTTATAGAATAATTCGAATTGCTCAAATTGTGTTTTGCATGTTAGAATAATTTCTATGTAGCTTTTTCTTATTACCCAGGGCGTCCAACTCAACAAAAGACAAAAGAGTTATAATAAACGGCCGGGGAAAAACATAGAAATAGCAATAAAACAGAACAACATGGAATGAGTAATAAAGCAGAGTAACGCAGAAACATTAATAAAATATAATAATAATAACAAGTAAAACAAAGATAAATAATAAAAATACAGTCGAACTGCAAAAACATTTCTCTCTAACACTATGTCCAACCCGCTTGAATATCAGCACTATTCAGGGATGCTAAAATAAACAACACTTGCATATACAGGGTTTAATATACAGCTTGCTCATAATACCGTCCGTCATCAATACACACATTTGAATTTGAGCAAAAACATTTTCCGGAACTTTAACAAACACTGAAAATGTGTATGTGTTACAGGCCCTGATATTACGAATTTGTGATAGATATATATTGCCCTCTATATACGCGTTTCGTTTTTCGTTCCTTGTGTTGATCCCTACTTATTTAACAATACTCAATAACTTTGTAATTGGATTCTTTCTTCTGTCTCACTTTGTTGCCGAATTCATTAACCTAACTTTTTAAATTTCCACTAAAGGCGCTGCAATCACTTTTATTCGATTGGACATGATCACATTAAAGTAGAATCGAACTACCGTGTACACTAATGGGCTTATTCTTTCAAAGTTATTGGTGTGCTTAATTAATTTCCTAGCAACTCTGTTTATTAGGATAAAGTTTAAAATCCTATATTTCAATTTTGATATAATTATACGATTATTTCAAATAATCGCATTAAAGTTTTAACGGTAACGTTCTCTACTTTCTCATAAATATAGCGAAAGTAGTGTTAGAAGAAAATTTTCTAATTCAATATATTGATGCCAGTATATATTTAAGGACCTCCTGTAAAAGATTTGACTGTTTTCAGAGAGATGCCCGTCTGTCCGTGATTTATTTCTTGTGTGCAGGATAGCAGGATAGCTGTCACAAGTATTAACGGATTTTCACAAAACTTTACACCTGGCTTTGTTAACGAAAAATCTAGAACTACATATATGTTTTTTCTAATTCGAACGAAAACTTGTTTATTCGAAAAAATTATTTGAAATTTTATATTCTTTTAGCATGGCAGCAAAGGACATATATTTGCTTATTTATGCAAAAAAGTAGTGATTATTTATGGCTCAATGATCACAATACTTAACAAATTCGGTCATTGTAGTGAAAATTGTTTGCGATACAGTTTTTGCATTCGTAACGCCATTAGTAACATCGAAGGGGGGGGGGGAGTGCCCCTCCCCGAGAAGGTGCATTGCGAAACCTTTAAATGACTTCATTTAAAATGAAGGGTAACATGTTATAATTGTGATGACTTACACCATCGATACAAATATACAAATATTTCAATTTTTTTTCTGCAAAATTTAGAAAAAAAAAACACCAACTACTTAAAAATGGATTCTGTTGTGAGAAGGTCGAGTTGAGACTCACCCCAATTAATTTCAATAATATATATGTCTCGTTATGATTTCCATAGTCTTCAGATTTCAGAATATCATTTTATCTGAGAATGAAAAAGCATTATAGAAAATAAAATGCGAAAAACATGCGTCAGGAAACGACCTAAAGAGATATTAGGGTCTTATTTAAAAATAAATGCTTAAATGGAAAAAAGGATTTAAGTAAACGCATTATACCGTTGAATATCATAAGAAATAAGTTTTAAAGCACAACAAATGTTTTATGTCGAAAGGAAAATATGAGCCTGGCTATTCCATTTCTTACTTCAATGAAATCGGTATTTTACTCAATAAAAATATTGCTGAGTGGTTTTAGTTGCCTCCCGCAGTATTGGAACTTTTCCCCTTCCTTATATTGCTCTCATTTTTATCACAAATTTTTTATCGCGGGAGTTCTTTCAGTGAGTAATACAGGTTCATGCGGAATGATTTTTGTATTTTTGCAAGCCAGCTGCTGAAGACATGAAAACTGGTCATATTTTGCTGAGTCGTGGAAGCTTTGCGAGGAGTAGTAAAAAATGGCTGCCTAAAGGTTATCTTAACACTATTTGTAACGCAGGTGCATTTTATTTATCTTTCTTTGCAAAATCTGGATAATGGTAGGAGGTAATAAAGTTTTATTCCGAAATAGAAATATTTATTGTAGTCACAGTACATCGTTGGGGAGCGTTCCCCAATTCCGATTTCCATGCAGAAATCTGTATGGACAAATCAGTTTTACGATATTTACACACTTCCTGTACGATATTTACACGCCTCCTGTAATAATATAGACTGGTTTCAAAAAGCGAAACGAAACTTTCAGATGATTTATATTTTTCAGAAAGGGAAATACAGTTTTATTATGTATGAACCCTCCCAGAAAAACTCTGTACTGCAAATTTAAGTTGTGTTCGTGTAAAATTAATGTTATTTGAGTATTTATTTCATATTTTTAATTTAAAAAAATGATTAAATTAATTCTGTTAGCATCCTTTAACATTGGAGTCTACAGGGCCGTTCCTGACATTCAACTCCAAGTAACGTTGCGTCTTTACGTGCTCTCATTGGATAGAGCTGAAGTGGCACAACCTTAGAGATATAATGAACTTGGTACAACCTATACGTCTATATATATGACATATATGTGGTATATATGACATATATGGGTATATATGACATTTTACGAAGTTATTCGATGTTAGTAGCACATCAATTTCGCCTCATAAAGGAAGTGGTGCGGATTTTAAAATTACAGGGTTATTCAAAGCAGATGCTAGACCGAGCTTTTTCTCATGTGTCTGAGGAGAATGTTAAAGATTAAATTGATGAGAATGTTGCTCAATTTACAATGATCACGTTTATGTGTGGAATTGTTAACTTTTTTAAGGAATTACTTACTCATACTATAGAATGTAGTATAGAGTAAGTATATTGCTTTCATGAGAGTTTTGGATTTTGAGATTTTGATACCTAAATAATATTTAGGACTTTCTAAATACGTTTTGACTATTTTTAGAGTGATGTCCGTCTGTTTGTTTGTCTGTGATCGGTTTATTGTGCGCAAAAGAGCTGCCACAAATATTCACGGATTTACAGAAGAGTTTATTTATATCCGGCTTTGTTATCGAAAAGTCTGTAACCAGATAAAACTTTCTGAAATTCAACCAAAAACTTTGAAATTTATTTGAAAATTCATATTTCTTTATCCTTGCAGTATAGGACAAAAATTTGGCATATTTATGTGTAAAATGAAGTTAATTGTGGCTCAAAGATTATGCAACCTAACAGATTCAATCATTGTAGTGAAAAATAGCCGCCATACGATTTTTGTGTTCATTATGTCATGAGTTCCCTTGGGGGGCAAGATACCTACCAAAAGGGTACATTGTCAAAATTGGCATCAATTGAAAGATTTTGTAGGTGTAATATGCTATAACTGTGATTATTTGGATTAGCAATAAAAATAATTTAAAATTTTTTTCAAAATTTAAAAAACACAATAACTTACAAGCAACTTAAAAATGATTTCTGTTATGAGGGTCGAGTTGCGGCACACTCCAGGTTATTTAAGATAGTACTAGCTGTATACAGTTCTTCGTACCGAATCATTACGGAATATATACGGTTCATCGTACGGAATATATAATTTAATTCACAATTTGCGGAGAACTTTCGATATTTGAAGTTTTTCTTTTTGAAGTTTTAAAATAACTTAGAAAGGATATACGAGAAACCTCTAGTGCTGAGAAAATAGACGGAAGCGCAACTTACAATTTTATTTTTGTAGATAGTAACTACTTTACAGTTAAACAATAGCTTTTTTATAGAGTTACATTTCTGATATTCTTATTAGGGGCATAAATAAAGAAAATTTTCATTTATGGCTTTTGATATTAAATAGTTTATTTTTATTTCGTTAATTTCTGAAGTTTCCACATATTTAGAGGTAGAAGCACTATAACGATCAGGTCACGTTATCGGATTTAGAATTGTAATATTGTAAAGAGTTTGAATAAATGATTAGGTCGTGTTAGATTAAAGGCTCTGATAACAATAGTGTCCTGTTTGTTTACAGAATCATAGAACTGTTTGGTCACGTTCAAAGTGAAGAAGCTGCCCAAATTATTTGAAAACAGACAGATTAAAGTACAGAGGGATGCCTAATAATTTATGTGGAGTCTACTACAATGGTAAAACTTTATAGATTTATTCATTTTTATAGAATTCGGCTTTTGTGATGACGATGTAATTAGACAGACGATGAGAGTTCAATTTAATTTATATATTGAACATCATAGTAAAAACTCGTTGTAAAAATAAGAGTCTAGTACATAAATTCCTCTACCCTCACACACAAATGCACTACCCTCACACACACACACACACACATATTTTCCTTTATCTTATAAGATGAGAATATTTTTTATTTAAAATCATGTTGAAATTTCAATGTAACGAATATCTTAGAATAACGATTTTAAAATGAACACTCTTCGCATTCATCATTACGCGATTTCATAGGATTTTTAGGTATCTTTTATTACGCGGAGAAGAACAAAAATATTTTGCTTAATTCATGCAAATGTCAAGATCCACCCCTGCTTAAACAAATGACGTGCTTTCGATCGAAACCATTTTTGGGTGAAACCTTATAATTTGAGCTTCACAAAGGGAGTGTCTCTGTCGAGAAAAATAATGGAGTTAAAAATCGCAGGTGCTGAGATCGAAAATGTTCGCAAGAGTTTGTGAAGACATTCATTCAGAAAGCTTCAAGTCTATGGGAATGAGCCAATTCACTCAAACTAGCTTAGAGGGATATCGGTTTAAAAAATTCTTAAATCATCACCAATTTAGCAATAAATATACCCGGTCAATGGAGTATCGTTTAATGGAATTAAAAGTATGATGAGTCTAACAATTGTCTTTACAAGATTCGATATTGGCGAAAAAGTATAATATGAATTAAATTCTTTTTCTACAGGGTGATTAAAAAAATGTGGGCCACATTTTACGAGATGATAGTACACACCAAACTACGCATTTCTGTTATAGTTTACCGGGTCGGAAATAAAACGTAAGGGCGTTACAGGGACGTTATAACTCATTGGAAAGTGCCGTTCCTCAAACATAAAAGCTTCATTCTGATTGTTATTTTCTTGTTAAAGAAGAAAACCACGTAAACATATATCATCTGAGGAACATAAAAGCTTCATTCTGATTGTTATTTTCTTGTTGAAGAAGAAAACCACGTAAACATATATCATCTGAGGAACATAAAAGCTTCATTCTGATTTTTATTTTCTTGTTGAAGAAGAAAACCACGTAAACATATATCATCTGAGGAACATAAAAGCTTCATTCTGATTGTTATTTTCTTGTTGAAGAAGAAAACCACGTAAACATATATCATCTGAGGAACATAAAAGCTTCATTCTGATTGTTATTTTCTTGTTGAAGAAGAAACCACGTAAACATATATCATCTGAGGAACATAAAAGCTTCATTCTGATTGTTATTTTCTTGTTGAAGAAGAAAACCACGTAAACATATATCATCTGAGGAACATAAAAGCTTCATTCTGATTGTTATTTTCTTGTTGAAGAAGAAAACCACGTAAACATATATCATCTGAGGAACATAAAAGCTTCATTCTGATTGTTATTTTCTTGTTGAAGAAGAAAACCACGTAAACATATATCATCTGAGGAACATAAAAGCTTCATTCTGATTGTTATTTTCTTGTTGAAGAAGAAAATCACGTAAACATATATCATCTGAGGAACATAAAAGCTTCATTCTGATTGTTATTTTCTTGTTGAAGAAGAAAACCACGTAAACATATATCATCTGAAGAACCCTTATGCAATGCCTTATATCTCGAGTGAAAGGAAAGGAACTATCTGGACGCCACTTTTCAGGGACGATGTATTGGGCGAGGTGGTCCCATAGCTTGGCCCTCAGGATCGGCCTCGCCCGATCTGTCGTGTCTTGACTTATTTTTGTTTGGATATCTCAAGAGTCTCATCTACGACACTCTCCTTGAATCTGAAGAGGAATTCGTAGCCAGAATTTCGGCAGCTGCTGCTGAACTGCGCGACATGGCTGGTCTGTTCGAGAGAGTTCGCCAATCCCCCCATCGCCGCTGTGAGACATGCATTCAGATTGACGGTCGTTCTTTTGAGCTATTACTGTAATTATTGTTTATTAAATGTCATTTTATAACTTCGAAGTCATTCTTGTGTTTTCGCCTCACCTCATCGGTCTCACCATTAAGCGCCCACTAGGGCCTTTACGTTTCATTTCCGACCCGGTAAACTATGATGAAAAATGCTTACTTTAGTGTGTACTACCATTTCTTAAAGTTTGGCCCATCTTTTTTAATCACCTTGTATAACTTAATCTCATTTAAAATGTATAAGTTTGCTACCATTAACGAATTAAATTAACTGCAGTGTGGCTCCATTCGAATTTTTCATATTAGAATCTATTTTGAAGTAGCACGTAATTTTTTATTTTGAAAAAAAAAATATGTATCGTTTCTTTACAAGATCGTAAATATAGAGTGTTTATGTTTATTGAAAATGGCTTGAAGAAATCTTCCCATTGATACCATCTTTGACAATGCCACTCCTTCGGAAGGTAACTTCTTCCGCACCCGCGTGGGGTCTAATAACGTCACGTACACATAAAATATATCGCGTCTATTTATCATTATAATGAATGAAAATATGAAGTTTCTAGATCATTGAGCCATAAATTACTTCTTTTATGTATGATTATGTCAAATTGTGCCATATGCTGCAATGTTAAAAAAAATCGTACGAATTTCTAAGATTTTATTCGCATTTAAAAGAATTCTATCCAGTTTTCGAATTTTTGTTGACGGATATAACGTTTTGTGGAAATCCATTAAGAAATGTGGCCGCTATCTTGTACACAAGTACTTCACCACAGACAGACCGATGAATATTACACTAAAATTAGTCTAAACGTATTCAGGAGGCCCTGAAACATATATTACATAAAATAATGAGAAAGTTAATTTTTGTGAAAACAGTGCTTTATATTCTATACTCTGAGGAAATTTAAAGTATTTACAAAGCATTCAGTCATTTGATAATAGCCAAAATAAGGAAAATTTTATTCCATTTTGGAGATTATACGTGCAAATTCTCACGTATAGCTTATGCGTCCGTGATATACAGTCATATTTAAAACATCTCTGGGGCACTTGATGTGTGAAATCCGATCTATCAAAGCCCTTGCGACTTTTGATTCTCGAGATCTGCGCTCTACAATTTGGCACACCGAGATCAGTATGAATCTGAGAGAGTCGCACAAACTTCCATTGAATTTACTCGAGATCCCAAATACGAAGACTTTCATTAAACGAGTGATATGCGTGGAGAATAAATTGCAACGACAATCGAGATACACCGATATGACAGCGGAAAACATATTCTGATAAGAATCGAGGGCATCTATTTCTACTTCCCAGACAGGGGTTCGAAGCATAAATTTAATTAGATTGGAGAACGCACCGAACTTAATTCAAGGTAACACTCGGGACAAGTTTGATCAGGGGTGGGTGTCAAAACGAGACAATATGATGGTGGAACGATTTCATATCAACAGAAAATTTTGATATTCTCAGATAAATCATTTTCTGTTTATAGACTGACGCGTAATCGATACCTGAAATTTGAAACTAAAAATAAATTTTTATGACAGAATATTTTAATATTCAATCGCATGTTTTGCATCTTAAAAATGCTTTGTTATGTGTTTATATGTATTTAAACTTGTTAAAAACAGGGAAGATAATACTCTTATAGGAAAAATAAAAAAAGTTTGCAGATTTCTAGATAGAAAAGAAGTATGCAGACGAGAACAATGAGGTTTAAAAAAAATTAAAATATACCTTAAAATATAACGACACACCAAATTTCATGTTACTGTGATGTGATTAATGGTACTTAATTAACTACGGCCTCAAGGATTTCAATCACACTGACAACAAACACCAGATATAGTTCAATAAATCATTGTAAAATTTTAGCTTCAATCTGTGGGTGTTTTGTGCTGCTCACTCCAGATATTGTAAGTAGTGCAATCTATGAATACCCATAAGTTTATCCATATCACATGTTTAACCTAGCTAATGGATAAAAAGTATCCATTTAGAAATATTTTCAAAATGAATTGACGTCAAATCAAAACATATTCTCGATATTTCTTTCCTTTTCAGTAAATCAGTAACAAGTTCCTGACTTTAACAAGCATCCGTTACTGACAAATAAGTTCTAAAATTGCAGCATTTTTTCACACTCGAAGGATGTGGAAAATTTTAGAGATTGAATCCACGGAAATTTTTGTATAAAAAATGACTTATGTGATACAACTAGAAGAAATCATTTCTTAGTGATTTCTAAAATCACTGTTCATACGGAATATATTCTTATGCAATGGGACGGAATATATTCTTATGTTTGGAGGACAAATTTCAGAGTATACGGAGATAAAAATAGATTGAAAAGCAAAATAATTTTGAATACGTATGAATATTTCTTATTGTTTCGGTTCTAATTTGCATTGCGCTATTAATTTATTTATAGAAAGTTAACAATTTAAATAAGTATTTTCAGCCTTTCACCGTACAAAGACATCAATACAGGGGGGCTTATCTTATCGCAGCGCCATCTGATTTATTGTCTGAAATGATATTAGCATTCACTTAGTATGGAGTTTTAACCCCTTTTCTTGGAATTTTGAACCATAATGTATATGCCCTTTTTCGACCACTCCCGTTTTTCACATTCGGAGTTCTCCTTAGGTATTGAAAAAATTCTTATTTACAATAAATATTTTAAGAAGATGGTATTATTAATTTTAATGAAGGTAGTTTTATTTAAGGGCAATTTTTTACGAAAGCTGTTTTATTCTAAATCGCTGTTTCAGCAGGTGCTAAAGTGATTAAGGAAAAATTCGAAAATTGAAATAACTTTCAAGTGCAGATTTGCGCCAATTTTGTTATATCAAGTCTAAATTTTCAATATTTTAATTTATTGCCCGGCAGGTCATAAGTAATTTTTTTGGAGGATACTTGGTGGAATGTTACTCAAACCGGAAACGAATCACATTATTTTAAAGCCCTACCGAGTATCAGGTTGCAAAACATTGAAAAAAAGAGAAGTATTATTCATGTAGTGTGTAAATGTTGCAATAATATTTTAAAAAGACTCTTTATAAAAGAAATATAAAAATGCTGTTGCACCCTTTAACTCTTGTAACATTTTTATTCAAGAAAGTTGCGGCCCTGAAGGCATCAGCAAATTTAATAATGTTATTCCAACAAAGACTCAGGATAGACAATTCTCTGTTTGAAACGTTTTACGACTAATATAAGAATTTTTTAAATATACCCAAATTATTGAATCCGAATTAATTTTATTATGCTAGAGAATGGTATAGTATGTATTATGTATGTTTTTTAGGGTCGACGTGGTCGAGGCGAATATTTCCAAGCAATCGGTTTACCGCCATTTGTGGGTTCGACTCCCACGTAAAGCATGGATATTGTGTGGTTGGGCGCAGTGTGTTCCGACCCCCTCTGGTGCGCCTGGGGCAATGTCTTAGGACGGCTAAATGGTTCACGTTTTGGCCGATGTATAGGCGAATGATGAATGTCAAGTGCCTGGCCATTTGATAAAAAAAATATTTCTTTAGGAAGACATATAAAAAGAGTAATAATGATTGGGAGAGGTGTATGATTTGCATGTGTCTGTGGAAATTAGGAGAGGATGTGCTGTAAACGGTCAGATGGGAGGCAATCTTCCGCAATTATTTGATGGCCTTCTAGTACATTTTATTACTGATGAATAATACCAAAATTGTAATAATTTTTAAATGAGAAAAGAGAGTGTAGGGTCATCTCAAATACAGAGAGAAAGATAATCGTCTCAGAAACTCAGTAGATGGAGCTTTGTCCGGTTACTGCGCGATCATTAGTTTGTTTCACCACAGAGGTTAGGTTGGGTCATATTCCATATACGACAATATTATGTGTATTACTGAAGCTGCAATTTCAAATGGTGTAATTAGTACGAAGTGCGAGCGTTGAAGGTTTAACAAAGGAAGAATGTTCTGCTACGATAAAAAATCTGAGAAAAAGCAAATATGTATTCAACATATGCCTAAAATTATAAAAAACATTTTATGTTTTAATTAGATTTGATGTTTCTAGTCTTTATTTTGTGATTACAATTAATTGCCAAATAAAAATTCGAAAAGTTCTATCATATGGAATCTTTCAATACACATCTGGTGTATTTAAGACAACTATAAAGCATCCAGAGAAAATTTAAGCCTAATAAAAATTTTTGCTTTTCCTCAAAATGCAAAAGCATACGAACCCTATTGTTACAATTTCGAGTAAACTTTATTTCATTTTTTTTACGTTATCCAATACAAATCCTATTCTCCAATCAAAATCTCACAAAAGACAGAGTTAAGACGAACTGGCCAGACGACCGTGAGGTTCACGCCGTATTAAGGCCAGCCGCAAGGCTAATCAATCTCCATTCCAGCGGAGCCGCAGCCAGGTCGCTGACTCGACGGAAACATTCACCGGGCAGGGTCCGAGAGAACGTCCGCCAAGCTCGACACCAGTCGGTCCTTGGCTCAGGTCATGAATTGGCACAGTCCATGGTCTCGACCACCTGGAAGAATCGGGGCCTGAACGACTCACTGATACGACGGCCAGTTCATCACCGATCAGGTAACCCGATTAATTTTTTCCCAGCAGACGGTCACAAAATACATACACAAGGAAGTGGTGCCACTCCTCTCCCACGAACACGATCTGTGACGTGAGGTGGAGTTTACTTGCAGCGCGCGGCACAAGGTGGCGCGGTAGGCGTGCGGGGATTTTTATTTTTTGTTTTAAACAGGTGTATCTTTAAAGTGTTTGTTAGTTTTCGAAGACTTCTTACAAGTTCAACTAGAATTTGTTCAAAGATTTGTATCTTAAATTCCAGGCTATGCTAGCTTTTTTTATGTGAATAAGTAAGTGTTCTTGTCGTAATACAATGTATATTTTAGAATCGCGTTTTACAACCTCAAATACATGCAAAAATTTCAGTATTGAAGAATATGACTCATTTAAATTATTTTATTAAACCAAAGATATTTTTATTAAGAAATTAATGACTAAAAGTGCATTTATACTTATATTTTCAAAATTTATTTATATTCTTTTTTTTAAGGTTGAATAATGCAAACTTTAAACAAAAATTTTCTTTTAAAGTAGTCAACATTGTAAAATTTATATTAATTTGGGAAAATGCATTTCTTTCTTGAAACATTAGTTTAGTTCATGAAGTTCCATTACGTAGGATTTTTAAATCTTAAAAGACGAAAGTACAGTATACTTTTTATTCATTTCATTTTAGAGCAAGTTATTTGTATCTTTATATATTTTCTAATGATGTTCTTGTAATTTTTGAAAAATCTGTAATCTGTCTAAATCTATAAAGTTTTATCCTTGTAGTAGGCCCCACATAAATTATAGGCATCCCTCTGTACTTTTATCTGTCTGTTTTCGAATCATTTTTGCAGCTTCTTCACTTTGAACGTGACCAAACAGTTACATATTTTTCTATAAGCAAACGGACACAATCGTTATGAGAGCCACTAACCTAACACGACCTAATCATCGTTTCAAACTCTTTAAAATATTACAATTTAAAATCCGATAACGTAATCTGATCGTTATTGTGCTTCTATCTCTAAATATGAAGCTTTATAAATTAATCAAATAAAAATAAACTATTTAATATCAAAGGCCATAAATGAAATTTTCTTTATTTCTGTCCCTAATAAGAAGATCACAAATGTAACTCTACAAAAAAGCTATTGTTTAACTGTAAAGTAGTTATTATCTACAAAATTAAAATTGATTCTGTCTTCTACAAAAATAAAATTATTATTTTGCTTCTGTCTATTTTCTCAGCAGCAGAGAATTCTCGTTTTTCCTTTCTAAGTTATTTTAAATGTTCAAAAAGGAAAAACTCCAATTATCGAAAGTTCTCCGTAAATTGTAAATTAAATTATATATTCCGTACAAAGACCCGTATATATTCCATAATTATTCCGAAGAACTGTATACAGCTAGTATTACCTTAAATAAATTGTAGTGTGGCGGACCTCGACTGTTTCATACGAGAAATCATTTTTAATTTGCTTGTAAGTAATTTTGTTTTTCAAATTTCGCAAACAATTTTTGAATTATCTTTATCGCTATTCCAAATGATCACAGTTATAGTATATTACACCTACAAAATCTTTCGATTCATGCCAATTTTGATAATGTAACCTATTGGTAGGTATCTTGCCCCCAAGGGCACTATTGACATAAAGAAGACAAAAATCGTATGTCGGCTATTTTTCACTACAATGATTGAATCTGTTAAGTTTCATACTCATTGAGCAACAAATAACCCCATTTTATACATAAATATGTCAAATTTTGTCCTATACTGCAAGGATAAAGAAATATAAAATTTCAAATAAGTTTCAAAGTTTTTGGTTGAATTTCAGAAAGTTCTATCTATTTACAGATTTTTCGATAACAAAGCCGGATATAAACTTTTGTGAATATCCGTGAATATTTGTAGCAGCTATGTTGCACACAAAAAAAAACGATCACAGATAAACAAACAGACGGACATCACTCTAAAAATAGTCAAAGCGTGTTTAAACGGTCCTAAATAATATATCGGTATCAAAATCTCAAAATCCAAAACTCTCCTAAGAGCAATACTTTCTCTATACTACATTCTGTAGTATGAATAAATAATTCCTTTAAAACGTTAGCAATTCCACACATAAACGTAATCGTTCTAAATTGAGGAACTTTCTCATCAGTTTAATCTTCAACAGTCTCCTCAGACACATGAGAAAAAGCTCGGTTTAGCATCTGTTTTTCAGAACCCTGTAATTTTAAAATCCGCATCACTCCCTTTATGAGGCGAAAATAATGTGCTACTAACATCGAATGACTTCGTAAAATGTCATATATACCCACTTACTGAGACGTGTATGTGGTACTTCCTTGTGTACCTCTTTGAGATTTTGTAAAAATTAAATAAAATTTACTCGAAATTGTAACAATAGGGTTCGTATGCTGTTTGCATTTTGAGGAAAAGCAATAATTTTTATTAAGCTTGAAATTTCTCAGGATGTTTTATAGTTATCATAAATACACTAGATGTGTAATGAAAGATATCATATGATAGTACTTTTCGAATTTTTATTTAGCAATTAATTGTAACCGAAAACAAGAGACTAGAAACTTCAAATCTAATTAAAACGTAAAATATATTTTTTATAATTTTAAACATATGTTGAATATACATTCGCTTTTCCTCAGATATTTCATCGTAGCTGAAATTCTTATGTTCTTCCTTTGTTAATCCTTCAACGCTCGCACTTCGTGCTAATTACAACATTTGAAATTGAAGCTCCAGTAATGCACATTATAATGTCGTATATGCAATATGACTCCATCTAACCTCTCTGGTGAAACAAACTAATGATCGCCTAGTGGCCGGACAAAGCTCTATCTACTGGGTTTCTGAGTCGAATATCTTTCTCTCTGTATTTCAGATAGACCCTACACTTTCTTTTCTCATATAAAAATTATTTCAATTTTGGTACTATTCATCTGTAATAAAATGTACTGGAAGGCCATCATATAATTGCGAAAGATTGCCTCCCACCTGGCCGTTTGCAGCACATCCTCTCCTAATATTCACAGACAAATGCAAGTCATACACCTCTCCCAATCATTATTTCTATTTTTATATGTCTTCCTAAAGACACATTTTTTTATCAAATAACCAGGCACTTGACTTTCATCATTCGCCTATTCATCGGCCAGAACGTGAATCATTTAGCCGTCTTAGGACGTTGCCCCAAGCGAAGCAGAGGGGGGCGGAACACACTACGCCCAACAACACAACATCCATGCCTTAGGTGGGACTCGAATCCACAACGCGGCGGTTGAACGATTGCTTGGAAACCCTAGTTTCGACCGCTCGACCAACACGTCGGCCTTAAAGAAGAACACATAATACATACTATACCATTCCCTAGCATAATAGAATTAATTCGGTTTCATTAATTTGGGGATATTTCAAAAATTCTTAAATTAGTCATCAAACTTTTCAAACAGGGAATTGGCTATCCTGAATCATCGTAGTAATAATATTATTTAATTTGCTTATGCATTTAAGGGGCAAAACTTTCTGGAACAAAAATACTATAAGCGAACAGAATAGCATAACCATATTTTTATATTTCTGATATAAAATATATTTTTAAAATGTTATTGCAACATATACACACTACAGGAATAATACTTCTCTTTTTTTTACTGTTTTGCAGCCTGATACACTGTAGGACTTTAGAATAATGTATTTTAAAAATTCTTAAATTAGTCATCAAACGTTTCAAACAGGGAATTGTCTATCCTGAATCACCGTCGTAATAACATTATTTAATTTGCTTATGCCTTTAAGGAGCAAAGCTTTCTGGAACAAAAGGAGTTTAAGCCAACAGTATAACATATTCATATTTTTATGTTTCTTATATAGGATATACTTTTAAAATGTTATTGCAACTTATACACGCTACATGAATAATACTTCTCTTTTATTCAATGTTTTGCAACCTGATACAGTGTAGGACTTTAGAATAATGTTATTCGTTTCCGGTTTGAATAAGATTCTACCAAGTATCCTCGAAAAAAGTTTTCTTATTACCTGCCGGGCTATAAATTAAAATATTGAAAATTTTGACTTGATGTAACAGAATTGGAGCAAATCTACACTTGAAAGTTATTTCAATTTTCGGATTTTCCCTTAATCACTTTAACACCTGCTGAAATAGCGATTTAGAATAAAACCATTTTCTTAAAAAATTGCCCTTAATGAAAACTATCTTCTTTACAATTAATAAAACCATCTTCTTAAAAGTTTTTTGTAAAGAAGCACTCTTTCAATATCTAAGATGAACTCCGAATGTGAAAAACGGAACTTGTCAAAAATGGACAAGCACATTATTGTTCAAAATTCCAATCTGAGGAGTTAAAGCTCCCTACTCAGAGAATGCCAATATCATTTGAGATAAAAATTCAGATGGCACTGCGATAAGATAAGCGCCCCTGCATTGATGTTTTTATACGGTGAAAGGCCTAAAATATTTATTTAATTTGTTAATTTTGTATAAATAAATTAATATCGCAATACAAATTAGAACTGAAACAATAAGGAATATTCATACGTATTCAAAATTATTTGACTTTTCAATCTATTTTTATCTCCGTATATTCTGAACTCTGTCCTCCAAGAATGTTATTGCATAAGAATATAATCCGTAAGAATGGTGATTTTAGAAATCACTAAGTAATGATTTCTTCTTGTTGTATCATATGTCATTTTTTATATAAAAATGTCCGTGGATTCAATCTATAAAACTTTTCACATCTTTCGTGTGTGAAAAGACGCTGTATTTTTAGAACTGATCTGTCATTAACGGATGCCTGCTAAAGTCCGAAACTTGTTACTAAATTCCAGAAAAGGAAAGAGAAATCGAGAATGTTTTTTTAATTTGAAGTAAATTCATTCTGAAAATATTTCTAAATGGATACTTTTTATCCATTAACTAGATTAAACATGTGATACGGATAAAAAAAATGGATACTCATAGATTGCATTACTTAAAATATCTGAAGTGAGCAGCACAAAACACCCACAGATTGAAGTTAACATTTTACACTCTTTTATTGACCTGTATCTGGTGTTTGTTGTCTGTGTGAATGAAATCTTTGAGGCCGTAGTTAATTTAATACCATTAATCATATCACAGTAACAAGAAATTTGGTGTGTCGTTATATTTTAAGGTATTTTAATTTTTTTTAAACCTCATTGTTCTAGTCTGCATACTTTTTATCTATACAGAAATTTGCAATTCTTTTTTATTTTTTCTAAAAGAGTGTTATCTTCCCTGCTTTTTAACACGTTTAAATACTTATAAACACATAACAAAGCATTTTTAAAATGAAAAACATGCGCTTGAATATTAAAGTAATCTGTCACAAAAATTTATTTTTACTTTCATATTTCACGTATAGATTACACATCCGCCTATAAACAGGAAATGTCTTATCTGAGAGTATCAAAACTTTCAGTTGATATGAAATCGTTCCACAATCATATTGTCTCGTTTTGACACCCACCCCTGATCAAACTTCTCCCGAATGTCACCATAAATTAAGTTCGGTGCGTTCTCCAATCTAATTAAATTTATACTTCGAACCCCTGTCCTGGGAAGTAGAATGGATGCCCTCGATTCCTATGACAATATATTTTTGGCTGTCATATCGGTTTATCTCGATTGTCGTTGCAATTTATTCTCCACGTATATCACTCGCTTGATGAAACTCTTGGTATTTGGGATCTGGAGTGGATTAAATGGAAGGTTGTCAGATACTCTCAGATTCATATTGGTCTCGGTGTGCCAAATTGTAGAGCTCTGATCTCGAGAATCAAAAGTCGCAAGGGCTTCGATAGATCAGATTTCATACATCAGATGCCCGAGCGATGTTTTAAATATAACTAAGCTCAAGGACGCATAAACTATAGGTGAGAATTTGCACGTTTATGCTACAAAATGGAATAAAATTTTCATTATTTTGGCTATTATCAAATGACTGAATGCCTCGTAAATTCTTTAAATTTTCTCATAGTATAGAATATAGTATAGAACACTTTTTTCACAAAAATTAACATTCTCATGATTTTAATGTCAATATATATTTCAGGGCCTCCTGAATACGTGTTGACTAATTTTTGTGTAATATTCCTCGGTATGTCTGTTGTCGAGTTCTTGTGTATAGGATAGCAGTCTTGTGTATAGGATAGCATTGAAGGATTTTCACGAAACTTTATATCCGTCATCAAAAAATCAAGAACTGGATAGAATTTTTTTAAATGCGAATAAAATCTTCGAAATTCGTTTGAAATTTTATATTTTTTTAACATTACAGCATAGGACACAATTTGACATAATCATACATAAAAGAAGTAATTTATGGCTCAATGATCTGGAAACTAAATTATTTCAATCATTATAATGAAAAATAGCCGAGATATAATTTTTGTTTTCGTGAGATATAATTTTTTAGATATAATTTTTGTTTTCATTAGCCCCCACGAGAGGGCGGAAGAAGTTACCCTCCGGAGGAGTGACACTGTCACTGTTGGTATCAATCGAAAGATTTCTTCAAGCCGTTTTAAATAAACATAAACACTCTATAATTACGATCATTTGAAACAACGATACATATTTATTTTTCAAAATGAAGAGTCACATGTTGCTTAAAAATGGACTCTAATATGAAAAAATCGAGTGAAGCCACACTGCAATTAGTTTAATTCGGTATCGATAGCAAATTTTAAATGATATTAAGTTATACAGGATTATATAAAAGAAATGAGCCAAATTTTACGAGGTGGTAGTACACACCAAACAAAATATTTATCATCATAGTTTACCTGTTTGGAAATGAAACGTAAAGGCGCCAGTCGGCGCTTAATAGTGAAATCTATGAGGTGAGGTGAAAACCCAACAATGACATCGAAGTTATAAAATGATATTTAACAAAAAATAATTACAGTAATAGCTCAAAAAAGCGACCGTCAACCTGAATGCATGGCTCACAGCGGCGATGGGGAGTATTGGCGAACTCTCACGAGCAGACAAGATATGTCGCTCACTTCGGCAGGGGCGGCCGAAATTCTGGCGACGAATTCCTCTTCATATTCATGGAGAGTGTCGTAGATGACACTCTTGAGATATCCACACAAAAATACGTCAAGACACGACAGATCGGGCGATCCTGAGGGCCAAGCTATGAGACCAACTCGCCCAATCCATCGGCCCGGAAAAATGGCGTCCATATAGATCCTTACCACTCGGTCGAGTAGCAAGGAATTGCATAAGGGTTCTTCTCTTTCCCCAGATGAAATTTGATTACGTGGTTTTCTTCTTCAACCAGAAAATAACAACCAGAATGACACTTTTAAGTTTGCGGAGCGGCACTTCCTAAAGAGTTATAACATCCTGTAACGCCGTTACGTTTCATTTCCGACCCGGTAAACTGTAACGAAAATGCTTGTTTGGTGTGTACTACCACCTCGTAAAGTTTGGTCCATATTTTTCTAATCACCATGTAGAAAAAGAATTTAATTCATATTATTTTTTTCGCCAATATCGAATCTTGTAAAAATAATTGTTGGACAACTGAGACTTTTAATTCCATTAAGCGATCATCCATTAACCAGGTATATTTGTTGCTAAATTGATTGGTGATGATTTAAGAATTTTTAAACCGATATCCCTCTAAGCTAGTTCGATTGTATTGGCTCATTCCCATGGGCGCGAAGCTTTCTGCATAAATGTCTTCACAAACTCTTTAGAAAATTTTCGATCTCAGCAACTGCGATTTCAAACTCCATTACTTTTTCTCGACAGAGACACTCCCTTTGTGAAGCTCAACTTATAAGGTTTCACCTAAAAATGAGTTACATCGAAAACGCGTCATTTGTTTATGCAGGGGTGGATCTTGGCATTTGTATGAATCAAGCAAAAGATTTTTGTTCTCCTCTGCATAAAAAAATATACTTAAAAATTCGGGACTAAGTACACGTTCGGAAACTAAGAATGAAAAGTTAATTTAAAAATACATAAAACATTATTTATATTTTTAAAATTATTATTGATATATATAAATCATACGCAAATAATATTTTTTAAGGATTTGCAATCGCATTTGGAGCATTAGAATAATGTTATTCGTTTACGGCTTAACTGGAATTTGACCAAATATCTGCCCTCGAAAAATAATTACTTGTGGTCTGTTTTGCTATAAAAAAAATAAAATGAAAATTTAGACTTGAAATATCAGAATTAGCTCAAATCCTCTGTAAAAAGATTACCTCTTCCCCCTCTCACATATTTTTATCAATAAACTCTGTTTCAATGCCTAAGGGAATTTGAAAAATGGGGGTGGTCAAAAGTGGGCGCCAACATTATTGTTTAAAATGTACAGCTTTAAAAGCATCCTTAGTGAATTGCTGCGAAAAGGGTTATTTTATGATTAAGCACACGTGTCTTGAGAAGTTGTTCTTATTTAAAGTGCAACAACCCTAGCTTAACCAGATCAAAATTTGTTGAAATTTTCAAGATTGTGTTTGAATTACTTTCTGAGTAACACAAGCAACATTTAACTATTAAGATAAAAATCATTTAAGCAACTGAATATCCTTTGAAATATAATTTCTAATATTTATGTGTGCTTGCTTTTAACATACGGATTGGAAACCTTAGAACGGATTTTGATGGCAAAGTAACTGTTATTCATGGAACAAATGGAAGCCCATCACGATTAGTTCAAGATTTTTTTTTTCAAATGGGCAGGCACTTTGACCTTCGTCATTAGCCTTTACGATTAGTTCAAGAATGAGTCTGATTCCAGGGACGAAATACAGTCTATTGAATCAATTAAGTATTCTACCTCAAAAGGCACATACGAAGGTCAATATCACTTTTAAAAATGAAAAAATAAAGGAATACATTGTTCTCCAATGGATACATGATATTTGCGATAATTACAGCGGAAATGATAAGGAGAATATACTGACAAAAAGGGCTCTACCTGGCAAATAGTGAAACATCTTTCATACTGCAAAGCTTTTCATCAAAAATTCTATAAAGTTAGAAATTCGTCAAAATCTGTCAAATAGAATCACTTCAAAGAATTGGAGACACCTAATACGGTTTAAATCGCAATTGAGAATAATTCTATTGCATAAGAATATATTCCGTAAGAAAAATTATTTTAAAAATCACTAAGAAATGATTTTTTTTATTTGTATTACATAAATAATTTTTTATATAAAATATTCTGTGATACAATCTCTAAAATTTTTCGCATCCATCGAGTGTTGTTGTTGAGACCCAGACCGTCCGACCTACCAGAAAGGTGTAAGGTAACTGTTTGGACGGCCGGGAAGTGCCACCCAATTTAGAACGGAACCCAGTGGGGGAGGCATCCACAGGGACCGTACCCTCCTTCCCCTACCACCAACCTCTCGGAAGGACTTACGGACCCATATGTTTAACGTGATCGTACTCCGCGTGAACACGGCGGCAGTTTTGGCAGTGGCTGGAATCGAACCCGTGCCTACCGAGTGCAACTCCAGCGCGCTAACCAATGGGCTACCGCGCCCCTGCATCCATCGAGTGTTGTTGTTGTTGAGACCCAGACCGTCCGACCTACCAGAAAGATGTAAAGTAACTGTATGGACGGCCGGGAAGTGCCACCCAATTTAGACCGGAACCCAGTGGGGGAGGCATCCACAGGGACCGTACCCTCCTTCCCCTACCACCAACCTCTCGGAAGGACTTACGGACCCACATGTTTAACGTGATCGTACTCCGCATGAACACGGCGGCATTTGTGGCAGCGTGCAAATCTAGCGCGCAAACCACGGGGATACCGCACCCGAGATGGCCAACAGCACGCGGCGTTCCGAGGTGGTCACCCACCAAGTACTAACCGCGCCCGATGCTGCCTCACTTCGGTGATCTAACGAGAACCGGTGTTTTCAGCACGGTACGGCCGTTGGCCCGCATCCATCGAGTGTGTAAAAACGCTGTATTTTTATAACTTATCAGTCCTTAACGTATGCTTTTTAAAAGTCCGGAAATTGTTACTGATAGGTGAACTTGTTACTCATAATTTGCATTACTTAAAAAGTCTGATATGAGCATCTCATGACTTTTCCTACAGATTGAAGTTAATATATTACAATATTTTATTTAACTTCAACAGGTGTTTGTTGTTAATTTTGTTGTTAATTTTGTGTTTGTTGATGATTCAAATCTTTAAGGCCGTAATTAATTAAGTACCATTAATCATAGTAACATGAAATTTGGTATGTCGTTATATTTTAAGGTGCATTTTAATTTTTTTGAACCTCATTGAGCTAATCCGTCCAAGGCCCGCTACAGAAATAAGTTTTATCGAGAAACGGATCAACTACAAAGGCCAAATTTTGTATGTCTTTGCGTTTTATGGTATATAGTAATACTTTACATTTTAAACTAGTCTGGCTAGCCCGTATGAATGTACTCCTATTAGGAGAATAATTCGAAAACTGAATTTGACCACGCCCATTTTTCTCACTCGAAGATCAATTTAGATATCTAAATAATGGTTGGACTGTCATGTGTAATATCTCAAATGCAAAACATTTATTGCTCCAGACAGAATATTTCTAGATATATAAAACTAAATATTTATAAGTACCGTTAATATATACCGATAATATTTCATAGATGAAAAGCTAATAAAAAATGTTTTTCAACTGTTATCAGGTTACGGATATGTTCATCCTTCCAGATCGCTGCACCTAATAGAAGACGCAACTAGTTAAAATAATGATATAATTTCACATAAATAAATAAATAAAGAAACAGTTTCAAAAATAGAACAAATAGTTTCTTAAATTTAGATCGCGGATTTTTGTTGTTTGATTGTTTACGGGGATACGCAATTATTCGTCTTCAATTTTTACATTTGCCAAATTGAAATGAATTCGGATTTATCTATTTTCATGCAATTGGCAAAAATATATTTTTATAAATTTTTACTATCTACCCTATTAAAAATGAAAATCGTGTGAATGTTAAAAGTTGCATTTTAAAGCATTCTAGCTCTATTTTCCATACATGAATCACTGGCTATTCATTTTTTACTACTTTGAAATAATTAAAAAGTAAAAATGATAATCCTATGCTTCAAATGTCTTTGAACTATGAACGTGTTCAAGGGGTAAATTATAAATAGTGCCGTCATGCTTTGAAATTCGAGTAATATTGAAATCGAAAATATGCATCTCATTTTAAATTGATTATTTTTCATCTGTATCTATACAGTTTTTTAGTTATACTTTTATAGAAAAATGCTGAAAGCTCCAATTATGTTTTGTATGTTAGAAAATTTCTATGTAGCTTTTTCTTATTATCCAGGCCGTCCAGGTCACGCAAAGAGAGAACAGTTACAAGGTAGGATCAAAAAGTTCGGAGACTGTGCTGATATCTCCAACCCTGATTGGAAGAGAGGGAAACTATTTTATCGTGGCGATGAGGCATATGTGAACCGAGATGTGAAACGGAATAAACACGTATTTTTCCACACAATGCGTGTCAGTGAACTGTAGTCATTCGTGTTCGTTGTAAACGGAAATGGCGTTTGAAGAACAACGTGCGAATATCAAATTCCGCCAGAGTTTGTGGAAATTACCGACAGAAACATTGCATCTGCTGAAGAAGATGCAAGGTTTCAATATTTCATTTTTTTTTCGGTAAAATTTGAAAAGAAAGAAAAAACACCAGCTACTTAAAATTGGATTATGTAATCAGAATGTCGAATTGAGCTTCACCCCATTTAATTTCAATAATATATGCGTCTCGCTGTGATTTCAGTACCAGGATATCTCTCAAAGAAGTCAATGGTTTCAAATAGAATGTGTTTCATATGAAATCGTTTAATTAAATCAGTAAACGTAAGAGTTATGATAACGTATGATAAACATAAGAAGTATGCTAACGTATGATAAACGTAAGAGGTATGATAAAGTATTATTAACGTAAGGTAATTTGAAAAGAACCGGGAAATAGTCTTCAGATTTCAGAACATCATTTTATCTCAGAATGTAAAAGCATTATATAAAATAAAATGGGGAAATAATGCATCAGGAAACGATCTAAAGAGATGTCAGGGTGCTATTTAAAAATAAATGCATAAATGGAAAAAGGGATTTAAATAATCGCATTATACCGTTGAATATCATACGAAATACATTTTAAAGCACAACATATGTTTTATGTCGAAAGGAAAATATCAGCCTGGCTATTTCATTTCTTTCCATGAAATCGGTATTTTACGCATTAAAAATATTGCTGAGTAGTTCTCGTTGCCTCCTGCAGTATTGGAACTTTTCCCCTTCCTTATACTGCTCTCATTTTTATCACAATTTTATTTTATCGCGGGAGGTCTTTTAGTGAGTAATACGGGTTCATGCGGAATGGTTTTTTTACATTTGCACGCCAGCTGCTGAAGACATGAGAACTGGACATATTTTGCTGAGTCGTGGAAGCTTTGCGAGGAGTAGTAAAAAATGGCTGCCTAAAGGTTATCTTAACACTATTTGTAATGCCTGTAAATTTTATTTATCTTTCTTTGCGAAAACTGGATACTGGTATGAGGTAATAAAGTTTTATTCCGAAATTGAAATATTTATTGTAGTCACAGAGCCAGCCGTTTGGAGCGTTCCCCAATTCCAATTTCCATGCAGAAATTGTATGGATGAACCAGTTTTACGATATTTACACGCTTCAATACTAAATGGAATATGACATTAATAATACGTTATGTATGCTATAATTTTGCTTACCTCTGAGGTGACCGTTAATATCACTCATATCACGCAGCTGGCAAATTTAAGGAATAATCGAATGGATAGATAATCGAATATATTAAATAGAATAATCGAATATATTAAATAGAATAATCGAATATATTAAATAGAATAATCGAATATATTAAATTTATCGAATTATAACAGAATAAATTTTAAAGAATGATATGTATATTGTAACAGAATAATTTATTATAAATCTTAGAACTTGATTATTGAACTTCGGCATTCTAGCTCAGTAGTTATACAGAGTAATTCACAAAAAAAAGTTTAGAAAAATTATAGCACATACCAAGGTGATTTATTGCTGTGAGTGCAGCTATTAACTATTTGGAGATGAAGAACGCAAATATTTGCGAGACATGCGTCTCTGAAGCTAGTCGTTGCACTGGGTTCGCGATTCCTTACTAGTTTGAATTTTGACCAGCTGTTACAATTTTTACGTTGCCTAACATAAGTTATCAATCGAAATGTTAAGACAAAATGTTGGTAAGTCTCTTGCATAAGTATTTTTAGATATTACGTGTTGCTGTTATTTCAACTGGCAATCATCAAAAAACTCAGGATTTTTGTGAAAATTAATCATATGAAGACGCCAGATAAGATATTGTGCTTCTGCTCAAAATATGTTCTCTTTTTATTTGTTGAGGAATTTAAGTTTTAGACTCTTATTTTTACAAAGAATTTATGCATTGATATTCAATATATAAATTAAATTGAAATTCCATCGTCTGCCTGATTACATCATTCTAAATCTATAAAGTTTTATCATTGTAGTAGGCCCCACATAAATTTTAGGCAACCCTCTGTCCTTTTGTCTGCCTGTTTTCGAATAATTTTGGCATCTTCTTCACTTTGAACGTGACCGAACGTGAATACGTACGTGAACTGTACGTAAAATAAATAAAATACTGTACGTGACCGAACGTATACGTACGTGACCGAACCGTTATATGATTCTATAAACAAACGGAACACAATCGTTATGACAGCCTCTAATCAAACACGACCTAATCATTGCTTCAACCGCTTTACAATATTTCAATTCAAAATCCGATAGCATGACATGATCGTAATTGTGCTTCTATCTCTGAATATATGGAAGCTTTATAAATTAACGAAATAAAAATAAAATATTCAATATCAAGGGCAATAAATGAAAATTTTCTTTATTTCTGTCCCTAATAAGAAGATCAGAAATGTAACTCTACAAAAAGCTATTGTTGAACTGTAAAGTAATTATTATCTATAAAAATAAAATTGTAAGTTGTGCTCCTGTCGATTTTCTCAGCACCGGAGAATTCTCGTCTTGTCTTTCTAAGTCATTTCAAAATTTCAAACAAGAAAAACCCCAAATATCGAAAGTTCTCCGCAAATTGTGAATTAAATTATATATTCCGTACGAAGAAACGCATTTATTTCGTAATTATTCCATACGAAGAACTATATTCAGCTATTACTACCTTAAATTACTTGGAGTGTGGCGCAACTCGACTATCTTAAACGAGAAATCATTTTTAAGTTGCTAATAAGTAATTTTGTTTTTCAAATTTTGCAAAAAGTGTTAAATTATTTTTATTGCTAGTCCAATGATCACAGTTATAGCATATTACAACTACAAAATCTTTAGATAATTTCAATTTTGACAATGTACCCTCTTGGGAGGTATCTTGCCCCCCAATTGGGCTAATGGCAAAAAAAACGTAAAAATCGTATAACTACTGTTTTTCACTACAATTATTGAATCTGTTCAGTTTCATAATCACTGACCCACAAATAACCCCATTTTATATATAAATATGTCTGATTTTTGTCTTATAGTACAAAGATAGAGAAATATAAAATTTCAAATAAATTTCAAAGTTTTAGGTTGAATTTCAGAAAGTTCTATCTAGATGCAGACTTTTCCATAACAAAACCCAATATACACTTTCATGAAAGTCCGTGAATATTTGTGGCAGCTATTTTGCACACGAAAAACCGCTCACAGACAAACGAACAAACGGACATCACTCTAAAAATAGTCAAAACGTGTTTAGAATGTCCTAAATAGATATCGGTATCAAAATCTCATAATCCAAAAATTTCGTGAAATCAATACATTCTCTACATTACATTCTGTAGTATTAGAATGTAATTCTTAAGAAAAAATTAGCAATTCCACATATAAACGTCATCGTTGTAAATTGAGCAACATTCTCATTAGTTTAATATTCACAATTCTCCTCAGACACATGAGAAAAAGCTCGGTCTAGCATCTGCTTTGAAGAACCCTGTAATTTTAAAATCCGCACCACTCCTTTTATGAGACGAAAATAATGTGCTACTGACATCGACTGACTTCGATGAAATGTCATGTATACCCACCTACAAAGACGTGTAGATGGTACTTCCTTGTGTATGTCATTCGTGAGATTTTGATTGGAGAATAGGATTTGTGATGGGTAACGTAAAAAAATGAAATAAAGTTTACTCGTAATTGTAACAATAGGGTTCGTATGCTTTTTGCATTTTGAGGAAAATCAATAGCTTTTATTAGGTTTGTATTTCATCTGCATGTTTTATAGTTGTCATAAATACACCAGATGTATAATGAAAGATTTTATATAATAGAACTTTTCGAATTTTTATTTGGCAATTAATTGTAACCGCAAAACAAAAGACTAGAAACTCCAAATCTAATTAAAACATAATATTTTTTTTTTATAATTTTTGGCATATGTTGTAATATACATTCGCATTTTATCAGATTTTTCATCGTAGCAGATCTTCCTATATTTTTCCTTTGCTAACTCTTCAACGACAGCACTTCATACTGATTACACCATCTGAAATTGAAGCTCCAGTAATGCCCATAATAACGTGGTATATGCAATATGACTCCACCTAACCTCTCTTGCGAAACAAACTAATGATCACCTATTAGCAGGACAAAGCTCTATCTACTGAGTTTCTGAAACGATTATCTTTCTCCCTGTATTTAAGATGGACCCTACGCTTTATTTTCTCATATAAAAAATTTTACAATTTTGTTATTATTCATCTCTAACAAAATGTGCTGGAAGGCCATCATGTAATTCCGGAATATTGCCTCCCATCTGACCGTTTGCAGCACATCCTCTCCTAAATTCCACAGACACATGCAAGTCATACACCTCTCCCAATCATTATTACTATTTTTATATGTCTTCCTAAAGCATTTTTTTTATCAAATGGCCAGGCACTTGACTTTCATCATTCGCCTATACAACGGCCAAAACGTGAACCATTTAGCCGTCCTAGAACGTTGCCACAGGCACACCAGAGGGGGCGGAACACACTGCGCCCAACCACACAATATCCATGCCTTACGTGAGACTCGAACCCACAACGCGGCGGTAGAACTATTGCTTAGAAAAGCTCGCCTCGACCGCTCGACCACCGCGTTGGCCATAAAAAACATACATTATACATACTATACCATTCTCAAACATAATAAAATTAATTCGGATGCAATAATTTGGGGATATTTCAAAAAATTTTTAAATTAGTCATAAAACCTTTCAAACAGGGAATTGTCTATCCTGAATCATTGTAGGAATAACATTATTAAATTTGCTGATGCCTTATAGGGCCGCAGCTTTCTTGAATTGAAATTCTACAAACGAATTGAAGAGTATGACAGTATTTTTATATTTCTTATTTAAAGCGTATTTTTAAAATATTATAGCAACATATACACACTACATGAATAATACTTCTCTTTTTTTCAATGTTTTGCAACCTGATACACTGTAGGACTTTAAAATAATGTAATTCGTTTCCGGTTTGACTAACATTCCACCAAGTATCCTCGAAAAAAATTTAATTATGACCTGCCGGGCTATAAATTAAAATATTGAAAATTTAGACTTGATATAACAGAATTGGCGCAAATCTACACTTGAAAGTTATTTCAATTTTCGACTTTTCCCTTAATCACTTTAGCACCTGCTGAAACAGCGATTTAGAATAAAAGCGTTTTCTTAAAAAATTGCCCTTAAATAAAACTACCTTCTTTAAAATTAATAAATCCATCTTCTTAAAATATTTATTGTAAATAAGCACTTTTTCAATACTTAAGGAGAACTCCGAATGTGAAAAACAGGAGTGGTCAAAAAAGGGCATGCACATTATGATTAAAAATTACAAGTAAGGAGAAAAAACTCCATACTATGAGAATGCCAATATCATTTGAGACAATAATTCAGATGGCACTGCGATAATATAAGCGCCCCTGCATTGATGTTTTTGTACGGTGAAAGGCTGAAAACACTTATTTCATTTCTTAACTTTGTATAAATAAATTAATAGCGCAATGCAAATTAGAACCGACACAATAAGAAATATTCATACGTATTCAAAATTATTTAACTTTTCAATCTACTGTTATATTCGTATACTCGGAAATTTGTCCTGCAAAAATATTATTGCATAAGAATACATTTCGTAAATATAGTGATTTTAGAAATCACTAAGGAATGATTTCTTCTAGTTGTATCAGATAAGTCATTTTTATATAAAAATTTCCGTGATTCAATCTATAAAACTTTTCACATCTTTCGAATATGAAAAGACGCTGTATGTTTAGAGCTTATCTGTCACTAACGGATGCTTGTTAAAGTCCGGAACTTGTTACTGAGTTATAGAAAAGGAAAGAGAAATCGAGAATGTGTTTTGATTTGACATAAATTCATTTTGAAAATATTTCTAAATGGATACTTTTTATCCATTAACTAGATTAAACATGTGATATGGATAAACTAATGGGTACTCATAGATTGCATTACTTACAATATCTGGAGTGAGCAGCACAAAACACCCACAGATTGATGTTAAAACTTTGCAATCTTTTATTGAACTGTATCTGGTGTTTGTTGTCAGTCTGATTGAAGTCTTTGAGGCCGTAGTTAATTAAGTACCAGTAATCACATCACAGTAACATGAAATTTGGTGTGTCGTTGTATTTTATGGTATATTTTAATTTTTTTTAAACCTCATTGTTCTCGTCTGCATATTTCTTTTCTATCCAGAAATCTGCAAACTTTTTTTTTATTTTTCCTATAAGAGTGTTATCTTCCCTGTTTCTAACAAGTTTAAATACATAAAAACACATAAAAAAGCATTTTTAATATGCAAAACATGCGCTTGAATATTAAAATAGTCTGTCACAAAAATTTATTTTTAGTTTCAAATTTCACGTATCAATTACGCGTCCGTCTATAAACAGAAAATTATTTATCTGAGAATATCAAAATTTTCAGTTGATATGAAATCGTTCCACAATCATATTGTCTCGTTTTGACACCCACCCCTGATCAAACTTCTCCCGAGTGTCACCTTAAATTAAGTTCGGTGCGTTCTCCAATCTAATTAAATTTATGCTTCGTACCCCTGTCTGGGAAGTAGAAATAGATGCCCTCGATACTTATCAGAATATATTCCGCTGTCATATCGGTGTATCTCGATTGTCGTTGCAGTTTATTCTCCACGTATATCACTCGTTTGATGAAACTATTTGTATTTGGAGTAAATTCAGTGGAAGGTTGTCAGATTCTCTCAGTTTCATATTGGTCGCGGTGTGCCAAATTGTATGGCGCAGATCTCGAGAATCAAAATTCGCAGGGTCTTAGATCGGATTTCATACATCAGGTGCCCGAGCGATGTTTTAAATATGACTATATTTCACGGACGCATAAGCTATACGTGAGAATTTGCACGTATAATCTCCAAAATGGAATAAAATATTCATTATTTTGGCTATTATCAAATGACTGAATGCTTTGTACATACTTTAAATTTCCTCAGAGTATAGAATATAATGCACTGTTTTTACAAAAATTAACTTTCTCATTATTTTATGTAATATATGTTTCAGCGCCTCCTGAATACGTTTAGACTAATTTTAGTGTAATAATCATCGGTCTGTCTATGGTGAAGTAATTATGCACAAGATAGCGGCCACATTTATTAATGGATTTCCACAAAACGTTATATCCGTCATCAAAAATTCAAAAACTGGAGATAATTTTTTTAAATGCGAATAAAATATTAGAAATTCGTCCGAATTTTTTTTTTAACATTGCAGCATATGACACAATTTGACATAATCATACATAATAGAAGTAATTTATGGCTCAATGATCTGGAAACTTAATGTTTTCATTCATTATAATGATAAATAGATGCGATATATTTTATGTGTACGTGACGTCATTAGACCCCACGAGGGTGAGGAAGAAGCTACCTTCCGGAGGAGTGGCATTGTCAAAGATGATATCAATGCGAAGATTTCTTCAAGCCATTTTCAATAAACATAAACACTCTATATTTACGATCATCTAAACCAACGATACATATTTTTTTTTCAAAATATAAAATTACGTGCTACTTCAAAATAGATTCTAATATGAAAAAGTCGAGTGGAGTCACACTGCAGTTAATTTAATTCGTTAATGGTAGCAAACTTATACATTTTAAATGAGATTAAGTTATACAAGGTGATTAAAAAAGATGGGTCAAACTTTAAGAAATGGTAGTACATACTAAACTAAGCATTTTTCATCATAGTTTACCGGGTCGGAAATGAAACATAAAGGCCCCAGTGGGCGCTTAATGGTGAGACCGATGAGGTGAGGCGAAAACACAAGAATGACTTCGAAGTTATAAAATGACATTTAATAACAATAATTATAATAATAGCTCAAAAGAGCGACCGGCAAACAGAATGCAAGTCTCACAGCGGCGATGGGGGGATTAACGAACTCTCTCGAACAGACCATCCATGTCGCGCACTTCAGCAGCAGCTGCTGAAATTCTGGCTACGAGTTCCTCTTCAGATTCAAGGAGAGTGTCGTAGATGAGACTCTTGAGATATCGAAACAAAAATAAGTCAAGACACGACAGATCGGGCGAGGCCGATCCTGAGGGCCAAGCTATTGGACCACCTCGCCCAATACATCGGCCCGAAAAAGTGGCGTCCAGATAGTTCCTTTCCTCTCGCTCGAGTTGTAAGGCATTGCATAAGGGTTCTTCTCTTTCCCCAGATGATATATGTTTACGTGGTTTTCTTCTTCAACAAGAAAATAACAACCAGAGTGAAACTTTTATGTTTGAGGAACTGCACTTTCCAATGAGTAATAACGTCCCTGTAACGCCGGTACGTTTCATTTCCGACCCGGTAAACTATAACAAAAATGCGTAGTTTGGTGTGTACTACCATCTCGTAAAGTTTGGCCCACATTTTTTTAATCACCCTTTAGAAAAAGAATTTATTTCATATTATTTTTTTTCGCCAATATCGAATCTTGTAAAGACAATTGTTAGACTCATCATACTTTTAATTCCATTAAACGATACTCCATTGACCGGGT